>CM040989.1:18579082-18636582 GCA_022985145.1 Pangasius djambal | reverse complement strand
ACTGATTTATGTCTAATGTACTAATATATACTTAAATAAATTACAATTCTGCTGTTTGGCAGGTTTCTTTGGCAGTGTACTCATTCTCTCTCTCTCTCTCACACACACACACACACACATGCACACATACACACGGTAGCAGCAGGCGAAGTCCACATCTGCAGTTGCAGAAAACAGTAATTGGCACAGAGGAGGGGGCACAACAGCTGGATCTGTGTGTGTGTGTGTGTGAGAGAGACAGAGAGAGAGAGAGGGAGAGAGAAGATAAAGAGAGAGACAGAGAGATAGGAAAAGAGAGAGACTGTGAGGGAGTTGCTGGGAAACAGGTCGCCATTGAGCCATCTTTCAGACCTCATGAGTGGAGCAGAAAATCTTGGCACAGAGTTTGGCGGCCATCTTGTTTGCATGCCAAATTCAGCGTTGGCACAAACAGCTGCTTCTCGTTCTCTTCTTTTGTCTCTCTATCCCTCTTTCTCTCTCCTACTTTCTCTCTTTCTCCCTCTTCCCTTTCCTTATCTATCTCACTCCTCCTGTATATGTTTTCCTCAAGGGTTTTAACATGTGAAACACTTTCAAAGACTCTATTATTGCAGCATTGAGAAATCACGGGAAGCGGGGGAATGCTAACACACACACACACACACACACACACACACACACACACACACACACACACACACACAATGTACAGCTGAATGCAAAAGTTTGCCTCCCCCATGATTTCTGGGTAAACAAATCTATCCTGCAATACAAAAATAGATGAAAAATAAAAAGTTAAAAATTTAATTTGGCCTGTTGTCTTTTCTTGGAAACACAAAGCAAAATCAAGAGAAAAAAATTATTTGAAATTTTTTTTTTTTTTGCTATTACCTCTATTCAGACCTGATCTGAAGAAGCAAAGGTATAACATCTAGTACAGTTTTAACAGATATGTTACAAATGGACAAAGAAAATTCAGAAAATTCATTCAGAAATTGTCATTTGTTTCACTCAAAAAATGCAAACTTTTCTACTCAACTGTAGTAGTGTTGAAAAAATCCAAAGGAATTAGTTATTAGTTAATCAGTCAAGCCAATCAGTTGCATGATTGGAAACTGACTGATATATTCTTTCACCTGGATAACAAACAAGAATCGATCTGTAAATCAAAACATGACTCAGATTTGACCACGTGTTAGAATAAGCACCTTATCAATCTGGAATTTGTAAAAATATCTATTGCAAATATAACTAATTCTGTCTGCAATGTGTGTAGATGTAACGTCTGCTGTGAAGGAAGTAAAATATAACATTTGAATATGATTAACCTGATTTGACCTTTAGCCTGACTCACACTTACCTGTGAGTGAGGGTGGAGATCCCACTGGGGTGGAGGGGTTTGAGGAGAAACTGTTGTTGGTATGATCAGGAGAGTAGATCTGTAATGACAACACACATATCTATGACAAATAAGAACACACAGACATACACACATACACACTCACGCACACACACACACACACACACACACGTACACAGACACACATACACAAAATCTTAGCATGCATATTAATGTTAAACATCCACTACAGCCTCCTGAGGAGGATTAATCCAGGAATTAGTGAGCCATTGATGTTGTGTTTGTGTGTGTGTATGTGTGTGTATGTGCCTGCCCCTGGCCGTGAGTGCCAGTTAATTAATTCATGAGCTTTTTAATCTGTGTATTAATGTTTCAGAATGCGTGTTCCCAGTATTTTCCAATTCGTTCTCTCTGAAATGCTGACGTCAAGTCTATGTACACACACACACACACACACACACACACACACACACACACACACACACACCACAGTCACACTGAGCAGTCTATACTATACTTAATACACAAAACTCAACATATATTTATTGACTTATCAATTATCCAGACACACACACACACACACAATGACAGGTGAACACTGGCTCCTAATGCTAGCTAATGAGCTAAGAACACATACTGATTAGTGTGGATATAAAGTGTAAGATGAATCTGCAGTGAGATGTTAACATCACATGACCCATAATCCATCATGCTGTATTATATCTATGGTAAGTACACAGTATATGTGTGTGTATGTGTGCTTGCTGTATCTACCAAACTTGGTTTATTAACTACTTCAGAAGAAGTTTCGGGTAGCTTTGAGTTGCTTCTCGTTATGCATCTGGTGGAAACGCTGATATTTACGTTTCCACTGTCACTATGCCTATTCAACGTCAAAGACTATTTATGTGCTAGCTAGCTAAATCAGCAGTCTCTGTGATTAGCTAGCTTACGCTAGGTGTCCGAATTTCCCAGTAGCTTAGCAACAGTGTTCTCAGATCCTGGCTATGGTATGATATGTTCACCTCGCCATGTTGAAAGCATTATTTCAGGAGCACCATTTTAACATGCCCAAAATACAGTTTGTGCATGGTGTAATACAGGAGGAAAAAAACAAACAAAAAAAACTTGTGGACTATTTTGGAAATTTGGTACTTGTACTTTTACAGTGTAGTGAAGAACATCCAGCACACACGCAGTGCATGATGGCATTTCACAACAAACTCTGGCCTGTATAGTGAATATATTGGACAGTTTGGACTAATGCTAGTGAGACAGTTGTGATGGTGTTTATGTAGCCTATATATTGCACAGGTGCTGTGAGTGCATACTATTCCTGATTTTAAGGAGACATTTCAAACACATCATTATTAATGAAAATCATTATCTGTTACTCTGATAATAGCGATTCTAATTTACAAAGCCTACTTATTACTGGTGCTAACGATATTTTAAATAATACACCACATCTTCGATTTGATATATTTTAAATAGTATTTTAAATAATATATAACATCCTCGCTCGCAGTACGTATTTGTATTTAGGATTCTGTGTCAAACAGGTGAGTGATTTGTTGTATTTGTATGTGTGTGTGAGATCAATGTCTGTGTTTAGCCACTCACCGAAGCCAGGGCCTTTCCTAATGCATCTCCAGTCTGTGAGCTGCTTCCTGCTCCACTTGGTGCTCGATTAGCTTGGAAAAAAAAAAAAAAAAAGAGTTAGAGTGCTTTCTCGCTATTATATCCATTGCCTGCCACTCCAACATTGTCTGTTTGCATCTTGCACATCAGTTTAGTGTTTAGCTTGTACATCAAAAATGTCTTTAAGCATGATTTAATCAGGCATTAAATTGTAGTGTCACAATTCAATCAAACTACATTTAGGAGTCACTACAAATCAGTGTGAAACCACCTCTATTGCCAGCGTTCCTAGACCAGTTGTTGTGTACAGCACTCAGATATGATTGCTGTGTTCACTGGCCAAATAACTGCATGTGTGAAAGTGGATTTACATTTATGTATATAATGAATATAATGTTCTCTTTATTTAATGTCGGTTCCTCCACAATTTTCAGCTTTTACTTTACTTCATATGAACATTTTTACATCCTCAACATTTGGCAAGTGTTCCTTCTTTTCCCACAGCCTGTTCAGCCTGGTGAGCGTGAGCACATGTCTGTATGTGTGTGAGGCTGAAATTTGACCTTGTTTCTCCAACTCTACCCCTTACTCCATATAATACACTCATTCACACATGCGTGGACACACACACACACACACACATACAGCTCAGCTTGAAGTTAACTAAAGAAAAAAGTCCAACAAGTTAAAACCCATAAAATCTCTGTAAACGTGATTAGCAACACACCTGCAGTCACTAATGTGGAACATATGAACACCCATACATCCACACACACACACACACACCCACACACACACACACACACACACACACACACACACACACACACACACACACAAGAAAAGTTTAGTTATAAGTTTTTGGTATAAAATTTATTTATATATAAGTATAAAAATATGGTTTGAATTTATATAAAAAATATTTTTTTACTTGCACAATGACCATTTTTAATTTACACAAAAGTATAAAATATTACTTTTAGGAGAAGTGCAAAGAATTTCATTGTACAGTGCAATTGCCTGTTCCCTGAAAAAAGGAAATCATGAATGTTGAGCACCTCTTCTCCATGTCATAAAATATTGGTACATTTTTCTTTGTTTCTCAATGAAAAATCTTTACTAATCTTACTCTTTATAATATGTTGTAAAACATAAACATATGTAAATGTACAGATGCTTGACTGTAATCTTTTAGATAGCTGAGCTGAAATGATATAAAATCAGTTCATCTATGCTAATTTATTTTTCTATATTTTTGTGTGTGCATTCATTGTGGATAATTCAATACAAAGTCATGTTCTTAATCATTTTTTTCATGTTGCTCAGTCACCATGTCACAGGGTGCTATATGATGAATAGATATAGAGAAAATATAAAACACTGGTATTTAATGACTTGCAAAAGTTACAAGAATGTACTCATAGACATGTTGTCCAGGCCTGACAGAAGGATTAATATAAAGATAAAATTTCAAATACAGCTATGGCAGTTGTCTAGTTAAGTTCCTGTATAATTCAACAGATTGTAAAGTGGACAGGGAGCTGTACTGGGCATACATTGAGGAAATCTGATTATAACATCACAACCCAGGACTTAACTTGAAACCCACAGGGAAAAGAAGGAGGGACAGACTGAGGAACAGTTGGAGAAAAGATATCATCAAAGAGTTGGAAAGATGTGGCCTTAACTGGAACAGCATGGCAGGAAAAGTTCAAAACAGGGCATGTTGGACAGCATTTACTGATAGCTCTTTATTTGCTGCACACTGAGCCATAAATGCAGCATTTATTTATTAGTAGTGACACTATTAGATCTAGCATGTAAGATTATAAGAAGCTAAGTTTGGAGTGAAGGGCACGGTTAGTGCCTGAGGCCTTAATAACATAATTCATTTCAAATCCAATTACCTTCATTCGCCCGAAATACTTCAACTGTGATCAGGTTGGTTTGTAAAAGGAAATTCGGATGTTCTGGTTCAGTAAACGTTAATTGTTGGAATGCTGTAATTTTGGCACTATATTTCAAACTAGGATAAATAATACTGACTTGTGCTTCATTACACAATAAACATGAAAATGGTCTCTGTCCATATGTGTTTGATAAAAAGTAAACATGCGTCTTTTTTTTAGCCCCTCCATCCAGATGGGCAAATTTGGAATCAGTTATATTGTGGCTTAGTGTGACCTGATACTGAACTCTCAATCTTGACTAATTCAACTAATTCTTTTTTAAAAACCCCTTTCTCTTTGTCTCACACGTGCACACACACACACACACACACACACACACACACACACAGTAAGGAGATGTAGCATCTATTGCTGACGTTACAGGAAGCAGCAATAATGCATGAAGAATGTTCACATAACACACCAGAATTCATGTTTGTAATATTATTTCAGCATGTCCTCTCACAAAAATCCTTTAAAAAATGAACCAGAATCATGAACTGTCCAACTGTCTGTTTTATACTGTTTTACTTTAATAAGCGTAATGGCATCATGGTCAGATCTAAAAGAAATCATGTTTATTTTTGTCATAACCAAAGGTTGCACAGCTGTATCTTATCATCACACAACATCAAAACCTGATTAGTAATCATGTCTATTTATTGACTCACATCACACTGTTACACTCCATATTTTCTCTCACATCAATGAGACAGTGCAAACATTCCTCATTCACAGCAACAGTCCTATCTGCCATGCTTCCATGTTCATGGAACTCCCTTCTGCTGAACAGAATTTTCTTATCCAATGCATGCAGTTCTCCCTCCAAACCTATCTTAAGTCTTGATTGTCAGTACCTATCTACTTGAGATCAACCAGAATCCCAGACATCAATGTCACCCCACATAATGCTGGCTGTTCCATTTGTGTATAATTTGACTATGCTTTTAAAACTTAAACTATAATCTTACCCATAATGCTGTCTGTTCCATTTGTGGTCGCTGTGCAGGAGGCGGCGCTGTAGTGATTTGTGCCATTGTTGCGATGGAAAGTGGACATCGGAGGAAGACTGGGATTAATCTCAGCCGAGGAGTGTGATGGGTAACTCTGAGGAAGAACACCAGATGACGATACCAATGGCTGCTAATTACTTTCTTTCACGTGTTCCGAAATTTAGACAACTTTGTTTATGCTTAATTATGTGTTTTCGTAGAATTTTCAGATTCATGCCACAAATACACTGCTTTATAACTAAAACTGAGAAACTGTCTTTATCTACAGGTGGAGATATTGGGAATAAGTTTTATCTCCCTATCCTATCAGTGGTTGCAGTAACATGACTGTCATCCAAGCATCTGCCTAAGACGAGACCTGAAATAGTGTTCTACTCTCTAGCTAAATTCAGACTGTTAAAAAAAGAACAAACAAAAAACATATGGCCAACTGGAAAAAAAGATGACAATTCTGAATATCTATAAAGAAAATGGTGTAATCATTGTAATTAAAATCAAACCAAGAAAAGTACAAATAAAATTTAACTGTAATTTTATTATACATATATATATATATATGTAAGAGACAGGAACAGGTATAATACTGAACAGGAAAAAACAACGGTGACTGATTATGATCTTCTGGACATAAAAGTCCATTACATTACTAAATAAACACATTTATTCTTTACTAAATTAATCTATTTGCATTGAATGTGCTCAGTTCATACATCCATGCACGCAGCTGTTGTCAGAATTTAATTCAATAGATCAACAAACTATCTATCTCTCTAGCTATGTGAAGTAAAGGTTAATGAATGTGTAATAAAACTGTAATAGATATGTAATACACATTGTACACATGTAATAAAGCATGGACAAGTGTGTAATAACTTACAAGTCTCTCGTGTGGGTGCAGGCCGCAGTAGCTGCTGCTCTGAGAGCCATGGGAGGAATTTCCCAGCATGCCACTGTAACCTGCCTGATTCATACCACTGGAGGAGCTCCATGGGTCTGTACTGTGATGACCATCTGATAGAGAGAGAGCAGAGAGCAGAGAGAGAATCGTGATCAATTCCAGTCATTTATGTTGCTTGCACTGGTATTACTGGGGAAACAGAATGTTGGCAGAAATAAAGCCTACACACTTAGGGAAAAAAAGCCGCTATGGGGAATCCACCAGGATTCTGTATAGAGCTCTAAACCAAACTAGAACCCTTAAATACACAAAGAACCCATTGAAGAACCCTGGAAATCCCCTTTTTCTAACAGTGCAGTAATGTGAGGAAAAAAAGACTGTTTTTTTTTGCTTGGCCTAACTTTTATTAATGAAAACAAGCAGTTACTCGGTAAGTTGAGGTTCTGTGCTACACTAAGTGAATAGAGATCAGATCAGCTCATTTGTATTCAAATGAAAGTTGTTTTTATCTAAAAACATATACCAAAATGAGAAAATGAAATGCAAATATGTAAATTTCATTAGTTTAATAAATTAACAGAAATAGTGGCCATTCTGACAGATGAACCATTCGACTTTTCACTAAATGGTTATTTCATCACAGTCTTACTGCAGGATCTCTAATGTATAATATTTAATTAAATTCAATATTGATATTGAATATAAGCAAGTCAGTAGTGACAGTGGCAAAAAAATATCTCTCCTTGATGACATGAGGAAGATACCTTGAGAGGAACCAGACTCAAAAGAGACCTACAACTGAGAGACACTGGATAGTGGGAGAATAAATCATTACAGTAGATACAGTCCTAAACGTGTTGAACGCATATGGAATGTTCAGTATGAGTGTACTGTGAGTAACATGAAAAAGGAATAATGAGCACAGGACAGACTTTATAAGTCTATGGTATCTAGGTAAAGGCTGCTTTACAGTGTATAATTTTTGCCTGAATGAATTCTCTAGTTTAGCTCAAATTTGTGGTCTTCGATCTCTTAATATGATGTGCTCACCAGCAGGCAATTTGCAACCAAAGATGGCCAACAAACAAAGCAGTGTCAGTGTCAGAAATACGTCAATATAACTGATATCACACTGTCTGCAACAAAATTTGACCAAGACATCATTGGCATCATCTCATACTGTGCGATATGCAATATACTTTGGTATCGCACCATGTAATGCAGCCTTAAGCCTTGTCCACTGAAGCAGGAAGGTGAGAAACTGTGAGAAGTCTTTAGGGTATCCAGGTGAAATTATCCACAGCTACAGGCGCTACAGAAAGTTCTACATGAAGAATATTTAGATATAATATGTGTGTGCATTGTATGTGTGGTGTGGTACCTGGCATAAAAAAGGAGGTGGGGAAGCTGCCACTGGGTGCTTTAGAGCTTGGATAACCCGGCGAGTCTCGGTTATAATCTGCAGTGCTGGCAGGCGGTGCGTATACCTACAGAAAAAAGCATACATCAAAGCATCAATATTTATTCAAGCACAAAAATAAAGTATAGTTTATTAGAGTGAAACTTAGAGGATGGAAAACTTCATGTCCTGTAACTTGTTGCATTGCATAATGAGAACTGTAAATAATAAGGAACAATATTTATCATAAATAATTTTAAAATTTATAATTTGACCTCAGGAATAAAATAAACTGCCACAACTGTTGACAAGGACAGCAACAAAAAGGCAGCGAAACTAGCCAGCATGGTGTCACACTCTCCCGCTGTATCTCTCTCTCACACACTCACTCACAGAACATTGCAATCCAATAATGCTAGCAATGAATGAACACCATTATGAAGAGATTTAAGTATAGAACTCACTGAGAAAGACAGAAAGACAGTCAAGAAATAGAAAAAAAGAGAGAGGGAGTGTATGTGCACGAGTTTGTGGATGTGTGTGAGTGAGTGTGTTTCAGGCTCCATGTCACACACTCCAGGGGTTAACACAAAGCATTAAGGGCTCAAGGAGTTTTATTGAAATGTAGAAACTAAAGCCCAGCTGGAGTTCTTCCTTTCCCACGAAGCACCTTGCAGACGCACGCACACACACACACACACACGTGGACACACACACACACACACACATTCCGATGTCTGTAAATGACATCAGGCATTTGTTGGGGGAGGGGACACACACCGTGGGAGAGAGACGGGAGAATAAAGAGACTTTTGTCAAGCTCATAAAAACAGAAGGATGTTGACTGACCCACTTACATAGCACGCAAACACACACACATACACATACACACACATCCATAAATCAGATCCATACAGGAAGAATATAACATACACATAATTAAAATACATTTATAATGTTCTAACACTGCAGGTACTAATGTTATTGAGACCTAATGATAGTGTGTGTGTGTGTGTGTGTGTGTGTGTGTTTCTTCCTGTACTGTCCCCACACATATGCACCTGTTTATGAAACTGCAAACATAAACAGTGTGAGAGACAAATGGAAATAAAGAACCGGATGTGAGGAAAAAGGAAATTAAGAATGGGGTGAAGGCAAAGCAGAAGGTTACTTATTTGCCGGTGTTAGTGTGTTCATCCATCTGGTCTGTGTCTAATGATGCCATGCTCATTCTTTCATCCCTACTTCACACACACAAACACACATTTCTGAGGTGGCAGCCCATTAACCCCTTAATAACTGAGATCAAAAACACACACAACCCTGGAGCTCAGTGAGAGAAACAGTGTGTGTGTGTGTGTGTGTGTCCCTGTGATCAGGAGCAGATGTTTTGGAATGTGTGCAGTCAGTCACGAAACTGCTCCACTCCTTCCTCCATCTCTCTATCTTTCTCTCATCCCTCCATCTCCCACAGCATCCACCCCCACAGCACACACACACACACAGAGCCCCGGTGCACCTGTGCAGGGCTAGCACACTCCACTAACACACTCCAGACACGGTTCTCAGGAAAACAGATGAAACCAACAAAAAGATTCACATACACACACACACACACTCTACTGCCAGCATTTTTATTTTTCATTTTCATTCATTATTTTCAGAAAAGTCATAAGTGATGCAAGTACATTTTCTGCGACCTGATCAACCAGATTGCAACTCCAGGGCAAGCAAATACAAACCATGACAGTGGCTAGGTAGTGCTTATTCTACACAAATACTCAAAATCTGCAAATATTCAGAGTTATGTGCACATACTGAGTTCATACAGAAATCATGCACATCGGTATATCCTTCTATACATTTTGTTTACAGAGGAGCACTGAGAGCACTGCCCAGTTTCCCCAATTTGGTAATTTAAGTTAAGCTAGCCAACCCACATCTATACAAACTGCTGCTCATGCTGGACAAGAGGGAAAACTAACATACTTTAAGGAAAGTGATATCTGCCCTCTTCCACATACATGAGTTCACAGATGCCCATGATTGACTAATGTCACTGTGATTGAGAGGAGAGAAGGAGTATTCCATCCTTCCTGTCCAGAAAGCATGGGCAATGGCCATGGAAGCTGTGGTATTGAATGTAAATTTTTCAAAATTCTTATCCACTGATGTAAAGCTTAAATTGATCATTTATGTTAAGGCCATATTTATGGGTCCTGATTGAGTCCCTACTTGTGTTTGTCTTTTAAATAAATAAAACTAGTCTGCTTAAATATAATTGTCAGTTTTGAATTATGGGAAAGGTCATGCTGCCACTGAAAGGTCAATTGAAGTTTATTGTTTCTTAGTCAAATCAATGGATAAAAGAAGGTTGGCGGAATTTTAAACAAATTGTTAAAAAAAAAAAAAAGATCAGTTGGAAGATGAATACTACATGAAGAATAACAATAGAAAGGAATTTTTTAAAATAGATTTCGATGCGTAATGTAGTTGTAATAACAGAATAATAGCTATCATTAGGTTTCGTGGAAGGACATAGTTTGTAAAGAACTTTGCAACATTATGGCTTATATTGAATTATTTCATAGTGCTGTATGCTCTAAAAAATCACTGAACACTGAACTAGTTAATTACAATTAAATGAGTTGATTACTAATTTGATAAACTGAAATTTTCCAATCCTAGACAACACAGAGATGACTACAGAGTCAAAATATCATGGTGAACATGTGCACAACACTTGATAAATGCATATGTGACCTCAAAAGTGTGAACATTAAAATGTTGCACAGCTTACTAACTCACTAACACACAATACACACTCACAACTCACACAGACACATACACACGAAGACAAGTGATTTTCTATCCCACTTAATTGGAGAGGAAGAGCTGCCCCTTCAACTGCTGAGCGGCTGCTTAGTATCATGACTGCTATTTGCAGCTCTTGAAGAAATGACATCATTTGCTCCAACACACACACATGCACACACACAAAACGTTGAAGAGTTTGGCACGCAAGGCCTCCATGGGGAGCCGTAAGGGCAGTGACTAACGGACAGGTTGTGGTGTGTTTTAGAGAAACTCCACCAAAGATGCATCCGCATGTCATCTTCTAACTCAACACAAACACTAATACACAATAACACACTAGCACTATGGTGTGTGTGTGTGTGTGTGTGTGTGTGTGTGTGTGTGTGTGTGTGTGTGTGTGTGTGTGTGAGAGAGAGAGAGGGAAGCATAAATCCGGAAGGAAGTCCCACCCCTCAGCCTGGACTTTATTCTATCAACCTGCAATTGCCTTAATGTTCCCCAGATGTAGCGCTCTCTCTCTCTCTCTCTCTCTCTCTCTCTCTCACACACACACACACACACACACAGGCATGCAGGCCTGAGGCCTGGTTTCACCATCAAACACTAATCTATTCCATATGAGACAAAACAGAGCAGGGGAACACATGCTTGAGCATTACACACACACACACACACACACACACACGCTCACACATGAGAGCGCACACACCCCTACACCCACAAATGCAAAACACTTGAATATACACTCATGCACCCAAATGTGCACAAAAAGAACATGAATCCATGCACATCTATGCAATTAAAGACAGATTACATGCCTGCACACACACACACACACACACACACACACACACACACACACACACACACACACACACACACACACACACACAGAGCTCCCTGAGGACTCCAGGCTTCCTGTGGCTTGATTAGAGCACACCACGGGAAGACAAGTGCCTCCCTCTGCAGCTCTGCACCTGTGACTGTGTGTGTGTGTGTGGGTGTGTGTGTCAGAGGGGGTTCAGGAGATGGCTCTTCACACAACACCAGGGCAGATGTCAATATGGCCAGGAAACACTTTTTATGCACAGCTAATATAGAAAGTGGCACACACACACACGCACACACACACACACAATCTGTGCGCTTTGTACATGTACACAAAACATTTCCAGACTCTTGTGCATATGTGGTCACTTACAAAACTATTGCTTCGTCCCCTGTGTGTGTGTGTGTGTGTGTGTGTGTGTGTGTGTGTGTGTTTGTGTGTGCATGTGAGCTCTTACCCAAGGTTACATACTCTCATTCTTTCATCTTACATCATGTATTAGTTCTCTATGACACAAGTATGTGTGCACGTGTAATAAACATGTGTGTATGCAGAAGCCCGATTCAGAATCAGAGAGTGTTTGAACAAAACGTACAAATATGCTCTTGCAGCTCCCATCTCTTCAGCATATAAATACATACAGCAAATTTCTCTCTCTCTGCCACACAGACAGACAGACAGATACACACACACACACACACGATGAAAAGCATAGCTAACTCTCTGGGTTCTTTTTTCCTGAGCCAAAACACTGAAGAGAGAGAGAAAGTGAGAGAGAGAGAGAGAGTGAGAGAGAGAGAGAGAAAGTAACAAGAAAAGAACAAGGAGAGAATGAGAGAGAAGAGAAAAGAACGAGAGGAAGAGCATTGACAGATGCAGAAGTGGCAGAATGGGTGTCTAAGTCTGTGTGTCTAAGCATATTTACTGCACATACTGTAAGTATGTGATTACTGTATATATCAGGTATATGAAACACACACACACTTTTTATTTCAGCAGTGATATACTATAATATATAGTAAGTATGAATACAATAATATAATGCCACTGTCTGTATCTGGATCACGTTCAAAATATCTGCATCTGTATTCAGAGCCAAATAGAAAGGGGGGCGTGGTCTAGACAGTAAGGGATTTTATACCCATAGAAACACTAGAAAATTAATTCATAAATTAGAACAACAAACAGCAATTTGCAGAACATAACTTTATTCAACTCCTGAACTTATATAGTTCCTCAACCTCTGCTACATCACCCGAGTTTTCAACCAGAAAAACTTTCTGGTGAGATTTCTATCTAATGTGACTGAATAAGCAAGCTAACTATCTCTCAAAACAATTATGCCTCTCCCAAATCAGGGAACTGTTGTTTATAGTCGACATCAGTAGCCATATAATATTTGATCAGATTTACTTTAGATTTGAGTTTGTTCCATAAAGCTCTGAAAAGTATGCTGGACACATTGAGTCTACTATGAATCTGGGACACACGCACAGTGCTGCTATGAGTCAAACTGGAGTCCCAATGTCTGTATATTTTCCAGGATGAGTTGCTTCATTTGCTCACATAAGAATGATGAAAAACAAGCAAAACAAACGTACAAATTATTATTTTAACAATTAATTAAATTTCTGTTTTTTGGAGACCCCATCAGAGACATTCATTTCTTTTGGGCATTTCTGGTCAGTTTGTACAGAAATATGGTAGAAATATGGTTTTACTTCAAAGCATTGTTTAGGTCAGGCTACTGGAGCAAACCACTGACGATAGACAAAATTAAATAAATAAATAAATAAAATAGTGCCTCTCCCATTAGTATCTGTATTTGTATCTTTTAGAACACATTATCTGTTTATTCTGAATAATGTACTCATATTCTGTTACATCCTTAATGTTCATGTACACATACACAGTATTCCCTAGCTGATTCCTAAAATGTATGCCACATTATACATACTACAATGGCCAAAATATTATAATGTGACAGATGGGCATAATTCAAACTGGAAAGGTATGACATAAACAGAGTGTGAAATGAGAATTTCTAATGGATTCAAGAGAAAAAGGTAAGAAAGAGGGATGTTAAGAAAGAATACGGGACGGAGTGATGAAGGCACAGCTGCATGTCCAAAAGCGGCCCAATTTGAGCTTGTTTACATGGCTTTCTGCAAATGAATTCAAGATGGTGAAGGAGCTCAGGGGGAAAAGAGAGTCAGAGCCAATCACATTCTGATCAAACACGCAAAACTGAACAATTTTCAGCTTCTAATTATCCGTAACACAGATAAAATAAAGCCTCTGAAACAAGGACTCATACAGTAGGGTCCAACATTCGGCGCTCACTACCAACCCACTAGTTTTATAACTAATACGACCTTTTTCTTTTTCACAATTTCCATGAAATTAGAACCAAATCACACACCAAATATCTTAATTTTCTTTCAAGTTTAATTCTAATAACAAGACATCTATGCTCATAACACAGTGTTAAATGTTTTCCAAATGACTAACAGCTGTCACTGACTCCCTCTTTGTGTTATCATCTCCTCTTCTTTCATTCAATAAGAACACACTTTTTGGATTTATACAAATGTTAGTAAACATTAATGAAAAATGTCAATCAAGTAAGTTTTGCATTAATTCCTGATTATTAATACAAAAAAGCAATGAGTAAAATTAGAAAGAAGCCTATAGTTTAGACTTAGTGGCCTAATTTATTCATTTACTATCTCCAAAGGCTAGCACATATACTAAAGATACAGAATGTACATATTATTTCATTAAACAAAGCACAATGTTACTGTTACCACCCCAAAGTGGATTATCTTCCTATAACAGCAAGTCCTGAAGTCTTTTATTCATGTTATATCAAAGCTATTTGCAAATAATTGCAATTTTTAATTAATTAAACACCACCACAACTTACTTTTTATTCATTTATAGTTACGATAATGTAATGTCCATGAGAGAAGTTAGTTCCTGTTATCACTCTTGTTATCACAAGTTAAATAAAACAAAACAAAACCAAAAAAAAATGCAGACATTACTGGAGACTCCTTCCATAAATGTTAAATAAACACCTACTTACAGAAACCTTCCCCATATCACATTTTTTTTTAAAGTTAAATAGAAAAACATTTTTAAAAAAAAAATCTGTTCATTATTACTTTTAGATCTCTGTGAATTTATTGCTACAGAAGTTATTACTACAGAAACAATTACATATTAGAACAAGAGTATTAATATAAACCAATCATTTGAATTACAGCTGGGACTACTTTCATAGCTGCTGTTATAGAAAAATAATCAACACACACTGCTCTCCTACTGGCTGCATTATGATTTGCTATAGAATGTTGTATAAACTTGAACTTAGAGTTAAAGTGGAGATTATAAGCCCCTTTTCACACTGCACCTGCCAAATTCAGTGGAAACTGCTTCCTATATGAGATCACTATAATATTCAAATACATAACGTGAAGTAATGTGAAGAAAACTTTAACCTGTGTGTGCACGTGTGCATGTGTGGATGTTGTCATGGCGACAGGAATTCTGGGTAATGGGAGAGCTCGTCAGGTTTAACGGGTCTGCAGCACAGATGGCGTTGAGAAATAACAAAAAAAAAGAAAAAAGAAAAAAAGGGTGCTGTTTAAATAATCAGCACTGCTTTCTTCCTCACACATTCTAGTGTTCTAGCCCTTGCCTTCCTCTCCTCTTCCTCCATCACTCCCTCCATTGTTCACTGTATTAGGGAACTGCCAGGTAGCAAATGCTCTGTGCTCTTCTGCAAAACTGGGAGTACACACACACACACACACACACACACACACACACACACTTTGGCAGCTCAGAAACAACAGCCCCTATTAAAGGAAGTGTGTGTATGTGTGTGTGGGTGTGTGTGTGAGTAATGAATAGCCAGGTAACACACATGCACATGCAAACAAGTGTACTCACAAGAACCTACACTTAAGACCCACTATGATGACAGCTGCTACCAAGAGAGAGAGAGAGAGAGAGAGAGAGAGAGAGAGAGTCATAAATACATTGACTCTCATCTCTTCGTCTTCCTTCTCGGATCAGAAAGCAGACTACCAACTGAGCTTTGAGGCTTCCTTTTTCCTTTCATTCTTTTACTCTTTTGTTCATGTGTGTCTTTGGAGCAAATTTTCACTATTGTTCTCTTAAGATATTTATCTGATTATGGTTATACTTTTCACCCCCTAGTGGAAATTGCAGGAAATTGGTTTTGACATTGTTACAGGAGACACACACACACACACACACACACACAATTTCATGAGACCTGTGATTATTTACCATGACAGAGATTACTTTAGCCATAAAGTGACTTCCTGGACTCACTCTCTCTCTCTCTCTCTGTGTAAAAGTGAGTTAGTGAATGTGAGTGACAGAGAGAGAGAGAGAGAGAGAGAGAGAGAGAGATATTTAGGCAGGTTATAAATGCCATACCCTCTGGTAGGCCTGGAAAGAACACAATCAATTTTCAACACATTCAATTTTTTTTCAAAATTCAAGAGAGCATGAGAGAGAGAATCTGCACATCTCTCTCTGCATTAAAACCATCCTCTGTGTATTAATGCATTCATAATGACCTCTCAGTAGTGCTCACAATAAAGGGATAGTTCTCAGCCTCAAGCCATAGCAGAGGAGTCCTCACCTCCTGTCTCCATCCTCATATCCATCTCCAGTCTCCACCTTCATATACATCTCCATCTTGACCTCCCGTCTTCATCCTCATATCCATCTCCATCCTCATATACATCTTCACCTCCAGTCTCCAACCTCATATCCATATTATCACCCCTGATCTCCTTCCTCATATTCATCACTATATTCACCTCATGTCTTCATCCTCACATCCATCTCCATGGCCATCTCATTCTTCACCTCCCATCTCCATCCTCATATCCATCTCCTCCTCCTTCATCCCATTTCCATCCTCATATCTATCAACATCATCACTTCTGATCTCCATCCTTATACCCTTCTCCATCTGCGTGTCCCATCTCCATTCTCATATCGATATTAACATTTACCTGATCAAGAGCCCAACATTAGCAGCTTAGTGGTGGTGGTATTTGAACCCACAACCATCTGATCAGTTGTCCAACACCGTAACCACTGATCTACCATTGACACTGTCTTTATCTTTAGATTCATCTTCCTTGTTCCATAATCACCTCCATCTCAGTGAGATTAGAGGTAGCTCAGCAGTTAAACGTTCTCTGCCACTACTTCAGAGCGACTACTGGTAGCTTAAACGAGTCGTATTAAACCCCACCTGCTCAGTGCTGTGCTTAGGCTGAAATTCATGTGCCTTACCTGTAAGAAATAAAAGCAAATAGATACAATTGTCCATATTCTTACCAATCTCTATTTTTATTGATCTTCCATGCCCATCCTCTCCTCACTACCTCCATCTCCAGCTACATATCAATATCTGTTTCCACCTTCACCTCCATCAGCATCTTCCCATCTCTACTGCCATTTCTCTCTTGGGCTTTACTTCTCTCAGGCTTTCTTCCTATTTTTTTATTTCCTTTCAAATCATATTTATTCATAATAATACTCAGACATTGTTCACAAACAGAAATAACAGAAATAAAATAAAGAGAAAGATAAAAATAAACTAGGTGAGGGAGAAAGAAAAAAGCAGAAGAAGAGAAAATTCCTGTTTCGTAGACTGATTTAAGGAGGCAATTCTCCATGCTGTCAGATCAGACATTGTATAATATTTGCAAAGAAGTTAGCGAGGGCAGAACGACAAAATAAAAATCACTCTATTAGGAGGGAGGCTGTAATTAGAAAATGAAAATGCAGGTATTATTCCCATATTTCCACAGGTGACAGATCTTCACTTTGCTTCTTCTTTTATTATTTTCCCTCTGCCTTTCAGGTAGTGAGATTTTGGCAAGTGTTCGCAGTGTTTTCCTCTTCGAGTTTAATCTAATTACTGCCATATGTGTGAGGCTGCCAGAGTCACTTACAATTCGCTCTGTCTCACTAACACATACACACACACGCACACACACACACACACACAGTTGGTCAGCATTCAATCTAACATTGTATGAGGTCTGCATTACAATATATTATATCTGTAAACCTAATAATAAAACACTGACACACTCATACACACATACAACGGGCCCATCAGGTGTAGTGATGAGAAATATTCACAGATAGGTTACTTCTCATTTTGCATGAGAACGAAAGCAAATATTATTCCCAAAAACGTTTTTGAATATTTAAAATTTGCTATATAAACTATAATATATTATTATCATTATTAAAAGATGAGATTTTTGAGCTTTAGAATCATGCTAATGATGCTAATTAATTACAGAAAATGAAATGTGGGGACAGGTAAAATCATCGTGTGTGTGTTTAAATTGCCAATATGTTGCATACATGCAAAAAATTAACACAAACAAGAGTGTACAGTGTTTTTGAATGTAATAAATAGGTTGCTGTGTGTGTTTGTGTGTGTGTGTGTGTGTGTGTGTGTGTGTGTGTGTGTGTGTGTGTGTGTGTGAGACATGCTCTTGACCTACAGAAAATACACAGAGAGAAATAGGAGGCAAGATGGCTGCCATCCAAGCCCATCACTATGGTGATATACTAAAGGAGCTTTTCATAGGGCAGATGGGTATTCTGTAATCGGATTGGTCAGAACACCGTCGCTAACGAGGTGGTCACATGACCAAAAACAGTTACGCTAATGCTTACTGATTGGTTGGGACGTGACTTAACATGCAGCAGGCTGCTGACGCAAAGTCACGTTACATTTACAACTCGTGAGGTGTCCAAAATAGTGCCTGGAACCCTATTCATTGCACTGTAAAATTTCTAGGGAACAGAACGAGTGATTTTTCAGTAATAGTATACTGTTTGTACATCATTCTGTGGTTGTACAGTCACATAAACACAGTCACAAACATCTCAGCAGCATCAGTCCGTATTTGGGATTCCTTGAGTCCGAAGCTCAGGGATTACGCCAGGATTTTGAAAGGTCTTCTTTCATTCATTAAAGGGAGTTCTCAACAAGAATATAATGCAAATGGGATTAAAGCAAGTAACTCTCTACAGTAGTAGTCATATGCCATAATTTATTATATTGAATATTCACGTATTCATAAGATTGTATTAGAAATTAGTCCCATTTCCATTAAATTATGTTACACCACTAGCCATTCACATAAACCAAAGGTGGGAGAGATCAGCCATACTCATATATAGACCACCTGTTGTCTTCAACACATCGCAAAGCATTATGGGTAGCAGACAGACACTAACCCACAACCTAGAACAACAGTGCAGCGTGTAGTGAATTGGGTGTAGCTTGAAACACAGTCAGATGGTGCACTGTTCGGAACACAAAGCCAAATCAATTTTCAGAGGATTAGCAGCGGAGATGAGAGGAAATCTGGAATGGTTTAAGCAAGGCTGCAGACAGACCTTTGGAAGTGCTACCTTGGGAGAGAGGGAACAGAGAGAGGGGTGAGAGGAGGAGTGGAATGACACAAATTCTCTCTCTCTTTTTTTCTTTCTCTGTCTGTTTATCTATGTGAAATCCTTCTTGGACAAACACGGATAATCACGATGACTAGCAAAGATATGAAGAACAGAGAAAGAATAAGAAAAAGGGAAGACAACCATGGCAAGATGTGTGTGTGAGAGTGTGTGTGTCTGGATTTTGGAACACGAAGAACCTGCTTAGTTGTTGCGGAACTGGTGAGACGCCAACTGGCTCTCTGACAATCCACTGACAGTCCATTAATTGCCTCCATAAATAATCAATTGATGGGAGTAATTAAGGGAGATCTCAAAGTTTTAGAAAAACATTCTTCACACACACATACACACACACACAAAATCTTCGAGAAAAAAAACCCCACTTCCTTGTTTCTCTCACTTCCATAACCCTCTACTCCCCCAAACCATCTCATGGCCATCTGCAAAAGCATGTGCCATCGTTACGCATCTGCATCCCACACACACACACACAACCAGACGTCCTCTCTTGGCAGGCTAACGCAACTCTGTTACCACAGTCTTTGTATAGCTGTTGTTAGCGCCCGTGTTGTTTTTGCTGTTTTTAGAGCGATGTGCTGCTCTTACAGCTCACACTTGCAATGTTGCCAGTGTGTTCAGAAAGGTAGTGACCAAAACTCTACTGCTATACACATCCATAAAAAAAAATGCTCACAAAAGAGTGCTATGTGCATACTGGGTAAACACACACACACACACACACACACACACACACACACACACTACGGGAGCACAGAACCTCAAAATGGACATACTCGAATACACCCCCCCCTCTTTTCTTTTACCATATATCTATATAATATATTATATATATTATTATAAATTAAAAAACACAGAAGGTTAATAATTCAAAATATAAATAACAAAAAATGTTTTTTTTTTTTTTTAAATTAAGCTGCTAATCTCTAACACGCAGTCTCGTAATTTTCTTCATAATCATAGCGAGTGCGCAAAAACAAAGCTTACGATGCAGGCATTGCCTATGTTTGGACTCATCTGCGCAGGTGGTAATGTGGCACGGAGCAGTGCAACTCTAAACAGGGGGTTGGGTTTGAACGAATACATTAATAAGAGGAGTGGTTAATGGTGTTGCTGCGATATCCAATCAAATCCTCTCAGTTACTTTAAAAACTGAGTGTGTGCACTGCGGCATAATCATGCATGGTTAGATTTACATTACTTACACATCTTCTGTCAATGTTTTGTGACAAAAATGTATTTTCCATCTCCCCTGTTTATGTGGCTGTTCTAGTGTACGTGCGAAAACATGCAGAAGGCCAATGACGAAGATACAATAATAAAGAGTTCATAAGAGCAGTCACACACACAAAGTGCATTTTCATGCTAAACTGTGCACCTGTAATTAAAATAAATGAACTTTTTAATAGTTAACTACTTAGTGTATTTAATAGTTTGTTTCTAAAATATGATAAATGCCAAATTTCTTGCTGGAACTGAATTCTCACGAGGCATTAGATATGCTGTCTTAAGCACATGCAAATATAGATGCCTTCAAAAATAATGAAATTTAACGTTTCTACCTTCAAAATCTACTATAACGAGCACTAACAGTAATAAACTAAACAAAGTCAATATTTGGTATGACAACCTTTTGCTTTTTAAAAACACATTTTAAAAAAATGCAGTTGATTCAGGAAATTGTCTGGTACTTTTTCTGAGCATCTTGAAGAATCTGCCACAGTTCTTCTGGAGTCTCTGACTCTCACAATTGCTTCTGGTTGACAGGTAAACACTGACTTCATTGTGTTGTTTGCCTGGAAAGTGGTATATTATGTAGTATGTTGCCTTCTTTACTGATGTACAAGAAATTTCTGTAACATTTAATCTTTGTTGGAAAAGGAACTTGGAAATCTAAAAAGTTTTTTTTTTTTTTAACTGACTCAATAATGCAGAAGTCATAAAATAAACATCTAAGACAAAATCTGTATTAAAAACATTAGCATGCCTATATATGTAGGAGAATGTACAGCTAATGTGCAATGTGTATAAAATAATAATGCGTTATAAAAGCTTTCAGTGTGGATGAGCTTTTAGTAGCCACAACTGAAGTGTCTGTTCTTGGTTGCTATGAATAAAATATTAATTCTGTTGTATTTAGTAAGGATTATATTCGTGTAAATAGTGAACATCCACAAATCAAAGAAAACGACAAAAGTAAGAAATGGGACAGGACTTATAAGACTGAACTTGAAGTCAGGAAAATGCTCTATGCTAAGAGTGGGTCCCGAGAGGCAGTAACACACACACACACACACACAGATTCAAAAATCCCACTGTGTAAGTGAAAATCTGAGCAGGAAATATGGTGTGTGCCCAACAAAAATATCAAAACGATGGTGCTAATCAGTACAACTAGTCTTAATAAAAAAAACTTCTAATACATGATATACACAAGGTATATTTTTGTCCCACATTACATATTCCTTATTTGAATAACTGATTAAGTAAACATATATTAAGATGAAATATAGTATATGTCTGGACCAAATCACGTGCATCAATAAAAGACACACACGCGAGCCACATGCGGACACATACCACTTCATCTTAAACCTTAGCCGACAAACACACATACATACACACATGCACACACACTTCATCTTCTCTGTCATTGTTATTTCAGGTTTTAATGGATGTTATTTAGACACCAAAATTGCACTAATCACACCAACATCAAAAACTTCAAGGGTGTAGACAACTAGAGAAGAAAAAAACCCAACACACACACATACGGCCCCATATAAAGTTAATTGGGATTAGGATGCAGGCCTTGGGCCTCAGACTCGAGCTTCCTTATTACATGAGTTACGAGGCATAATGATGAACATATGGATAAAAGTCCAATACAGAATGGGCCAATCAGAGGCAAGTTATTCTGTGCAGATTGTAATAATAAAGCGCGGCAAGATCAAAGACGTGATTACTTTCATGTTTTTTCTACTACGTTGGAACTGGACCGTGCATGGGAGAAACAGACATTGCTTTTAGCTTGCTGAATTAGTGATTGATCAGCAGCGGGATGCGTAGGTGTGTTTGTGTGGGGACGATACAGCTAACATTGGAAAAGCACTCTAGCATCCTGTGTATGTTATGCTATAGCTAGACTTGGCTAAAGAGTAGAAGCAGGAAAACTATTTAAAAATGAGACTCATTATTTAAATATGTACAATAATATTATTATATCGCAGAAATTGGGCAAATGCCACTTTGAGAACCACTGATATAGAAGAATAAGGCATAATGATGTCATTTAAAAGACAATCAAATTTTATATTTTAATGACAAGAATGACCTGCTTTTGCTCATGAATCGAGTGATATTTAGTCTAGTTTTAATCATACATGGAAAGAAAAAAATGGATCAATTCATAAAATGCTGTGCAGATGAATAAAACTGAGATCAATGCAGGCTTTATCATCAAAAAGGAACAAATAAACCTGTGTTAAACAGCATGGCATGAAAAATCCATTTTAGCAACAGCAATATCTACCACTGCATGGATAAAGCATTAAACTCAACTCAACAATGATGCACAAGATTAAAAAAAAAAAGAAATCTGTAATATTTCTCTAATAATATCACTTCACACTGATATAAATGAAAAATGCATGTGATATTCCTTTACAAACAAGATAAAAACAACACCACATAGACACTGATCAATGCAATCTTGACCATCGAGACGTATAAATAAACCTCCAGTGTGCACCAATCTCACCTCCAATATTTCTCTACACACATACAGTATGCTTTTCTTCACACCAGGAGCTTTCATATGTAAGATTTTGAAGAGAACGACCACTTTATCAGACTCTTTCTATATAATTTGCGGGTGGAGAAGTGTGTGCGCGTGTGACCTATTTCAATAGGATTTACTCTAACAAAGAGTCTCTTTCAGTACCGTAATCGAGGACGAGTGTGTCACAGCCAACATTTAGAGCTGGAGCGTGGAAGGATGGACTGACAAAGGAGAGGGGAAAAAAGAGAGAATGTGAAACACGAAGAGAAGTGCGAGCCACAGAAAGGAAGCAAGGAAGAAGCGGAAAGAGAAGAGAGATACAGACAGGAGATGTGTAGTTCAGCGGTTTATTGAAAGTCACGTCCTGCTTGTCCTGCTTTTACTGAGCTCTGGCATGAGATCCAAAATGCGAACACACACACACACATGCGCGCAGTTGCTCCTGTACATCACATTACAGATCACACGTGTGAGAGGACGGAAAAAAAGAAAAAAAGAAAAACACATAATACCTCTGGGATCTGGGCTGTATGCTCAATTTGCCCAAGTTCCTTCAGCTCATAACTTCACTCTGTAAATATTTCACTGAGTCTATTTAACATTTCTAACATTTAGCTCTAAAATATTTCCTTTAGTTCTTCTTATTATAATACCCCCTTTTATTACATTATACTATTAGATTATTTTTATTACAATTATTTTTTATTATATTTATTATTTAACATGTGCCAATTCTTCTTTCATTAATAAGTTCTTATTCCTTGCTATAACATATTTCAGGAATATATTTCCGCCGTAATATATACTACAAAGCAAATATTTTTATAAAGCAACTTAAAAAAAAAAAAAAAAGATGTAAATAACAAATAACTATTTTCCCCATGAGTTAATGATGCATAGTGTTTCTACTTAGCTTCTACACTCATTAAAATCTCTAGCTTTAATGAGAGCCTGGAACATTTGAGGCCCCTTTCATGAAGTGTTAACGTGTACGTTGCTGGTATGGCGCTCTATAATTGGTGGGACGAGGTTTTCTCACTGAGCGGTAAAGTCCGTCCCATAAGAGCGTGATCAGGGAGAGAGCCAGGGACTGCGTCAGCCAGAGCACGTTTCCTAGAACACCTCATGCATGCTGTGTCATGTTGCTTATTGGCAAATACCTTCACATTATTTTTGAAATTGTGAAAAACATTAAGGTTTGAATTAAAACAAAAACAAGGGAAAAGTGTAAAAATGAATATAGCTTTAATTCTCACAGAGTGTGAAGAGCAGAAACAGACCACACACACACACTCAGAACTGGATCAGAAGATGATACACACACTGTTACACAATGACAACAACAAGCTTTTTAGGTTTATTACTAAAATGTCTATATGGCATAAACAAACAGTTCAGACTGAATGTAAGTGAGAGGCATAGTGAAAAAAAATTCTTTAAAATATCAAAATAATACAGTTAAATAACTGCAAGAGCAAGTATAATAAACTATTGTTATTATTATCATTATCATTATCATTATTGTCTTTGAAGTTGATGTTCAATTGATGGCCTGTTCGATTTGTGTTCTATTTAATATATAAAATGATAATTAAAAATGAACATAGTAATTTATTTTACTAATAATTATTTTTTCTTCACTATCAACTAAATTATACCATCACGTATGTGATGCGTTTTTAAACACAAATATATTTCTTTTTGTTTTTAACATTAACATTTTTACATTTTAAAGGCTAATTTTAGAGAGAGAAGGTTCTTGGCACGAGTTTATGAGAGCTAATTAAAACTTTAAGAATATTTAAACGCCTTTTAGCATGACAATGCAAAGCGGCCAGTGTTTTGCGTGTGTCGAGGCCTTTTGTTTTTGAGGTGCCTCTTGCTTTTGTTGATTCATTAGACAAGACTGCTGCTCTCTCTGTCTTTCCTAACTTTTATTACATTTTTTAAAAATAAATCTCAGGAATTGTCAATTGTTTTCTAAAACTCATCCAAAAACGACAAAAGGTAGCTCAAATGCTGTCTATGTCTAGTGAAGTCAAATTATTTCTTCAAAGACATCAAACGCACAGCATACAATAAAAGGCGGGATGCTATAAAAGTATAAACCAGGCCTGCGTATTCCAAAAAATTCCACACACGCGCTCAGAAAACATACCGCAGTGCGGTCGTGCAGTGCATGCTGTTTTTCGGGGATGCACACACCATCTCACATGTGTGTGTTTTAAACTTCTGAGGATAAACGATCACAGCGAGATGCTTGGCATAGAATCAAGACGAGCACAATGGCCCACGTATCATAAACAAAAAAAAATCACTCACAAAGGAGCTACTGTGCTTACTAAAGGAGGCATGGAGATGCCCGTCTGTGTGTGTATGTGTGTGCGTGTGCGTGTGTGTGTGTGTGCGCGTGTGTGTGAGTATGCCCTCTCACTCCTGGGCACACAAAAAAGAAAGGGAGAGACAAACAGAAACAGGAAGAAGAAGAACGTCTAGACATGGAGCGGAAAAATGCCAGAATCACCTGGCGAGAACTTTAAATGGTAGAGCATGAATTTTTCTTCTTCCTCACATTTTCAATTAAAATAAATAAATATAAAAAATAAATTAATAAATTTAAAAAATACAATTCAGCAATTAAGAAGTTATGGAGAAAATGGAGTTATTTTAGAAATGCTGATGTATCATCTCCACAAATATGCAAGACACTAAAGTAAGAATTAATTGCAACTGTAATAATTGTAGTAATTAATAATATTAATCAATAATGTTCATTAAAAAATAAGACAAAAATAGGGTTCATTTCCAAATGTTAGGTAAAAATTTAATATTTCACAATATTTGTGCCTACTAGGGTTTTTTAACCTAAAATATAAAAAAAAATATATATATATATTTTTAAAAAAGATTTAAATAGAGGGACAGAGTGATATTGCTTATTCGTTTAAAATGGTTAGCTGTACTCTGTGTGACTGTGTGTGTGTGTGTGTATGCAATGTTGCTAGGATGAACACAGGGCCTATGGCCTTCTCACCCTTCTTCAGATTGGAACAACAGACACCAAGAAAGAGAGAGAGAAAAAGAAAGAAAGAAAGTTACATAGTCAAACAATAAGAGAGAAGAACAAAACTCTTCAGTTCACCTCTCTCCCTCTCGCTCTCTCTCTCTCTCTGTGCTGTCATTCGTTTCAGGGCCTTGACATCTCACAGGTACGAGAGTAATGAAAGGAACATTGTGTTGCACTGAATCACGCTTCAGACAAACACGTTTTAATCACGGCAAACCTCTTAATTTGAAACAGACTGCACGCGACTCAACTCAAAGCAAATGTTTCCTTTTGTTTTTTTTTTCTTTCCTTTTTTCTGTTTGTCTTTCAAATGTAAATCATGATATATTCGGTTAAGTCAGAGCGCGCTGGGTATTTTTCCCTCTCTTTCAGAGATGACACCAGCTGATTTGCTCTAAATTGTGCTAGATTGAATTAAGACGTTCCTGCGGCTCTGGTTGTATTTTCATTATGACCCATTTAAGATAATTGAAAAGAACTGAATCCACGCTAACGGCATTATGATGAGAACAGCTGCAAACACACTGCATCCAAAAGTGAGCTCTACTTACATCTCTCTCTGTCTCTCTCTCTGTCTCTCTCTCTCTCACACACACACACGCACACTTTGGTAATAAATACCATGTTCTTGAAACATATTTAGTAACGAGACACTTTTTGAAAGCAGGACAAACTCCTCCGTCCAAATGTTTAGAGCAGATGAGAAACTACAGGAAGACTAACCACATGAAAATCTGAGCCCAAGCAACAAAATCTGAGATCAGAGCACATCTACAGAGGCAGAAAAGCACATGTATGTAAGAAATGACAAAGCTAAATCAGCTGTCATTTCATTTAGAGACGAATGGAGCTTACCGCTTTGCCGTTGTAGTAATACACGCCGGGGATGGTGTAAGCGCAGTACATCTCTTCCTCTTCTCCTTTCTGTTTTTCCTTTTTTCCCCCCTTGTCCTTTAGCGTGCCCAAAACAAGTATTTTAGTTTTGAAAAACTTGCTGTCTCTCTCTCTCTTTCTCTCCCCCCTCTTTTTTTCACAACAATTCCTTCAGTTGCATTTTCCCATATGGCCGGGGAAAAGCGTAGTGAATATGCAAACGAGGGAGAAACCATTTCTGACGTCGGGGTTATTGAAGGGGAGGAGCGCAGACGGACCCTCCCTCCCTCCCTCTTTCTCTCGCTCCCTCTCTCTCTTGCTCCCTCTCTCTCTCTCTCTCTCTCCCTGCACACACACATTCATACACACGCACACACAAACACTTTCTTCTTTCCGTGGTGAGTCTGGAATAGATCGCTGCTCTGAACTCTGCTGAACTCCTTAAAAGAGGAACAAATGTCAGTTCTTTTTACTCGTTCTTTCCATCCAAGACATTCTCTCTCTTTCTTTATCTCTATCTATTTCTATATCATGGCCACACGAGCACAGATGCACACACACACTATGACACTAACAAGGACAAAATACAAAGACAAACCCACATGTTTACGTATATCACGTTTATCCAGTCTAACGTGTGTGACTCTATCTATCTATCTATCTATCTATCTATCTATCTATCTATCTATCTATCTAGATAAACATGAGTGGCCCCTGAATACAAATAGAATACAAGTGCTGTTAATAATTTCTCTCTCTCTCTCTCTCTCTCTCTCTCTCTGCTTCAATTTGATTAAAAGACGAGAGGCAGGAAGGGAATCGTATGATGCACATCTAATAACTTCACCATCTGTCTTCGGCGCTGGCCCGCCACCAACATTGTGTGTGTCAGCCGCTGCCTGAGAACCCAACTTACAATTAGGAGAAAAAAAAAACCCCACTGCAAGTAAGGAAGAAAGAACAAAAGAAAAAATGAAATGGTGTCTAAATAAAGATAAAAGGTATCAGAGAGAGAGAGAGAGAGAGAGAGAGAGAGAGAGAGAGGGAGAGAGAGATAGTCATAGAGAGCACCTGCAAGAACTGATGAATGAGGCAATGGAAAAGGGCACATTTACTAATGGTATATACACACACACATGCACACACCACACACACACACACACACACACATTTAAAAAAAATTTGGGTTGAAACAAATGCACCACAGGAACATTCCAGGTCCATGACCATCCAGTGTATATGTGTGTGTGTGTGTGTGTGTGTGTGTGTGTGTGTGTGTGCATGATCTCAAGGTGGCTGGAATAACGTTGTATGAGACTTGGAGAAGGGCTACCTCATCGGCAGCTAGAACATCACACACACACACACACGCGCACACACACACACACACACACACACACACACACACAGACTAAACATCAATGCACAGTCCCAAAGCCGAAAGCATGGAAGACTAGAGGGAAAAAACACGCTCACTGGAAATAAAGGAAGGAAGAGGAGCCATAGGAAAAGAGGGATCAGAGCTAGGCGAAACACGATCCTGTCGTTCCGTCTCATCCTTCTTTTCATCAGCAAGAACGACTCAAAAAAATAAAATAATGCTGAACAAAAATACGTCAGTCTCGAAAGAAGGAAAATAATAATCATGAAAACATAAACAGTGAACTTTAGGAAGCTTCAACTTCTCAGATTTCAAAACAAATTTTAATTATAATTTTTAATAATATACATTTTAATAATAATAATAATAATAATAATAATAATGAACCCCCCTTTCTGTTAATTCTGTCCTTCTATGATGTCAATGTTGACTGCACAATATAAAATAAATGCGTGTTTGTTTTGTGTCGTGTTGGCTAGCCGTATAAAAAAAAAAAAAAAAAAAAAAAAAAAAAAAAAAAAAAAAAAAAAAAAAAAAAAAAAAAAAGGGCTGTAGCAGCTCTCCTACAAGTGAAGTGTGTGAGCCTGCCAAATTTAGCTCATCAAGGAGACAAAAAGAAAGGGAGAGGCAAAAAAAAAAAAAAGTCAAACCTCTGGGAATAGATCCCAAAAGGAAGTAAATGATTCACATATGCCAAAGCGAAAGCCTTTCAAACGTTGTCAATTTTAATCATTTAGGATGCCTAGATTTTTCTTCTTTATTCATCTTATATTCATATACCTTTGTTGTTTTTTTATTTGTGGGCTGTTTTGGGGAGTCTCTTTCTTTTCTGAACATGCTCTCTCGATCGGAAGCAGCAGTAATTTTAATCACAGATTTTTTTTCGGATTTGTTTGTTTTAATCATTAGAAACTCCGCCAATCTTAAATCTCTTTCTCTCACTGTGTCTCCATTTCTCTCTAAATTGTCAAAGCTATTTAATCATCTGAATATTATTAAGTGGAAACATTATATGAAGTGAAATATTAAGGGTGCTTGAAATTAAATATTATTTTATAATAATCATAAATGTAATAAACTATGCACGCCAGGTGGAAATACACTCTTAAATTTAAAATAGAAAACACACACACACACACACACACACACAAATCCACCAGAGAGAACAATCTGCCGAAAACCACAGCTTTCCCTCTTGTGGTTGAAAAGAACCACACAAAGCCAACAACTCTGATCTTTCTGTTATCATTTTAGCATTTTAAGGGAGAGAAATGCTGCTATGCTGCCAGCAAAGAGGTCCAAGCTATCCCTTTACTCATGTGGTAAGTACAAAATGTGGTTACACACCAATTGTAATAAAATACAAATATTAAACCAGCATCAAGAAATCCAGAGTGTCTGACAGTACTAGGAGCTTGTATTACGTATGAAGTGTTTAGCTTGTTCTCAGTACTGACTGCTGTAAAACATTTAACTATAAGAGCTCTGCAAAGCTTAAATCTTTTAAAACGCTGCAAATTCACTCGGTCTGAAATGTTCGTGAGGGCCACGGGGCTTATATTGTCATCTTCAGAAATCCAGACTAGGCCAGAAATATCTGTATGTTTGAGAGTCACTTAATGGGGACTCAGAACAGCTATAAACAGAGAAGTGCATTTTGTGTGTGTGTGTCACAAAATACATCACCCCTGCGCCATTTTCTACAAATTATTTTACTCTCATTGGCAAGAATTAAAAGACTGGGGGAAAAAATACGCCAAGCTCTTTAATACTTTGGTACTGTAATAAGTTTTAAATTCAAGTTACCTACATCAAATTTCAAATGTCTTAATTTTTGTTTTACATGTTGTGCCTCTCTGTTTATTTTGCATTTAAATAATTCCTTGTACTTTCTTAGTACCAAATAAAATATTATTTACCAATAAAATGCAATGACATAAATTAAAATGGATTTCGTAATCTCTCACACATTGTCCTTTTTTTTATTTTATTTTTAGCATTTTCTCTTCAGACAAAGATGGAGGAACAACAAATTATTTCGTTACATACTTTTAATAATCTAAGACTCCTATTAGGCATGCAAAAGCACTAAAGGTTAAAGATGGCTACACAAAAATAGGAAACAAATTAGTGAAGAATAGTTAGTGCTCTCAAAATATCATAGTGAGATGCATCAACTGAAGGCCAATAACTTTCCATAAGACAAAGATGTGCTCAAAGTCCAAGCTGAAAAGGTTTTTAAAAGCGTGCGGAGAGAGCGATGAAGGCCGTGAAATAAAGAGAGAGAGATAAAGAGAGCGAGTTGTGTATTCACACGGCCTATTGTGTGCTCTAAATCAGCTTTATTTCACTCAGCGTGGCGTAATCGCCGGATCACACAAATGCTTCTTTAAAAACAAAGAAAAATACGTTGTTGAGACTAATGAGGAGCCTCCGTTTCTCTTTTATTTTTAATGAATCCTTTTTTATTCAAGTTTGTATTCGGCCCTTAATTCAATTGCGGGGTCGTATACAATAAACTGGAGAAACCAAACCCAAGAATGAATAAAATAAAAAAAAAGGAAAGAAATTGCATAGGCAGTGTAATTAAGGGTTGCATTAGCAAACAGCACATAGGGGATGAATCTGAAAAGGTCTAAGAGGAACCTGCTGTTTTGGGCTTCTAAAATCTCTGAAATATGTATGTTGTCAAAAAACTTCGTTCTTAAAACTAGTTTTCAGCTTCTTGAACCCTCGAACCCATGGCTGAGTCCAATTGTAATCTCAGAAATGGCATTAATCAAGCCGGGGCCTCGCACGATTCTGACAAACATTAAACACAGTAAGCAGGCAATTATGTATGCATGATTTAATCGGCAACTAATTAATATGCAAATGTATTCATATGTTAGTTACTAAATTAAAAATGCAAAGCAGCCCTTATGGTGAATCTGTGATTTCTGCACAAACATGGCGTTTGAAAATAATAAAAAGAAAAAAAAATAGGGAAAGAAAAAAACATTCAGACTTCTGCAGTTTTTTTCTTGCTCTTCCACATGGCAACCTGTTGCTGTTGTGAACAAGTAATTTTTTTTTTTTTAATTTAATTTTTCAAACCAAACCGAGGACATGAAAATGTTCTGAACACAGATTTTAATTATGTATCACTACAAATTAAAATAACAATAATAACACTGAAGGGTTAGGAGCTTAAAAAACAAGAAGTGAAGAATGCAGCATTAGCTTAGCTTAGTTTAGTTTAGGTTCCGGGCTAAATGACACACGAACACTCTAAATCAGATTCATTTAAACTCCAGCTTTGTTTAAAAAGCAGTCGGCGTGCGGTTAGAGCTAAAAGCTAAAAGGGCTAAGGGGCTGCACTACCTGCTCGGCTGCTGTGAAGGATTGTGGGAGATGAATAGAGGGGTCAGGTAGGGGATAATAGACTCAGAAAACCCCTTCAAACATACACACAGAGGGGAGCTGACACACACACACACACACACACACACAAAGGGGCAGAAGGAAGGCTACCTGGGTGGGCAATTGACCCTAGTGTTTTATAGCTAAAAGACAAGTCTCTCTCTCTCTCCCTCTCCTTCTTCCCTGTTTTTGTTTTCGTCTGTCTCTCTATCTCGGATTAAGAAATGGTTTCGTAATTCGTCCCGGCAAGGAAAGGAATTGTGTCATGCCAAAACCCCTTTCCCATCCTCTCTATTGCTCTCTCCATCGTTCATTCTCATTCTCTTTCTCTCTGCGTCCGGCCCTCTCTCTCTCCTCCTCTTTTGGCATGAAGTGAACTTTCCCCGCAGTGTTGGATGGCATTGCAGCCCGAATGCTCCCCCTAAATCAGGGCTTGTGGGAGACGCTTCTTTGATGTGGGGGGAATAAATTTCACTGTGGCACAAGCCACACATTTTTATTATTATTTAGTAGAACTGATAACAATATTCTCCTTTATTATTATCTAATATTCACATAGTTATAACCCGAAGCTTGGACAATACAAACCTTTGCCATGCCAATAAAAAGTGGTGAAATTCAAACTGAACTGATGACCGTCACTTCGCTCTTTGCCAATTTCTAATATCCATCCTGTCATCTCTCTCCCTCTCTCACACTGTCTGTCGTTTTCCTCTTCTTTCTCTCTAGTTTTTGCTTTATAACTCTCAGCCACCAGAGAAATGACCCTGACCAATGCATGCTCTCCTCTGCATCACAACCAGCTTTCACTGTCACGCACGAGATTTAGCTCTCAGCCACCGTTTGTGATAATAAGGCATAATAGTAATAATAATAAGAAGAAGAAGAAGAAGAGGAGAAGAAAAAGAGTTGTTGTCTTTATGATAATGTTTTTGAATGTTAATTTTGCTGCTTTAAAAAATAAATAATTGTTGTTGATATTTAAAATAATAATAATAATAATAATAATAATAATAATAATGTTATTATATTATAAATATAATGTCATAACATTATAATATAATAATAAATAATGTAATAAATATTGGTGTTTAATAATAATACTACTACTAATAATAATAAATTATTATTATTATTGTTGTTGTTGTTGTTGCTGTTGTTATTACAGAATTTTTAATAATTACTTTTTTATTATTTCCATGCAAAAAATAAAAATGAAAAAAGATGCCCATGTGGTATCTTTGTCATTTATATATACATAAAGAGCAACATTTTGTGCTATTTAACATTTTGTACTAACATTTAGTCCATTATATAGAATAAAAGTCCATCAGTACGATCAAACTCTTAACTAGGTTTTGAAAATATTTGTCCACATTTCCATTATTTTAATGTCCTGAAATTAAGTAACAATTACTTCTCTCTGTCAGTTACACAAGTTCCATTAGACCTACTAGAATCATTCAGATGAACTTCACATCTGGATAAAACATGGACAATGCCTGTCTTAAAAAAAAAAAAAAAAAATTATCTGAAAATCCTGCACTGACTTTTCACACAGAATACCTTTTCCTGCTGACTCGTGTTATAAACATGTTATACACACTGCATTACCGTTTCCTGTCTGTACACTATGCACTCTCACCACATGAATCTGCACTGAACTCTAACTGGAGTCCTAACATACTGTTACTGGCTGAGATTATTGCACTTAGACTCTTGTTTTTGATTTGATGTAGCTGGTTGTGTAACTGCAGTGTCTACATGCGCACCTGAGCTAGTGAATCAAATTCTTCTGAACATCCTCAGGAAATGAATACTGCAGTAATACAAGTGCGCACAAACACACACACACACACACACACACACACACACATACTTTGAAAATCCTCAGCAATATCCTCAATCTTTATATATTTACATTTTTGTGACACTTAATGTATTTCCAATGGTCATTTGTATTTAGAAAGTATGTGTGTGGAGTAAATTTTACATACCCTTAAATATTACATAACACAACATAAATAAAAAAAAATTTAAGTTTTATTACAGTTATCTATTACACTGACTTCAGAAATGCAAAGAAAATGACTAAATTTCATAATATTTCCACAGAATTATTTTTCCAAACAGAAACACTGAACAGTCATGTAACACGTAATGCTGCTGTCACAGACAGCATGAGGAATTCATCATTGCATGACTACATGACTTTTTTTTTTTCCTTTGGCCAAAATATTCAGGACCGCTCTGTTATCTGCAGCTGCAGTCGGACAAAAGTTCCCTTTGTAAAACGTGCGTGTAAACAAACAGGATGGCGCTAATTTGATTAGTAGGGCTTGCACAAAATGGCTGCCGGTGCGCTGTGCTTGATGACAACGCTCAATGGTAAAGGAAAACTGAAACAAAAAGAGTTAACCTAAAAAAAAGAGAAAGCTGGACAGAGTGTGAGGAAGCCTAATACACGCTTTGAGAGAAGTTTTCGTTCTGTCTCATTCATTTCAATGCACCACAACTGAATCGTTGAGCATCTTTATGATCGTATTCACTCTGAGCATTGTTATCAGTCTCTATGATAACTTATCTTTGTAATCAATCAATCAATCAATCAATTAAATAAGATTAGTAAAGAGAGTATTTATTGTTGGGTTGTGGTGCTCTATATTTTATAGAATCACAGATTATTCATAACAATGTTTTTCTCCTAACAATATTTTCATTTTCTTTGAAAATACAAGATTCATTTTTTAAAATATTTGTAGTAAGTATGCTTCTATCTGTAACAATAAAGATAAAATTTAATATTTATTATATGTACTTATTATATTTAATAGTTAGAATAGTAATGATAATAAATTATTATTAAATTATTTATATATCCTAGTTTAAATCTACCTCAATCATTTAATGTGCTGTTTTACTCCACAATCCAAATATATAGAAATTTAACATACAGAAATATATTCACACACACACACACACACACACACACACACACACACACACACACACACACACACCTATCCCCTTTTCCCCTTTCCAAGCTGAAACATCATTCTTACTCTTTTTCCTCCTAATAATATATTCCGCTTCTCTAGCATTTGTAGGGATTAGCATTTATTAGCAGTACTTGTCTCAGATATGATTGTGTGTTTGACAGCGAGGCAGAAAGTGCACCGCTTTCACTCTTTTAGGTGAAAACGGTAGCGTGAGAGATACAAACGTCTCTCTCTTGCGTTCCTTTTTCTTTTACAGACGTGTGGAGAGCAGACATTTTCCCGACCGGGAAAATTTGGTCTGATGCCAATGACCCGACATGCCCGCAGTCAGAGAACGTCTGCTCTCTCTCTGCCTTTCACACACACACACACACACACATACACACACAAATTAAAAACAATATACAATACCCTTCTGTGTATTCTCCCTTTAGTTTTCCTTGCAAAAAAGAGATTAATGCAAAGTATTTTTCCTTCCATACTATTTACTTATTTCTTTTCTGCCCAAGCATAAGCAGTTATTATTAGCCATAATATAATTTCATTTGTATGAATTTTTTTTTAGTGTTAATGTCACACAGAGACGTTTATGAAGAGTTTTCTTCCCCAACGGCATGGCTGTATCTGCAGGGAAATGGACACACAGCTGTTTCTGTTCTTTTACCCCCCCCCCCCCCCCCCCCCCCCCTTTTTTTTTTTTTTTTTTAATTCGTTTAGGAAAGAGATGAAAAAAATGTATGAAGTCATCTAATGGTACATTCTGCTTCAACTCACACATAAGTTTGGACTTCTTCATTCTTTTTCTTTCAAAACACACACGTCCCCACTTTTTCTGTCTTTTACATAAATAAAAACAGAGAATAATGTGGTGCAAATAACGTTGTGTAAATTTCTTAATGACAAAATTAATGACAATAGTCTTGAGAAAATTGAAGAAAGAAAGAGTGCGAAGTTTGCGTATGCTTCATTCATAAAACTGTGAGATCAACGTCAGCATATCTATTTATTATATTAAATCTCTGTAAGTGTTTAAAGTGAATTTTATCTGTTATTATTTATTATGTATTAGGTCAATTTTAGGTTCATCTGAAATCTTATTTAAAAAAAAAAAAACGGAAGATGACCCAAGATAAATGTTTTAGAATAGCGCTGGTTGGGGAGACACAAAGTCTGTAAGTTCTTGCCTGGGAAAATAAAACACACACACACACATACACACCATCCATACATGATTCCCAGTCTCTGGTTCCTAAGACAACGCTGACGGTGACAGCTGGTGTTGCGGCGGCCATTTTCTTTTCCCCCCTCAAGTTTTGGGCCTTGGCCAACACCTCACTGCCACCCGCTCAAGAGCCTGTCAATCAGTCCCATCACCATGGAGACACATCTCTTTCTCTCTCACCTCTCACTCTTTCTTTTCCTCCCCAATCTTTAAAAGAACACACTGAAAATGGCGGGTCTCAGATTCACACCAGTGTTTTGAGGGTCTGATGTTTATTCACTGTCGTTTTCTTTTTTTTGCATTACTTATGTTGCTCATGTTTCCCAGCATGCTGTACCTTTCTTGCCAGCCTGAGAGCAGTCTAGGAGGCCAGCTGGAGTAACCAGCAATTACGTTTACAACGTAGATGAGAAACAGACAGACAGTGAGAGAGGACTAGCAGTAGCTCTACTGTCTGGAAATGTCATTGAGGCACATGAGCTCAGCGACACGGCAGTAAAGTGGCATTAGCTCTTATAAACCCCTACTAGCCTTTATTACAACACTTTATTGAATTAAATACCATTTGTTCCCTTCAAGACAAAAGAGTTTTTGTGTTTTATGGACCAAGACGATGAAGGGGACAGCAGAATAAGACAAAAGAAAAACTGTATAAGTCTCTAAAGAAAGTGTGTTATGTGCATAAATGACTCTAACTTCCTGACCTAATGCTATATATTTACTTTTTCCATCTAGCAGACACATTCAAATAATGGAGAATACAGCCAAAGCACACAGCAGAAGAACTGAGGGTTTACGATTTTACTCAAGGGCCCAAACAAATTTCCGCTCACTAGCACATGAATCTTTAGTGGTGCTACCAGATAAAGTAAAAATGCCAAAAACAAGAAAACCACCTGCAATGTCTTAGGCATCCTGAAGGGGGCACACCAGCTCAGGCAACAGAGATTAAAGCACACACAAGAGACTAAGTCCCGACTGTGCCTTCTGCTAGACCTAACTTAATTTAATTAACGCTGTCGACTTTAAACAAACTCTGATATGCACTCAGAGGAGAGAGAATGAGGAGAGTCGGGTGAAAATAAAGCTCCTCAAGGACAAACTCGAGAGATGCTTTCACATTTCATAAATGAGTGAGATATTTTTTAAAAAAACTACTCTGAATTTGTAAAACTATTAGTGTGCAGGGTAATTTCAATACAGCAAATAATTAATAAGGATTGACAGTCATGATTTTCATACAAATCATATTCTTGCCACTTTTTTCTTGCTGTTCTTATTCAAAATAAAAATACACAGCCATGAATTTTATAGGGAAAAAATATATATATATGTGTATAGATAGAGAGAGAGAGAGAGAGAGAGAGAGAAAGGGAGGGAGGGAGCGAGTACGGCAAAAGATGAAGGGAATATCTCTTTCTTTATCGTTCCCATCAAACGTGGCACAGAATGTTAACTCTTTCATGGGCTTTTGCTGCCATAAACTTGATAAACAAAATAAAAAGAGGGAAAGAAATATTATAAGCGAGGACACGCTAATGTGGACTAATATTCTTTTGATTGCTGCATTATTCTGGCAACTGCATAACTGTCAAGAAGGTAAATGAACTTCATAAACGATTTGCCATACTGTAGTGCAATTTTCTTTAGAGGTCATGGCTCAATAAATGGTAGTGTGTGGGGAATTTATTAAACTACTTTTAAACTACTTTTAACTAAACTTTATAAAAAAGAAGAAGAAAAAAGAAAAAACCTCCAAGCCATCAGTGGATTATATCTTAATAAAAATGTCATCATTTTAACATTTATTTGATCTCAGAAAAAAAGTAATATATTCACTACTTTGTTTAATATGAATTCTATCATACAATTGTCAGAAAAAAGAAAAAATTGTCAATACATATTCAAATGCAAAATACAAATAACAGAGAAAAAATCGAGCAATGACCATCTGCTCGACAAACAAACAAAAATTCAAACGGAAATGCTTGAATACCCCAAAAAAAAAAAAAAAACAGGAAAAAAAAACCCAAAAAACAGACCAGAAATCCATTAAACAAGCACACACACAAACACGCACTGCAACAGCAACATTGTCAAGCATATGAAAAGCACACACAAATACGCAGCATACGCAGTGTGCTGTGTTCACACGAACAAAAGAAATGCACTGCTGCTTACGAAAATCATTCATGAGCAACACACAGAGGAACATCAGAGATTGGACCAGAATGTCAAAAAGCTCAAACATTTTTATTGTAACTCTGACTTATTCTATACGGCCACCTTCATCTTAACATTCATCTTAAATATCAATGCAAAAAGCTGCTGCACACACAACTGTCATACATTCATGTCACCAATATACTGGCTGAAGTGTTATGGCACATACAGACTTGTATGTGTGAGAAACTGTGTGGATGGTAAAAATATTATTTCGCTGAAGTCAGACTTCCAAACAGGAGGAGGAATAAAAGGCATGACTTACTGAGGAGGGCAGGCCTGGAGGAACTTTGCGCACTTTCTTTGTCTGGACCTCTGAAAAATCAGAAGATTTCTTTTTTCACGTGATGATGTCAGTAACACATTTCAGATGAGAGCACTCCAGTTTAACCATGAGACAGGTGATATGACATGCCAGCTGCCGTCTTATATATAAGACATAAAAAATAAACAGAATCCAAAACCTAGCTAAACAACCTGAAATAAAGGTAACTAGATTTTTTTTTTTTTGAAGGAGGAGGAGGGGATGTGTGTGCATGTGTGCATGAAAAGGTGAGACTTTCATGAGATATGAAAAGAAGTGCAAATTGCCTGGAGGGCATCAAGGCTCAAACCTGGAAGCCTGATTTCTGAAGCACTACCATATTTAGATACTTTAAAAAATCTAATTACGCTATGTAGAAAGTTTGATGGCAAACACTGGGACACTGAACATAGCACAACTGGTCTAATCAGTTAAATCTATGATGCATTCATTTTGTTACTGGAATAGATAAGTTCAAATACTAATAACATTTTGCTCAAAAAAATACACATTACAATACAAATACAGACAGGTGACAAATTAAAGGAAAAGGCACTGGCTGTGCTGTGCTGTCTGGGACATTTTGCTTCTTGTCTTCTCCACTTGTCTCCTTAGAAGGTAGCATCGCTTCAAATCAATACAGAGTTTCTCTGACTGATCACCTTTATTCTAAGATGAAATAATGCTATAATGATTGGTGTAGTCTCTTCCAGGATGACTCCGCCCCTATCCACAGGGTACGAGGGCTCACTGAAAGGTTTGGTGAGGATGAAAATTATGTAAATCTCATGCTATGGCTTTCACAGTTGCCGGCTCACAACTCAACTGAACATGATTTGCAAGATGCAAGATTTTGGAGCGATGTGATACACAGCGCTCTCTACTACCATAATCATCAAAATGCCAACTGAGGGAACATCTTCTGAAAGAACAGGGTTCATCGTTCCTGTACAGTTCCAGAGACATGTAGGAACTGTGCCATTAAAGCTGTTCTGAAGGCTCATCATGGGCCAACACTTTACTAAAACATTTTATGTTGTGTTTTACTTTGTCACTTGTCCGTATGGAATAGATCTCTCCAACGTCTGTAATATGATTCCAAAAAATGAATTCATTATGAACAACTTTGTATTGTGCAATTAATGTATTAGGTAGAAAGATGTGAGGTGAGGATGATGATGATGATGACAATAATAATAGTATTGATTGTAATGATCACTATTATAGTAATAATGGTGATAGTGATGATGATGATGAGGCTGATGATGGTAGTGACAGTGGTAATGATGATGGCAGTGATCATAATGATCATTAGGTATCATGAGGTAGTGATGTTAATGCTATTAATTGTGGTGATAATAATGAGGACAGTGACACAAATGATGACGCGATAAAGATGACAGAATTGTGGTGTTGGTGATGCTGATGATGAAGATGTTACCCATAGAGTCGCTGTGTAGTGGTCTTCGCCGTTGGTTGCTGCTATAGTGCTGATAATACTGAGAGCCTGGTTTCGTGGGGGAAACCGTCCCGGGACTCACCATACCCATCTCACCTCCCATGATGCCCTGCTGCACCACAGGCACACACAGATACATACACCCACAGACAAACAGACACACAGACACACACACACACGGGCAGCACTTTTTTTATAGCAAGATTTTAATACAACACTTAAAATGATTTACTCTTGTCTTACACCATCATAAGGTTATTGTAAGACAAACGTTAAAAGACAAACCTTTAATGTCTGGATATAAATATATTTAAAAATTTCAATATACAACAATATACAACAAAATACAACTACTATTTGTTTCAATAAAGTTTAACATATTTGACAATTATACCTGACAGATTATGTCTTTGTATATTAAATATATAAAAATCCGACAAAATAATAAAAATACTCAAACTATAATTGTACAGGAATAAAGCTTAAACTCATTCAATGTACAAAACTTCAGAACACAAATCCTTCTGTTACAACTATAGAGAGCTTTACAAAGCATATACCATGAGGGACACAGTGTTCACAGTGTTTCTGGGATAAACAAAAATAATCAAAGTGAAAACCTACATGAGAAGTACGCACATGCTGAATGAAAAATGGTTATCGATTAAAAATTATGGTTAAGACACACAGTAGGGTTCGAATTAGTCCCTTATTACAGCTCCATATTATGTATATTTTCATCCCCAGTAAGTGCTTTATCCTGAGCAGGGTTGTGGTGGATCCAGAGTCTATCGTGGGAACACTGGGAGTGAATGGGGAAAACACAACACCAGGCATGCACACACACACTTTCAGAACTAGGGGCAATCTGAAGACCATCTACCTGCAGATTTTTTGGGAGGTGGGAAAAAACCAGAAAACCTTAAAGAAACTTACGTGGACACGAGGAAAACATAAAAAACTTCAAACGGACAGTAACCCACGGATCCTGGAGCTTTGACAAGGCAATGCTACCCCCTATACCACCGTGCCGCCCAACTCCATATTATAACACACTCATAATGAGATAATTCTGTGTAATTTTCAGTTACATGTTCCTCCACTTGTTCAGTTACATGTTCCTCCACTTGTTCAGTTACATGTTCCTCCACAAGGCTTACAATAATCAGAATAAACAATAAATTACTCCACTGAACTCAACAAAACACAAACCAAATCTTAATAAAGAGGAAATATTGCTGCAGTACATGTGCCTACATACAAAATAAAATAGCAAAGCATGTCTAGAACATGTTTATTTTTACATATACGGTAGAGTTGTGTATGTTTGTGTGTCAGATGCTAAAAAAGCACACACTTACCCTGAGCAAGCACATCCTCTCATTAATCTCCCTGTTAGGGTAATTCTATGCTTTTAACTCCTTCTCTACCCACTACCTAGTCATTTTCAACTCAGAAAAAAAAGACAGAAGTATATCTGTCCATGCTGAACGAAAGTTCGAAACAGAGAGAAAGTGAAGAAAGTGAGTGTGAGTGAGTGATGGCTCCCCCCCCCCCCCCCCACCAAAAGTTTGTAGAGTTAACTCGCCTCTTACCGGCCGTTAATTAATAGAGTTGATCGAGGAGAGATAAGTGTTTGGTCTAATCTAAATTCCAATCACTGACTTAGACACAACAGACTTTAGTGATGCTCCGCTAGGCCACTATTCACATGCAAAACACCATTAAATGGGCCAATTAAGGGCCACAGGAGCTCCCAACCCCGCCCCCCATCTTTCACATGTTAAAACAAAAGAGGCCTTGTCTTAAATAAAGTCACTGGCCCCCTTCCCTCCCTCCAGGGTACGTAGTTAAGGAGCTTTTTTTAGTCGGGGTGAAGGGGGCTTTGGGTAAAACAAAAGAGTCTCGTCTCGTCTCAGAGACACTTTTCTCAAGCCCAGCGACGTCGTCGTGGCAACTAAACAGGAAAATAAATAAATAATTGAAGGACGTGCAGAGCGCTCCCATGGTCAAAGTTGGGCATCTAGGGCATCAATTTCAACAATTCTGTGCCTGCTGATTTCAGACCTGGCACTGTAGTACCCAGCTGGCATCCAGGAGAAAATATTAACAAAGATAAATGAGGAACACCTGAAGCGGCATGAAGGATTAACGCTCGGCGTTAATAACAGGGGAGCACAATGCCTACTTGGCCACCAAATGATGATTACAAAAAATGGAAAAGACATTAGCATAATTACAGAAGTGCAACAAACAAAAATGTAAACAGTGTGTTGGGATAAGGGGGAGAAATACAGACAGAGGCAGCATAAAAGACAAAAAATGGAGCAAGTCAGGCAATGAAGTGGAAGGAAGAAGAGAATGTGTGTGTGAATGAGTGAGTGGGTAAATGAGCAGGTGAACATGTGAGTGGGTGAGTTTGTGTGAATGGTGAATTAATAGGCATGTTTCTACATGTTTCTAGAAACATGTACTTTTTTTTTCAGAAAACTGTGGCACCATATTTCCAAAAACCTGCTCCAGGTTCTTTTCAGCAGATCAGCAGATCAAGGCTCATAGCCCCACTCACAGCAAAAGCACAAACAGACTCAAAGTGTTAAACTGTGAGCAGTGAGTTTCAGAACCTAATAGCTTCAGTCTAAACCTCCTTCATGTTCTCTGCATTTTTGTACTATTATACTCAAAACCTCTTTACTTCTGCAACCTTGATGGCAACGTGACTTATGAATGAGTGTTGTCCAAGTAAATTCCTGTGTGTGTGCCACAGCAAAGTCTCCCACTGCGGTCTGTCAGCTCCCTCTGTAGGGAATTGAGTCCCAAAGGAAAGGACTCAGGAACACCCAAACCGACACAGCACACGCATGCACAAACACTTACACACTTGCCTTTAAACAGCCGCTAAGCCACTTCAATATGAGAGCAGTGTGCCACACTGCAGTTCACTCCCTGTCCAACACACAGCGATCAAACTGCTGCTTAATGACCACAGACAGTTCTCCCCCCACCCCAACACACACACACACACACACTCAGATACAGAGCATCTGAACAGAACTTCATTTTTCGGATTTACTACACATTCGCATATGAAAATGAGTTGAGATGCAGTAGATGAAAAACAAACCCAAATTAAATCTTTTTAAAAGTATGTTACATAAAAAGCTAATGTTTGTCCTTGGGGGAAAACATCAGCCAGAAAGCTTTCCACATAACACACACACACACACACACACACACACTGTGATGAGTAATGAGGAAACAAGTCCTGGCGCTCAAACAGTAACAGCCACTTCCTGAAGTGCGGAGGTCAGAGCACTGTTAAGGAGCACTGTAATAATGTAGCAGTATGTGTGTGTGTGTGTGTGTGTGTGTGTGTGTGTGTATATATATATATATATATATATATGTGTGTGTGTGTGTGTGTGTGTGTGTGTGTGTATGTATATATATATATATATATATATATATATATATATATATATATATATATATATATATATATATATATATATATATACATATATACATATACACACACACACACACATGTATGTGTGTGTGTTGGTGTCTGTCTCTTTTTGGCACAAGAGACACAGAGTTGCATACATATTTAGCCCTTTGCTAAAATTACTGGTCCTCACAAAAATAGTGTCTTTCAGATTTTTCTTGAAAAAACTAAAAGTGCCAAAATATTTCCTTATGGTTACTAAGACTAAAATTAGGATCAGATTTAGGGGCATAGCGTTAATTAGAGTTACAGTGATCATTATGTCAATGAAAGGTTCTCACAAGGATAGGAACAAAACATTTTTGAATGTTTGGGGTGGGGGCATCTTAGGGAGTTCAGAAAGTATTCCATATTAATTAGTTAATTGATTTAACTCTTGATTTACCAGATAAAATACAGGAAATACACACCTTGCAATGATGAAAAAGGAAAATGGAGAGAAAAGGGAGAATGAAAGAAGATGAAGGGTGGAAAGAGAATAGACAATAAAATGAGGGAAATAAAATTAAACAATAAAGGAAACAAGCACAGATAATAACAAACAAACTTAATTTTAAAAAAGCTAGAAAAACAGGCCAATCTGTGTGTCTATAAACAATGAGCCAGTACTTGTCAGAAAAAAAATTAAGAAAAAATAAATAAACAAAAATAATTCATTTGGGGTTGATGTTCTTCATACTGAAATTCTCAGCAGCTCTTTACCCATACTATCTTGGAAAAAAAACTTTTTTCTAGCACATTTAAACACGTTATTCAAGTTAGCAACCTCCAACAGCTAGCTAACAGCCGTCATAACATTCATCTTTGTTAAAAGTAACTAAATGTAAATGAAGTAGGTGGGGTTTCCTTATTCTAATCAAATTTTTTTTTGAGTTGTTCTCACTTGATTGTGATGTACTATACTGCAGTTACGTTACCGAATTACGAACAGAACAGTGGTCTACTGCGTACGCCGATCAAAACTGCACCTTTTGCCAGCACCAAGAGGTGTCAAACAAAGAAAGGCAGCAGCCTTTAAAAGTGCAATTTTTATTTCTTACTTGTATAGATAACCTGAAATATACACCGATCAGCCACAACATTAAAACCACTGACAGTTGATTAAAACCAATAACATTGATTATCTCATTACAATGGCACCTGGCAAACAGTGGGATATATTAGGCAGCAAGTGAACAGTTAGTTCTGAAAAGTGATGTGTTGAAGCAGAAAAAATGGGCAAGAGTAAGAATCTGAGCGACTTTGACAAGGGCTAAATTGTGACAGCCAAATGACTTGGTCAGTGCACCTCCAAAACAGCAGGTCTTATGGGGGTGTTCCCAGTATGTAGTGTTTAGTACCTACCAAAAGTGGTCCAAGGAAAGACAACTGGTGAACTGGCAACAGGGTCGTGGGCACCCAAGGCACACTGATTCACGTGGGGAGCGAAGGCTAGCCTGTCTAGTCTGATCCTACAGAAGAGATACTGTAGCACAAATTGCTGAAACAGTTAATGCTGGCTATGATAGAAAGGAGTTACAGTGCATCACAGCTTGCTGCATATGGGGCTGCGTAGCCGCAGACCGGTCAGAGTGCCCATGCTGACCCCGTCCACTGCTGAAAGCACCAACAATAAACATGTGAGCAGCAGATCTGGACCATGGAGCAATGGAAGAAAGTGGCCTGTGGAGGCAATGTGATGCTCTGGGAAATGTTCTGTTGGGAAACCCTGGGTCGTAGCATTCATGTGTATGTTACTTGGACACGTACCACCTACCTAAACATTGTTGCAGACTAAGTACACCCCTTCACGGCAACATTCCCTATTCCCTAATGGCAATGGCCTCTTTCAGCAGGATAATGCTCCCTGCCACACTGCAAAAATTGTTCAGGAATGGTTTGAGGAACATGACAGAATTCAAGGTGTTGACTTGGCCTCCAAATTCCACAGATCTCAATCCGATCGAACATCTGTGGGATGTGCTGGACAAACAAGTCTGATTCATGGAGGCCCCACCTCGCAACTTACAGGACTTAAAGGATCTGCTGCTAATGTCTTGGTGCCAGATACCACAGCACACCTTCAGAGGTCTTGTGGAGTCCAGGCATCGACGGGTCAGAGCTGTTTTGGTGGTACAACGGGGATCTACACAATATTAGGCAGGTGGTTTTAATGTTATGGCTGATTGGTGTATATATAAGACACGATAAAAAAGCCATGACCTCAGCACACGTGTACTAAGTGACAGAGAAAACCTGTTTGGAAAACTGAATTCCCGTCCAGATTGCTTGTTTGTGTTTGGACGGGCCATAAGTCATTTTATAGACACTCTACTACGAGCCACCGAAGACCCCGGGGGCAGAGATTTGTGAACATGGGAGGGATGAGAGGGTAGGCCTGAGGAGGGCAAAAACAAACAAACAAATCATTCAAACATCAAACCCACCTACATAACTGTTAGAGACCTAATCTAGATAATTATTAAATTAAATTATTATTTTCAAAAATCAGATGTATCCTTTTAATTGTATTTATATATACACACATACAAGCAAACTGAAAGATGACAATGATCTAAAATCTAAATTGTAATCAAATCTAAAACAAATACACATACATCTAAGTATCAAAACAATTGAATTACATTTTAAAAAAATCAAAAAAGCACCCCAAATTGTTTGATTATTGTTATCATTATTATTGTTATTATTATTTTATTTTTTTCATTGTAATTGTTGTTGTCAATGAGAATTTGCATAAGAACTGAACCAAATACATTCCAGCTATACATATTTGTGCGTGTGTGTGTGTGTGTGCACTCTGTTGTATGCTTGCTCAAACATTGAATGATGCAGCTGTTGTGTGTTACTTATGTGTGTGTATGTGTGTGTGATATGTAAACTTTTCTAAATTGCCAGTGGTGTTGATTTAAAGAAACCAGCTCTACCCTGCCCCCAAACTCTCTTTTATCACACACACACACACACACACACACACACACACACACACACACACACACACACAGAAACTACATCTTGATGACAAATAAAAGACAGCAAGCTTTGATGCTGATGACTCTGCTGCTAGAAGAAAGGAGAAAAGAGAAAGACAGAAATACAAACACTGCATTCATGTGTGTGTGAACAAGGCGAAGTGTGTGTGTGTGTGTGTGCGTGCGAGTGAAGGTGTCAGGCTCACTAAAGCAGATTCTTGACAGATCGGACCTGCTCTTTATCCACTAGCAGCTGCTATGGCACGCTAACTGCTAATGTGCTGTTTGATCTGAACACATCTGAACGGGAAAAACCCAGCCTCTTTTTATCCTGTCTTTCCCTCTCTTTCTCTAGCTTCCTCTCTACAGCATGGTTTTAATGACCTCTCCACTCCAGATCCTGACCAGCACTCACACTCCAATTTTATGTTTTTTTTTTTTTCTTTTTTTCCCCAGCAGCAAAGCAGCTCAACATCACAAGACAATCACACACAAACATTGTATAGAATTGTTGCAAATACCACACTACTGCATTAAATAGTTTTATAGATTGGTATTTAGCTAAACCTTTTGATAAAATGACTTCAGGACTGCAAACAAAACATGGACAAAGGCTGATAAAACTAGAGAATTAGAAGTGAAAAGCGGTTCTAGCAGCACACCTAAGAGAAACACTGACTATAAATATAACACACATGCACCGGGAAAATGGCATGAGACGCTTAATAATAAAATAAAATAACCTGTCTATTTGCAATGGCAGATGTGTCTAAATTATTACAGGCAGTCTCTGGGGAAGCCATACTGTAGATCTAAAAAAGGAAAAAAAAAAACCAGCTGTTGCACATGCACACTACCATCATATTACACACATGTTCCGACGAGAAAGAGAGAGAGAGACTGAGAGAGAGACTGAGAGAGAGAGAGAGACAGAGAGAGCAGCTGCTACCCAGTGTCTATGTTGGAAGTAAATGACTGGAAGTTTCACATTACTAGGCACTTAGATCCTTTACAGCTTCAGGCTGAAGATGCTGAAAAGGTTGTGTAAGTCAAATTACATAATCTCTTGAAAGACATTAAATAAAAGAAACATATTTTCCACAGTCAACTGCTCTGAAGGTTGCCTGAAATACTAGTCAACTAATCTGTTTCGAAGCCCTGGCTGAGCAGGCTGACTCAGGGGCATGTCCAACTCTTAGGTGTACCAATCTGATGCTCCTCTTAGGAATGTGGGGACACACCACGCAGCCCTTTACTAACTAACACAGACAAGCCTATTCACCAACCAGCTATATCCTGTTTTACCACAGCAGCTCTGTCAGTAGTGCAAATCACAGGTTTATATTAATATGCTGGTTGTAATGGGGCAGGGTTTCTATAGAAACAGCTCATTTACATGGACTTGTACAGCAAACACATCATATAATCTAAACCTAATGATTTACTAATTTAAAAAATTTGATAATGTGAAGCTTTCTGAGACTTTTTAGAAGGAGTCTCCAGTGTCAGAAATTAGTAACAGTCAGAGGCAAAGCTTTAACTCTAAATCCTTCCAAAGCTGTAAAGTCTTCTGGACCGAGGACTTTGCACTTTGTGGTTTCTCAGTAACAGCACAAGAACGCATTTTATAATTTTTTATTAATAATATTAATTAATATTAGGAGTTCGCAAGATCCCAATGATGCTACGGCCATCCGTGGCCAGGAATCAAGGAAGCAAAACTGGCCATGCTCTCTGGGTGGGAGGGATGACATACGCTCTCTCCTATCGATCACAGTGACACTAGCCAGTCGTGAGCATCTCTGAGCTCACGTGTATAGAAGAGGGCAGATAGCATTTTCCTCCGCGGTACACTGCCCTGTGACGCAGCATGACCAACAGTTTGAGAGGATGTAGTTGGCTGGGTTCATGTCTCAAGGGAAGCACATGTTAGTCCTCACCTTACCTGGTTAGTAGCTGTTGTATGACAGGGGAGATATGGATGTGAACTGACCAAGACCAAATTTGTGAGAAAATGGGGAAAACAAAGAAACAGAGACTTGTGAGGGAATGACTGCTGCTATTTGTTTGTGTGTTTTCTTACGAGCTTTTCACCAATCACAAGTACATCCAGTGGCCAATTTATAAGAAAATATAGCAGTACCTACTGTACTCTACCAAAATATTCTATAAACATTATTTCTGAGTCCTGACCTCAACCCCACTGAACATCTTTGGAATGAACTGGAACACTGATTACACAAGATCTCCTCACCTGACATCGGTGCCTGACCTCACTGATGCTCCTGTGGCCGAATGGACAAATCTCCACAGCCACACTCCAAAATCTAGCGGAAAGTCTTCCCAGAACAGTGGAGGTTATTTTAACAGCAAAGGGGACTACATTTGGAATAGGATGTTCAAAAAGTACATATGGGTGTGATGGTCAGGTGTCCAACTTTTGGCCATATAGTGTATTTTGTGTATTTTTTCATGTACACTCTTAACCCACAGTGCTGTCATCGTTAGTATTTATTCTCATATGTATTAGTCTCTACCTCCAGCTTAAAAGTAAAATAAATAACTTCACTCCATTTTGGTCTCAAAATTCTTTGGGGAGTGTAATCATCCTAATGATACATATGTACGTGTGCATCAACCACCTATATACACACACACACACACACACACACACACCATTAGTATCCAAACATATCACAACACCCTAACGTGCTAATTATCATATGCACATAGCATTAGCCTGAAAGACCTGAACACACTGAATGTTGATGCATCACACACCTACCCACACACTCCAATGACAACGATCAAACACCTTCTAGTATAAAACAGACACAATCATTTGCACCATTGTCGCAAATTTACCTCCTTTCACACTGCGCTCTTGTCAATGTATGTGCCACTTTTCCTTAAACTCATCTGAGAAAGTGTGTGTTTGTGTGTGTGTATGTATGTGTTTAGAATTACTATATCTACCCTATAATTGTGTCTCAGTTTCAGTTGTTTCAGTTTCTTTTTCTTTTTTTTTTTTAAGATAATAAGAACATTGATAAGTTGTACTACTGTGAATAGACCAATCGTGATCACAACTGCAAATTAATGAGAGTGTGAGAGGAGTGTGCATGTGTGTGTGTGTGGGGGGGGTAAGAGCATGTGAGAGACTGTCTGAGAGCCCTCACATTGATTTGTGACTCTCATCACCTTGTGGAATGTTAGCAAAGGAAGAGGAGCTGGATGAGAAGAAGTGACAGGTGAAAAAAGAGAACGGTAGCTTTTAGGCACATCACACACACACACACACACACACACACATACAATGACACGGGCCTTTTTAAAATGGAGCCCTTAACAAGGGGCAATTAACACGTTAACATGCAACAGGGAGATGAAAACTCTGAAAGACAAGCAGCCAAATGGAGGAGAGGAGTGATAGGCATCTCATAGCAAATCACCACCCGTGCAAGAAGGAAAAAAAAAGAAAGAAAAGGAAGACAGGAAAGAGGGGGAAAAAAGTGTGAATTGCCTCTTTTTCACAGCCAAAAATAACCCGGTAAACATCTCAAGTGGAACTGCTGTAACACAAACACTAAATATGAAGTAAAGTCTCAAACACTGTCAAATCGCCTGTTTAACACAAGCGAGCGTTTTGGGAATGAAACCAAAGCAGACGATTTCGACGGCTTTATTCAGAAAATTTCACATCGCTAAAGCAGCTAAGTCAATGTGTATATATTCACACATCCAGAAAATCTCAATATAGCGTAATGTACGAGGCGTACGTTGAAATGAAGCTGAATCTGCTTTTAATCTTCAATGCTGTTAACAGCTTGCTCATTACCCCATGACCTTGAAACCCAATGTAAAAGAATATGTTCAGATTTGTCATGCTGTGTGTGTGTGTACAGTTTACCTCCTATACACACATGCAAGAGGATGTTTTTCATTTTCATTTCCAACTGGCCTAAACAATCAATGAGCACACAAGTCCCCAAGGTGAGTAAACTACGTGAAAGATCGTGAGTTTGAATCCTGACAATGAGAGTAAATTTCACCATGCTCTCTGTATGAGAGGGATGGCATATCTCTGTCCTGTCAATCAAAGTGACACAGACCAATCACAGGTGTCTGTAAGCTCATGTATGTGGAAGAGGGCAGAGAGTGCTTTCTTCCGAGTGTGTTTCGCTGCCCTGTGAGGCAGCATGAGAGGCAGTTTGGAAAACAAAACCACAGAGGTTGGCTTCGCGAGTCTCTGAGGAAGCACTTGTTTGACCCACCCTCCCTGGTTGGTGGTTGGGGAGAGCTGTCTAGTGGGTGGGAACTGACAAGACCAAATCGAGGAGAAAATGAGAGAGGGGGCACTGCAAAAAAAAAAAAAAAAAAACTTGAATACTTGAATACTTGAATACAAGTAATCTTGAATACAGTCAAATTTGTCTAGTTTTTCTTATTATAAGATTGCACACAACCAATTATAACTTCATTAAGCCTATTTCTAGACATTTTCCAGACATTTCACACTTGAGACAGTCTTGTTCTTTTAGCAGATAATTTTAGAATTTTAAGCATTTATTTCGAGAAAGAAGCAAAATTAAGTATGCTCTTAAAAAATTTAAAGCTTGAAATTAGTAAAACTGTCTAGAAATAGGTTTAACAATCTTATATTTGGTTTTCAGTATATAAGATAATACTAGATAATGTAATAAGAAATACTCAGTAATAAGAAATACTTGATAAATTTGACTATATTGAAGATATTTTCACTTGCTTATTTTTTCTTTTTTTTTTTTTTGGAGTGTAGGAACTAAGTCAATGATACTCAATAGCAAATCCAACTAGAAATCCTTCTAGAAATACTTCTAGGCTTTTTCTTCTTCTTAGAATCTAATCACTAACCTAATCTTACCAAAGTTCACATGATGAAATATCAAGAACATTAGCTATAAACTGAGGTCGATTTAAAGAGAAGCTAAACAGTGTTAATCTGAACATTCACCTAGCTGGCAGCTATAATGTTGAATTAAACCCTGAATTCAGTGCCTCATGAAAGGAGACCACATTGTCTGAGCTTCTTTCTGTGAAAAATAATTCATAGAAAAACTACTTCGAAATGCTGCTCAGTTTGTAAATTTTTGTGTATAGTATGAATTCAATTCTACTGAATAGGGTTAATCTGGGAAGGTACACCTACTAAGTGGGTGACACCACTGACATGTCTGAAAAGCCAGATGGTTTATATCTACACACCTAAACCTAACTGTAATCTCAGTAACCAAAAGCAAAACATTTATGAGGAATAGACACAATTTTCTCACAAAATCTTAAAATACTGACATATTACTATCCTTATAGAATTTATGTCTTTGTAAGGTATTTCAAATTTCAATTGATATGGGTCACTAAAGCTGCATAATGACATGCATAACCCTTATACTACAGTTACCAATATTGAGGCCTGACGCTGCATTTCAAGTCCTATTGGTCCTAAAATATTTAGTACAACCACTAACAAATTTATTTAATAAGGAATATTGGTTATAAATCAAGAAATTGGTTATAAATCAATCTTTACTAAATGACATTCCTTATTATAAGTCCAACAGATGTGGCATAAATAGTAGAGACAATAAACCAATAGTTGACTGAGACAATATCACATGTTCTGCATGACACAGCAGTATAATCAGCATTATCCCATATAAACAGGATCTTCAGCCAGATTTAAATTTTAATTAATTATAATAATTATTATTATACTTTTTTATATCAGTTAATTATGAACACAGCTTCCTGTTGCCACTATGGAGATACTGAATCACGGTAATGTATCAGTGTATATGCAGGATGTAGTCTATTTTATAGGATGTAGCTATTTTATATAAACACTTTTAATTTGCTATTTTGCTATAATGTGCTCTCCTGTAAAGAAAACATACCCACAGTTTGAAGGATTTGCTACAATTACAGCTCACTTTAATTAAGTATTGCTCATAATTTAATCCATAAGAATTCAGTCCTCTACATAAGCAATGCCTCCTTAGTTACATCTAATGTCTGAATACTGAGTGCACAATTTCAGAATTAACTCTTCACTATGAGCATGTACCTCAACTATGAATATGGCCCTTAGTGCATACTACATGATGAAAACTAATGGGTTCTTGGTAGCGTGTCCAGTCTAAACAATACAGGAATGCAGTAATATCAGCACTGACTATCTTTCTACATCTTTCTAGGATTTCTACAGCCACAGCTTTAAAAAAAAAAAAGAAAGGGAAAGTTATTATGCAGTTTGGACATTTGAGAGATTTGGCTATATCCCAAATCCCTGCAAAAGGCCAAATCTCGAGCTTTAGCAGGTGCACGTGGGACGCTTTCATTATTCACTTCAGCGCTGAAATAATGCATCTCCTGCTCAAAACTCTGCTGAACCGAACAATGTAAATCAAACATGGGTTATACTGAGCAATAAAGGATAACTTTTGTGACAGGGAATTATATTAATTTTGGCAAGAGGGAAAAATATGATTTCGGACAGTATTTTTTTTCTAGTAGGAGCACGGACTGAGACTTAATATAAGCAATAAAGTATGGATAAGAAAGTTTTACAAAAGCTTTAAGGGTAGCATGTGCTCTCTCTCTCTAAGCCTTATTCACATGCTCTTTCTGATGGCTCTGTCTTGTTGGCTGTCAAAAAAAAAAGATTGATTTCAAAGCCAGCTAATTTTTCATAAGTGACAAGACCCCAACTTCGTCCCCTTTTTCTAGACACCAATGACAGCAGTGTTTTCAGATTTTGGTATCAGAGAAATGTGGAGTCACAGAGAGACTGGAATATTCACAACCTCATCATAATAACCAATGATCACATTGTCTGTCTATCCTGTCTGTCTATCCTGTCTAAGAATATTAGAAAGAACATTATTTACAATAAATTAATGTTAGTCATTCATTCACGCATTCATATCCAGTGACTGTTTTAACTAAAATAGTGTGTAGATACATTTCTCTATAAATACCTTATAATAATTAGCAACTACCAATATGAACATCGACGTCATTACAGTTATCTCCAATGCTTTTCGATTATATGAAGGCGACTGGAAAATGAATACGCAGAGAGACGGACACCTTACTGATCCTGTAAAGAAGCAGGGAAACGCAGCACAGTGCAGGAACTCAGCACAGAAAAATAAAGAATAGAAGCAGAAGGTCAAGAGTATTTTTGGAGAATGAAAAGGGACTCGTACCTGATGGCACCCGTGTAGGTTTGAGTCACGACTGTACGAATACGATGCTCTTTCTGTTTTACCTGTTTAGAGAGAGAGAGAGTCATTAGTCAGTGATTTAACACCTGCAGCTGGGAAACACAACATTTCACACGCGCACACACACACGCGCGCGCGTGCACACACACCAAGCTTTGTCAAAGTCCCTCAGTGGAGGCACCTAATTATATATGAACACATGCTGCATTCAAATTTACCATACTGCCCTTGGATTGCAGCCAGGCACTCTGAGGTCAGGACCAAATGCAGCACCGAATTTGTATCGAAAAAAGAAGTTGCGTTGTCTTTAACCAATAAAGTACCCTCTGTGTAGGTCTTATGGGTTATTGTCCACCGTCTCCACATCAAATGATACCATTTATTTGATTATTCCTTATAATAATTAATTCATCTTTTATATTTAATAACATTATTATTATTATTATTATTTTTATTATTATTATTCATTTTCTACTGATTTTCTTGACTCTCATTTGCAAGCAAAGTCCCTGTTTAATCTTCGCGGCCTCTCATTTGGAAGTAGGACAGAAGTTTGCTCCATTTTGGATCAGAAATATAAATACTCACACTTGCAGTCCAAACCTGCAGAATATACATTAATTTAAAACATATTAAATAATAATCAAAACTAATAGATTATAAAATACAATAACAATAAATTAGCAATTAATATGATTTAGAATTAATTAATAATTACACTTATCAGTCATAGTAGCATCAGCTTGTTGTCTTTTTACATCCAGAACAATGCACTCTTCCCATGTGGACTAAATTTCATTTAAGAGTAGTTTCAGAGACAGTAGTTATGTAAAGGAAAATAATCCTATATCATTATCTTCTCAGCTGCAGAACAGCTTATTTAAAAAAACACTTTTGTAATGATATAAATTTATTTTAGTATTTGCGTATTTGCTTGACGTGCACTGCTAAAAAAGAAAATCTGCCATCTCCCAATTTCTCTGAGTCACGCAGAATTTTCCCTATGAGGGCGTATTCAGTACACAAATGACAACCTCTTATTACATAAAAACCCACGAATTAGAGGATTAGTCATAGGTAAAGCAGCATTTTTAAACAATTCAGATTATTCTCAGAGTTCACTCCTGAAGGCAGTGAATTGTTGGTGCCTCTTTTGCTATGCCGAAATAAAATATTCTATTAAAAAATACAAAATAAAAGGCAGAAAAGCATAGAAAAGCCCTGCACACCAGTCTTGGCACCCAGCTGCAGATGATCTCTGTCATTAGTATGTGTTATATTCAGCCGAGATGTAATATGTTTTCCCTAAACTGCTGACGTGGAGAAAACAAGTTGTGTTTCTGCTTGTTTCTATCCTCCATTTCATTGTGTTAATAAATCGTTTTGACAAAAATCAGGTTTATTTGATATTTTATTGCTTTATCATATTTACCCAGGTGTGTACAGATTTTATATACAAAATACGATGCTCAAGTCACCAAATTTCAGGCGAAAATCAGCCTGAATGGTCTCTGAGATGTGTAATTATGGCTAGAGGGAATCCACGGTAGCGAGATGTTCTGCCGCTTTTGTGCCAAGCTGAGATTGAGGAGGCAGAATTAACACGGAAATGGCACCTTATCGGTCCCTCTGAAGGTGCCATTCATAATCGTCTTTCACACACTCCTCGACCAGCCAGAACTTACACAGTGCCAGACTACGAGTATAGTGCGTGTGTGTGGGGAGGGGACATATTTTAGAAATTATATCTTAAAGACAATGTCATGAGTAGAGTAATTTCATGAACGCACACACATGCACACATGCACACATACACTACACTTCAATAAGGTTTGTCAGAGAAGACCGTGAATCAAAAGATCTAGAGAGAGTAAACGAGAACAAAATTGCTAATTAATTAAAAGAGAAATTATTCTGATTTATTTATTCTCATGCTATGAATCCTGTGAGTGCCAACAACATGATATGAATAATGCTTTATTTTAATTGCAAGTTTTCTATATTTTCAATATACTGTGGCAATATTTTGCTCAAAATAAAGTGTTATCGACGCAACTTAAAACAATAAAAAACTGAAGAAAGTTAGCTATATTTATTGTAATTTATTGTGCGAACGTTCAAAAAAGACAGCAAAATACAAGTTGTTTAAAAATCAGGAATTTCTCTCCTTGTTTCTCTCTCTCTCTCTCTCTCGCTCTCTCTCTCTCTGTTAATGAAAAATATGGAACAACTCCAACATCCTCCCCTTTTAATCCTGCTTAATAATTAATGCATGGTTCACTCTGCGTTTGCTTTGGAAATTCGAAAATTAAAATTAATGCAATTAAATTTTTTTACCCTAACAAAAAAAAATCTTAAGAAATTGACATCCTACTATCTGATGTATATCCTAGATACTACATGCTATATCACATGTACCAGACTAGTAAGAAATTAGAAATTAAATAATGTTGGACATTTTCTTTTTATTTAATGATACTTAGGACAAAATTAGTCCAATATTTTTCTTAATATGAGCACAAATGACAAATTTACATTAACATTTGAAATGCCAAGGTACACCAATAATTTTGTTGTGTTAAAATGAGTTAATCCCATGCGCATCAGCTTTTTGCCAACTGGCAAGCCGATGCTTCAAACAGCCCTTGTATAGGAAGCATATTCATACTAATTACTAATTAAAACCAAATCAAAGAAGAAATGATTAATTAAATAAATTAATGAAAAAATGTCTAAGGCATCTGTAAAGTTTTTTGTTTGTTTTTTTCCCCCCATAGCGAAACTTGTTGAAAAATAAATAAGCAAAGAGCACGTGTGGGTGGATGGCTCAGACATCTTAAGTGCTGATTGATTAAAAAATAACAGCCGTGTCACATTCAGTATATCGAAAAGCCTTTACATCACAGGAAGTGACTTGAGGCAAACAGCATGGCGGATTTTGTTCTTTGTTCCGAGAGACAGACGGAGGAAAAAGAGATGGAAACAGAGAGAGAGACAGACAGAGAGAGAAAGTGAGGCAAGGAAGGTGTGCTGAAAGTATTTCTATCTAGCGTAACAGATTTCTGATTCGCTCATTCACCTTTTTTCTGTTAAACAAAAATGAACTGGTGCCTTCTGTCTCACAAGAGAAAAAAACAAGCTATCCCTAGTTTCATATAACACATAACAACATATAAATAATAACATACAGTAACAACGTGTAAATAATAACATACAAATATAAATTCATATATGTACACATATCGCTGGAGCATCACTGTTTAAGGACAGATTTCAGACAGTTGGCACTTCACTGACATAAAATTGTTTCCGTGAAGAGATTTGCAGAGGGAAAAGACAAGGTAGCATTTTTTCATTTCCCCCCACCCTTTTTTTTTTTTCTTTGAATAAGACGAGCCAAAACGTGTTGGCAACTCCCAAAAGAGCGAGTGATGAAGTGAACTTGGCATGCTGGCACACTGAGAGAGTCCTGATTGGTCAGGGTCGGGGGGTTTCGGGTTGGGTGTTGGGCGTAATGTGGTGTTTTCTCATGCCAAGTTCAGAATTAAAGGGACTTTTAAAAATTCACAAAATGTATTCATTCATTCATTCATTCATTCATT
>CM040989.1:18543330-18578982 GCA_022985145.1 Pangasius djambal | reverse complement strand
ACACACACACACACACACACACAAAGCCCTGATGTTCAACTTAGCCGCTAACCAGATGGAGGTACCTTCATTAAAAACACAGCACATGTATGTGTTACGTATGCTCACATTAACACACACAGATATACAAAGGAAAAAGAACCTGAGTTTCTCTCTGGATGACACACAGTGCTTGGATCGATTGTTTTATGTTTGTACATAGATTCATTTTTTGCTAATTTGACAGGTTTGCTCAGATAAAAATGTAACTTCTGCTATACCGTTTAATTCTGATAGAGGAACGGAAACTGAAGAATCAACTCACGGCGCAATGTGTGTATTTGTGAGCGTGTTTGTTTGTGAGAAACCTCAGTCGCTGAAATGCAGCAGCCACTGCGGTGTTTTTTCTTGGCACGGTGACAGCATTGTTGGTGCCAAGCCCTATGGCGAGAAGTACTAAAAGACGCATAAGGATGGCATTAGCGCTCAAATCGTATCCTCTCATTCACTGTGCGCAGTTTGCCAGAGCACAATCCGAATATTTTTTTTGGGGGTGGATTGGGGGTTGGTTTGCTCGTCTGTACCCTTTCTTCTCATCTACTGAACCATTTGCGATGTCCACACCACGTATAATGGACTCCACCTGTGAATTTACACAAAAAAATTTTGATTTCTTTGATTTCCTTTTGTTTTTGCATGCTTTCTTTGTTTTTCTTTTTTTGGCAGTTTATCACGTAAACCAAAGACAAAAGACCACTGTGCTTTTATTTCCGCATTCCCTTTTGTTGGATGGATTTAGAGCGTGATCTACAATACCTGACATGCACAAAGCATAGAAAAAGAGAACGAGGCTTTTCCGTGTGTGTATTTTAGACAACTCTAAAACCTAAACAAATGAACAATGCTCTTCATTGTGCTTCAAACATAAAAAAACACAAAAAAATAGCCTGCTAAAACAACAGCACTAACTACTTACACCACCAAAATCCCAACAAAGAACAGAAAGCTGTATGAAATCGTAAATACTATTTAGTTTTGCAATGAACAAAAGAAGCATGTCATGCTAAAGTCTCACTTGTTTTGTTTTTGCTTTGGCATGACAAAGATCTTGGACTGTATTACAGCAGATTAAAGAAAAAAAAACACTGGTGGGGAATTGTAATTCAGCACTTAAAAACAGCTAAGTGGATTCCTTAAAAACCTGGTTGTATCCTACATAACCTCAGCAAGGACTTGGAAAAACAAGAACAAGAGCTTCTTTTGGCCTAGCGAACTGTTCAACATGCTTAGACAAGCTTTAGCAGACGGTACATAAGCTTTAGTCAAATACCATAATAGCAACAAGATGTACTTTAAAAAGCATATATACATACATACAATAATAAGACTTATTTTAATAATAAATAGTTATAAGACTTATAATAAATAAATAAACTTACATAACTTACATAAATACAATAACAGTAAGAGTTATAAATCATGCTATAGCAGAATAAAAACTATATGAGTTAAGAGATGTAATAGCAAGTTTTAGAGAAGAGATCTCAGAAGGCCGTTGATTTACCGATGCAGTCTTGGTTGTGTAGCAAAAACACAACATAAATATTTGAAATTTGAAGGCAAAGCGTGATTGTGGGTAAACAGAGCACTCAGCAAATTCTTTTATTATTTAATCAGGACTAACTGTATGATTTTAACCAATGCTGACACTGCAGTGACAAAAAAAAAAAGCACACACACCACACACTGCTGTGACAGAATTGTGAGAGCAAAGTGATGTCTAAGTCCTGACTACGGCAAGCTGAGACACATACATTTGATAAAGAGAGAGTTAGACTGAGAAAGATGACATGAAAACATGAAGAAAAACAATCTTTCTTTAATCCAAGATTATTTTAAAAGATGTGAATTTTAATCTCAGTGCTCATCAATTAAACAAGTGAGAATACAAGGCTCTATTTTTAGTCAAAGCAAACTCTTAGTATTGTAGTAAAAGCCATAGAAATTTCGGACAACATCATGCTAACTGTCACCTGAAATGATAGACAAGGCTAACAATGTACAGTGATTATCTTTCTTTAATCTGTAGTCAAGGAAATGTTCTTTCATATATTTACCACTGCGCTGGATATGTAAGTAATTACAGAATGTATGCAGAGCAAATTCTGCCTCGACAGGAAAAAAAAAAAAACGTAAACGGTAATAAATTCTGAATTATGGAGAGCCTAGCTTTAAATATGCTTCTAGTGGGGGTTGACTAAATAGCCTATAATATACTTCAGTCAATAAATGTTTGAAATGCATTTCAGCCTATGTAGTGATCTCAAGAGAGCTTACAACATGTGCCTTTAACATTATTTAGCAAATACCGTAATTATTGAGTAAACGTATAATAAAACTAATAATATTCCCTCAGAGAGAGAGAGAGAGAGAGAGAGAGAGAGAGAGAGAGAGAGAGAGAGAGAATTAAGGTCTGTGTTGTGTAACGATAATGCAATGGATGACTGCTGCTGTTTTGTGACACACTGCATGAGGTAATGCCATGGGGCAGAATGAACATCACACACACACATACCTGCATTCCTCTCACTTTTTTCTGACTACATTTTTCCTCACTTATGTTGCATTAACCATATGCCTTTATAATACCCACACACACACACACAAACACACACACATCACCCCTCCTCTTCAAAAAACAAAAAAACAAACAAACAAACAAACCACTGTTCCATAATCATAATTCAACACAGAAACAATTTAGCTATATTCTATTTAGTTGTAGAAAGTGTACAACTTATCATTCATGAAAAATCTTTCATGTCAATGTTTTTTTTTTTTAGATGGTCATTTTGCTTTCTCTGCTCTTAAATCTTATTAACACATAAAATACTACAGCTCTAATATATAATAAATAATGTCATGTATTTTCTGCAACATGCAGAAATACCTAGACGCCTTCATTTTTAATTCTAATATTAATACAGAACTGGAAGACCGATATATAAAGAGAGAGACAGAGAGAGAGGGAGAGAGAGATGTGCATCTGCTGATACCGAATTGGCTGTTTGAAAGAATGAGAAAATGTTTAAAATCTGAGAGACAAAGATGAGTTGAAAGCAATTACTGGAAGAGCATCTCTCTCTCTCTCTCTCTCTCACACACACACACACATACACACAAAATTAATACCAATTGTAATAGTCACCTCTTGTGATCTCTCGCAAATGTAGTAATTCAAATGTAGTAAAGCCAGTGAGGATGATTTGTCTGGATTCGAAAGGAAGGAAGTGACATTTACAGGAAGAAGCCAGCATTGTTTTGAACCTACTCTCCTTAATCTACTACATCTGTAGCATATGAGTGATTAGTGATTACAGAAAGCCCATTTACTCAAAACCCCCTTACAATGGACGTGTAAATTCCATTAGTAAACATTTATGTGAAACATGAAACATTTTAGTAAAACACTTCCAGGAAGCCTTGAAAGGTATGCGTAAATTAAGCTCTGAGTCTGTATAATTTATGTATAGTTTTGAATAACATGTGTAGGTGTGATCACATATGGACACCACAAATCATTGTGAATATGTTTGAGTTACAGAGGTATACATATGTCACAAAAACCCCAGGAAAAGAGATGACACATATAAGATGTATTAATACAGATAAAGATACGAGTTCAGTGGCAACTACAGCTAAGACTGTAAAAATAAATAGTGTGGGTCTATTTAGAAATTTTGTCTATTCAGCTCTTGAAGATTAATCTTGGTAAAAACAAAATATGCCTTGGCACATTAAATATTTGCAATGTAGAGTAAAGAACAGACAAACCTACATTAGGAAGGTTTGATATTTAAAGCATTTCTCTCACCTCCTACCCATAGTTTCCCATTCAAATGCTGCCAAGAGCTTCGTTTTGGCACAATGCTGTCTCTAAACTGGCACCGTGTGTGTGTGTGTGTGTGGAAAGCTAACAACTTCCAAATCACTCCCCAAACCATTTTTTGTTACTGACTTTTGAACAGCAGAAGTTTTCATATGTGGATTTTAATTAATAGTGAAATAAATAAAAGTACAATCCAAACTGGCATATAAAAAATATTTTTATATTTTTCCATATTTATATTTTTTCAGTTTATTGTTTAATTGTGTGAGCAAGGACACTTATAAAGTTCTATGTCACTTCAACAAATGAAAAGAAATCAAAGGAAAAATGCTATATTTAAAAAACAATAAGCTGAACACAATATTGTAGATTCACAAACAAGATATTAATTTATGAAGATGAAGGTATCCACACCTCATCCACACAGAAAAAAATGCCAACCATGTAAATACTGAATTTTCCCAGTGTGCTTGCATGTGTATACGTGTGCGTTCCCTTTTCCAAAGGACCCTAATAGATGCACCCCCCCCCCCCCCCCCCCCCCCCTTAGTGGCTATAATTATGGAGATGCCATGATGGCTTTGTGTGTGCATGTGTGTATGTGTGTGTATGAGCAGGTGATGTGTCAGAAACAGCTGGGGAGACACAATGCTGCAGCTGCTGAGGAGTCTGGGAATCCTGCACTGTCCAACATACTACCAATCCACTGTTAACTACTGATCTCAGAACAGCTTCTATCCTTGTAACACACTGACAAAACACGATCTTCTCTTAACTACTGTTCTCAGAACAGCTTCTATCCTCATTACACACTGATGAAACATGATCCACTGTTAACTACTGTTCTCAGAACAGCTTCTATCCTCATTACACACTGATGAAACATGATCCACTGTTAACTACTGTTCTCAGAACAGCTTCTATCCATATAACACACTGATGAGACACAATCCACTGTTAACTACTGTTCTCAGAACAGCTTCTATCCATATAACACACTGATGAGACACAATCCACTGTTAACTACTGTTCTCAGAACAGCTTCTATCCATATAACACACTGATGAGACACAATCCACTGTTAGCTACTGTTCTCAGAACAGCTTCTATCCATATAACACACTGATGAAACACAATGGGACATGATTAAAGATTGCTGACAACCATGATTAGGGCTGTGTGATTCTGTAAAATAAATAAATTAATTAAAAAAAAAAAAAAAAAAAAAAACATTTCATTTGTCAGATGGTCTGAAGTCATCATAACAGCTAGAGTAGACTCATCCTGCACATCTGAGATTGGTCAGCATGCTCATAACACAAGGAAACGGAAATCCCTGTGACCTGTTACATAACTGAAAATGCTTGATTCTCAATGAACCATGAATTGAATACCACAATATATTACTGATTCTCGCTCTTCCATGAATTTTTGGGCTGCTATCATTGGAAATGGAAATGTTGCACATACTTTAAGCGTATCTGCTACAAAAATATAAATTTTTATGGACAAGCTAATCTAACTTCAGCGAGTCTTAGCCTTTTGGATATATTTCTATGACTTTCAGAGATGTCGTGAAGATAATAATGCCAGTTGTACACAGATCCAGCAAATATGAGATATCTGATGTATTACACAGTTGAATAAGTTCTCATTCTTAAGACACACCGCACTCTAAAGTAGCCTCTAAAATAACCCCTTCATTTGTTGCATATTATGTATACATTTTAATTGTATACTATGTTTAAAGTTTATCTGATGGTTTGAAATGTTTTTATGCTGTTCCAGGATCAGTCTTTTTGCACATTCATCTACATATTCACTTGTCATTGACACCATTATCCAGTTAAGATGCCGTCTTTATTTTATGCTTAAAGACAAGTTTGAACCTTAGCCTAGTGTGTGTGTGTGTATGTGTCTTCATATCCATTAATATACTGTTCTCTAATATGGTATTACATATCCATATACATATCGGGATAGGTCAACATCTTAAGGGGAATTGGTCATGCGTCTCAGCGTAGAAGGAGATGATGAAAGAAATAGAAAGCAAGAATTCGATGAGAACATCTTCCAAAAGGCACAAATGCTCCGAGCGAAACTCTGCTTCCAGGTCAATCCATTACGCTTGACAAGTTAAATGTTCCATGCTAGACCATATGGCAGGAGAGCAGCTCTGCAAATGCATTACAATTAAAGGCTTTGACTCAAGTTCAAGTCTTTATCCATATCTCTCTTTCAATTTTTCTTTCAATTCCTCACTTTTCCAATTTTGATGTTTTTATCTCTCACTCTCTCTTTCTCGCCCTCTCTTTCCTCACCTCCCAATTCAATTTGTTGATTCAAGAGAGGGTTTATTAGCATGATACAAATTTGAAGGCTCTAAGCTTGAACAAGCTGTTAATCAACCTGTCTCTCATCTCTCTCCCTATTAAGTGGGTGTTCATTTTTGTGTACTTATATCAATACAGAACTGGGCAATATGACAATATAATATTGATTTTAGAATATCATACTCATATAATAACACACACACACAAGAAGAAAAGACAGGACAATTCGTTATGGGTAGACACGTCTGCAGAGGAAGAGGAAAAACGAAACATGGAAACAGAGAGGATGACTACAAATGTGAGACAGTTGAGAAAGAAAAGAAAGGCAGATGATGCAAACGAGACAAACGGAGAAAGAGATACAGGATGCAAACCACACAGATGGAGAGAGAGAGAGAGAGAGAGAGAGAGAGAGAGAGAGAGAGAGGGAGATAGGGGGGAACAAGTGCAAGACAGCATCTCAGTATCACTGCTCCCACCTAATCAGATAATAGCAGGGTGCTTGCACTAAAAATAATCACATGCAGGAGCTTTTGCGCGAAATGATACACCAAGAGTGTGGGTGAGACTGAATGGTGACTTCCATTTTAGCGTGTTTGTGTGTGTGTGTGTGTGTGTGTGTGCAATGTGTCTTACAGCATTGTTTACCTCTACTGATGAGTAGATGCCATTTACTGAATGAATTCCTCTACAGTAATTCTATTATAATATGACCATAATTTGATAACGAGGACTCTGAGTAATTTACATTCAGACAGGTATTTAACAGAGAGACTGAGACTGTTACGTAACTAAATACTGAATAATGTGCTTCATCTGATATGCTTTGTCTCCCTTTTCAGGTCTTATAATACAAAGAACAATTTTTATTTTAATAAGTTATCATTCATACACTTGATATTGATGCAATTGTTATATGTTTCTGTCACTGCTGCTTTCAGTCAACAAAAACATTTTCTTTGGACTTCTATCTCATAAAAAAGTTATTCTGTGCATAAGTACTGAAACACATAAAAGGTCACACAGAAGCATAACAGACAAAACTTTTTTTTGCAATGCATAAAATCACGCAGATACAGCTCAAGAGCTTCAATTAATGCTCAGATCAAACATCAGAATATGGAGATCTGAGTGACTTTGTCCAAGGGATGGCTGTTGGTGCCAGATGTGCTGGTTTGAGCATTTCAGAAACTGCTGAACTCCTGGGATTTTTATGCACAACAGTTTACACTGAATGGTGTGAAAAATAAAAAAACATCCAGTGAGAAGCAGTTCTGCATGTAGAAACACCTTGCTGATAAGAGCAGTCAGAGGAGGAGAGTCAGACTAGGTCAAGCTGACAGGATGGCTAAGGAACCTTAAATAACTCCTATTTACAACTGCAGTGAGCAGAAAAGCATCTCATCAGAATACATATGATGTCAAAGCTTAAGGTGGATGAGCTACAACAGCAAAGACCACATTGGGTTCCACTCCAGGCAGACAATAACAGGAATCTGAGGCTGCAGTGGGCTCAGGCTCACTAAAACTGGGTAGTTATAGATTAGAAAAACATCACCTGGTTTGAAGAACCTCTATATCTGCTGCATGTGGTAGCTTCAGAATTTGGTATCAACAGGATGAATTAATGCACCCTACCTGCTTTGTGTCTGGTGTTGTGCAATGGTGTGAAGACTATATTTGGGCTATTTAATCCCTATCAAGCATCGTATGTGGTTAGCACATTTGCTTCGCACATCTGGGGTTGGGGGATCAAATCCCGCCTCTTTCCAAATTGTCCGCTGTGTGCGGTTGTGACCTGTGATGGGTTGACACCATGTCCAGGGTGGCCCCTGCTTTGTGCCCCGAGCTCCCTGGGATAGGCTCCCCCACGACCCTGTGTAGGATAAGTGGTATGGAAAATGGATGGATGCATCCCTTAAAGCCACACTCTACCCATCCTATAATGGCTACTTCTAGCATGACAATGTATCACATCACAAAGTACAAGTCATCTAAAACTGTTTCTATGAATATGTCATGAGTTCAGTGTACTTCAGTGGCCTCCTCAGTCACTAGATGTGAATCCAACAGTGCACATTTGGGATGTGGTATAACGTGAGCTTTTCGGCATGAATGTGCAGCTCACATATCTCCACCAATTATGTGATTTAATCACGTCAACATGAACCAGAATCTCAAAGGAATGTTTCCAACACCTTGTGTACTGGGTCCTACCCAGAATTAGTATAGCGTTCCTAAGAAAATGGCCGGTCAGCATATATCAAAATATCATTTCATAAAATAGATCTGACATTTGATAACATTGGAAAATGAAAACGATTGTTACCGAAACTGTTAAGTATAATGCTGCTTTGGTTTTAGTGTTAGTCCAGAATGTCTTGAACAATGAATATATTCTAAGCTTAAATATATATATATATATATTATTTTTTTTTTTTTAAGCTAATAAAAACTACTAAACTTTTTTTTTAACATTATCTATTATCTGCACCCTTACAATTAATACTTGGTGAAGCCTCCACTGGATCGAATAACAATACAGAGTTTCATCCCATAATGGCTCACAAGGTTGAAAATACTACCTTTATATTCTTAGGTTTGCACATTTATACAACCATTCTTCAATTCAGGAGACAGACATTACAAATCTTCCTGTCTTATATGTGTTCGTAGCCATCTTTTGTGTTGAAAGTGCTTGACTTTTTCTCAAATTTAGTCAAACACAAAAATTTTCAAAATACTGAGAGCATTGAGTGATGGAGGTAGAGGAAGTGGGAGGAAAGACAGATTATCAGAAAGGGAATGTGTTAATAAAGAAAAGGTCAGAAATGGTAATGAATGGCTCTAACACCTCTCCTCGGCACCAGGGAATTGTGGGTAAAAACAGCAGCTGAACAGCTGGAGGAGGATAATGAGTGTAACACACACCTGACCCACTTCATTTTTTTGTGATGAACAAGAACATTATGCAACGCAACATAAATATACACATACACACACATACTGTAGGTTTCTTCGATTGTCTCTCTAGAGGAAAACTTGAAGGTTATATGTAGAACCCCACAACTGAGACCATGGCAATAAAGGTTCCAAGTAGCCAAGAACTTTTAACTATTCAAAGAATAGACCTTTTTTCCTCTCATAATCTCTCAGTTATCTTTCACCTTTCTCTCCTCCCATTCTTCCACCTCTCTAATGCCCTCTCATTCACACACACTCTTTCTTTATCTTTTCCTTTTTCACTCCTTTTCTTTTATTTGTAATTAATATTTAACACTTTTAAACAAATTACTCTGTCACACATTGTGACCTTCACATTCTGTGAAGTGATGATAGTGTGGGGTCAAAAAGGTCAAGACCCCAAGCTTTTCCAACCTTTGTGAAATTAAAGAGTTAGAGAGATAACCCAGGCCAGAAAGTAGATCAAACCTGGTACTCTTTGTATCATATGAATCCAAATCATAATCTTTATTCACTAAACACAAGGTAAACAAGGACTTTCTCTTTGCAGAGAAACAGCAAAAATATCTTTTCATAATGCTTGAAGTGTTCACAATGTGTTATCACCATATTTAGGATTGTTAACACAATTCCAACAAAACCAGCAGTGCCAGCACGTTTACAAAGAAATCTTTGAGTTTAATGATATTATTTAAAAGAAAAGAAAACAGTTTGTGGACAAGGGCCAAGAAGAATACACAGTATGATCATGTATAATAAAAGAATAGAGATATGTGTGATGAGTGGTAGGTACAGTTTTTCTCTTCACATATCCTGATTCCTCATCTCACACTCCAAAAAGCAGTTTCTTGGTAGTCGCTTGGTCACCCATTAAGCAATTTGGGCTTAAAGATACTTGCCAATGGCCCAGCCATGTTTGTACTAGGCAGGTTTCAGTGTCAGTCAAATCCCGTCTCAGGGCCAGATGTATGTATGTCAGGCGGTGCAAGTAATGGTAGAATATGCTCACAGTGAGTCTGAAATTAACATTCAGTTTATTAAAGATCATCATGCAAACTGCACTTTATAAATGCACTCTGCTGCTACTGTATCAACCACAGAACTAAAGAGGAAATGCAAGTTCTAACTAAGATAATGTGTTAATAAATGAACTTCTAATTAAATAAAGATTCTCATGTCAGAATAAGTAAATGGAAAGCAATAATACAGCTGATGTGCCTTGGATTATTAACTGGTTTTATGGAAGACTCAGAATAACTTCATTTTTCCTTATGTTTTACTGCGGCTTCTATAACAACTGGAAATCTACCAATGTCACAAATGTCCTATTTATGTTGAATTTCTTGTTAGCTGTATGTGTTTGTGATCAGGGTTGCCAGATCTGACAAAATCATATAAAAATAATGGATAAAATCACACACAGATAAAATCAAACACACAGTTGGCCACCAAAAGTTAGTACATTAACTAGAATATGTAGCGATCTGTACTTTGTGTGTGTCCACAGTGTTTAAATTGTGTGTTTAGGCTTGTACGGCAGTTTTGTACATAGAATGCATGATTTTTAAACATTTTGTCAGGTTTTGCAGCTTGAAAATGGCTACAGGTAGCCTGTGCATGTAGCGAATCCTTAACCATAATCTAGCTAGTCCCTGAAAATGATATGTAAAATTAGACACAGAAAAATCCTTAAATTACAATGGCTCTAGTTTAGCGCAAGCTCAAGCATAACTTAGTGGTATAATGCAGGCGTGTTGCTAACTTGGTAAGGTGTAAGCCAATTTTCTTCCCATTCTCAACAGGTTTGATATTTTAATGGCCAGAAATGAATGCATCTGTGGTGGGTGAAATAAAGCTTGTGCTTCTCTGGACTCCCTCTTAGAACAAAAATTTAGTACTAAATGGGCTACTTGCACTCAAGGCTATGACGTCTTTCCATTTTGAAATAATGAATTTCACATTACATATATGATGAATGTCGCTGACATTCATTTTCAGGAGCTCCTGCAGACAATGGGGGTAAAATAGCACCACTGCCATCATAGTGGACGAGTCGGAAGCAAAAATGCCATTTTGGTTATAATGTGGAAGCGATTGTGCAAGTAGCCCCTTGTAGTTTTCTGAATTAAAGTCATGCCTTAAAGTAATTTCCTACAACCTGGATTTGTGGATGCACACTATTAACATCACATTATTTTGATTTACCCAAATACCCAAAAAATAAAGTAAACTGGACAGAAGAATGTGTCATTACATACAGAACATCATATAGTAGATAGAATCAATCAATCAATGTTCATTCATAGAAATGGAAAATTACCTGATGTGAACCTACAGCCAATGGTCCACACACACATTTTCTAAAATTAATATATCAGTTTGAAACCGAGTCATAACCACAGCACACAATTTAATTGGATATCACGTAAACACGCCTCTCGATAATGTATTCCTCACACTATACACATAATAGTATTTATACACTAAACACACACATGCACAGACACTTAAGGACACACACTACTTACATTCACATTATCTGTGTGCATGTGTGGTGCTTTTCAAATTCTGTTGCTAATTTATGCAGAACATCACAGACAGAGCATCACTTAAGACTGTTTGTGTCTTATGTACATATGCAATGTCTATTATGTGTCAAATGACATCACGCAAGTTCACAGCATGTCATGTCAGGGGATCGGATTTCTAAGATCCAACCTATACCAGTATAGCATTTAGGCCAAGGCGCTGTAACAGATCAGAGCATCAGTATACAGTAGACACAGCCAACAAAACACTAAAACCTTACACTATACACATGCACACACACACACACACACACACACACAGCAGAGTTAAATGAAGCAGGGCAGCTCACTCTAAGCACAAACTAGTCTGTGTCAGGCCACTGAACCTTCTCTGCCAACAAAATAATTAAACAAATGCAAAACACCAGAGTTCAATACAAATATGAAGCATTTGTCCTTTAGGGCTGTGTGTTAATTAACTCCTTCCTCCACGCTATTCTTTGCTTTTGGGCACAGACATAGAAAAAGAGAATAAGAAATAAAAAACAACATACTAATCTTGTATCCTCCTGGTTTGAGAAGGGTTTAAAACACATATGAAGTGTTTCTTAGCATCTAACACACTGAGCCCTAAAGCCTGCTCCCCTCTTTACTGCCTCTCTGTGTTTTTTGCCCCCTGTTACCCTGGGGGTAAGCATGCACACTGCTCAGAGACACAGAGTTGGCACGGCTGGTGTTAAATGCCCCTGCACTCCAAACTGCACTTCAAAAGCCCTGCATTAGAACAGAGGAGCTGGAAACTGGCCAATCAGAGCAGAGCTGAGACTTCTATCACACAAACACACACACACACACACACAAACACAAGCACAGCAGTGTACAAAATGAGCACAAACATCCACAAATTCATGTATACACACTTACAACAACTTAATACATAATGTATTAAATTGCAGATATTCAAACACTCACACACACACACACACAAGATACAAAACAATCGCATACACAGCACACACATATTCACAAATAACCACACACATACACACGCAAGGTACAAAACTGTCACAAATCCATGCACCCGCATTTATCGGGATACAAAGCCAGAGCAGCAAGAGAGTGTTTTCTGTGCCAAGCTGCAGAAGGGGCATGAACACTTGCGCACGCACGCACACACACACACACACACACACACACACACACACACACACACTCTCTCTCTCTCTCTCTCTCTCTCTCTCATCTGTTTCCTCTTTTGTTTCAAGACCCGTAATATAGCACTGAAATACAACTTTTCAGTTAAGACACAAAAAATAAAAAATAAAAACAAACACATGTTTAATCAAGCTCTGCCATTTTTTCCCTTTAACTTAATGTCCGACTGAAAATGCCCTTCTGTGGAAGAATTTTAAATAATTGCACTGTTGACAGTGGAGCAGCTCGAGAGTCCCTGATTGGATAATGAACAGGGTCTCTTCGTGTCTGTGTGGGTTTCCTCTGGGTTCTCTGGTTTCCACCAACCTAATCTCCCAAAAACATGCTGGATTTAAATTGCCAAGTGTGAATGAGTGTGTGATTGTATCTGTGATGTCCCACCCACAGTGTATTCCTGCCTCGTGTCCAGTGTTCCTGAGACCCTAACCAAGAATCAGTTACTGAAGAAAGAGTGAATGAATGAATGAATGGCTCAGTCAGATTTTGTTGTTAGAAAGTAAAAGAATATATATGTATAATTTTTTTTAACAACTAATGACAATTGGAAACATTATGTAGCAACAATAATGACGTGGACGTCAAGTTTGTTTACGCATCTTTGTGTGTCTGTGTGTGGCATGAGAGTATTAAGGGCAAATGTACCCCCAACCCCCTCCTTCACCAGCACCCTGGTACCAATCTGGCACACATGCACACACATACACGCAGACACAATACACACAGCACAGCATTATGTAAAAAGCAACCACATCAGCAGCACCTACAATATAGTACAGGATCCCATCCTTAAAATATTTCTTCTCTTTAACTAATTTATTTTCTTGCTCATCAAATTTTCGAGCTGTATTTTGCTTCCGACTCTTTTCTTATTCAGATTCATTGAAGCGACACGCTAAATTAAATATGGCAGCACCGAGGTAGCTTAAGCTGCAGAACTCCGGCTCAAACGAACTCTCGATCAGCCTCAAAGAAGCGCTAATAACATGCAGCTCATTCACAACACAGAGAGAGGGAGAGAGCGCGTGTGCAAGAGAGAGAGAGAGAGAGAGAGAGAGAGAGAGAAATTGAATGGACGTGCCTGCCCTTGTGAAGTCATTTCCTGACTCTTTTCCTGTATTAACAGATCCTGACGCAGCACTACACGACATTTTATTTGAACGTGGACCGGATTAGTCACACCCCGATGCAAATCGCCTTCACTTTTAAATCTTTCAGTCGGAAAAAAAAGAACTCCTGTCACCAGCAACAGGGTGAATTTAGGGGCATTTGAAACCTTCGGCAAATAGAAACCGCTGACACACAAGCATGTGCTTTTATTTAGTAAAAACCACTGATTCGACATGTATTTTTTCCCCCCAAAAAATATTTAGCGCTACATAGGAGTGCTGACATCTTAAATATTTGTAAGTGAATATACATAATAATACTTATGTATATTATTTTGTAAAAAATATTTTATCAAAATAATTTTTTTTTTATTTACACAAAACAAAGTCTCTATCATGACAATAAAAAAGTTACTTTTCATAAAAATATTAAAAGAATAAAAACAAAAAAAATCTGGTAATTTCCGAAATATTCATTTTGCATTTCTGTTGTTGCTGTTATAAGCTGTCTGGACTCCATTTAAAAATACTATATGAACTTGCCTGAAATCAGTACAACTTTGAGAAAACGATTACACTGTATAAAAGAATGAAAACGGAAACGAAAGAAAATGGAGATATCCGAAATTTCTTGACAGAACATTTTGTTTATTCTGTATAGTATTGTTGCACAGTGGCATATTATTATTTGCATGTTATTTGTATCATAATACTTTTATTTATAGTATAGTATAACACTGGGGTTTTGTTTTTTATCTTTCTTAGGCAATTTTTTGTTTGTTTGTAGCTTTCCTAGAGTGCAACTTGTATTTTTTAAGATAATTTTTTAGTTCATCTAGATTTATATAATCTGCAGTGTTTTTGGACTGTAGCTGTGGCAGATTGTGGGACTGTGTATTCATACATACAGAACAGTAGCTTCTAAAAATCTGCTACTAATTCCACAAATTTAAATTCATACTCTTGTAAAAATATTTGTGTTCATATATGCATAGCTTTATAATAAATAATTCATAGCATACTATAACATTAAACTGCATGTAGTGTCATCATGTTTTACACACACACCCCTTCCTCGGTAAACAGATGGAAAGACACCTTATCGCTTAGTTTCTTTGTGAGAGCTTCTAACCCTCAAAGAGAGATAGGTCACACCTCCTGTCTAACTCTCACACACCAACACCCACACCCACACACACACACACACTCTCTCTCTCTCAGCTCCATCACTGCTGCAGCACCTCTGTAGATTGATGCTAATCAGCTGCAATTCTCCGTTCCCTCAGACACACAGGTGTGTGTTCCCAAATGTGCTCACACGTTCCTCACAGCGTTAACACTCACTCACTCACTCACTCACACACACACACACACACACACACACACACACACACACACACACACACACACACACACACACTCAGAAGAAAACAAAAGAGCTTGCAGCAGCCCTGGCAGTGTGTTCATTAACTGCTCCATTATTAGTGTGTTATATCAGTTCATTAAGAAAACCCTCATGCTAACTACCTAACTATCACACAAATACACTGTAACGGCAAGAGAAAGGCAACATTAAAACCACACTAAAGAGTGAGGACCAGAAGAGATCTACTCCCCCAAAAAACACATGTGCTCAAACACGTGACACTGTCCTAACATAACTAACTTTCCAAAAAGCAAAGCCTCTGAATATATTAAAAGCAGTAAAGAGAGAAAAAGAAGTTGCATTAAAAGCAAAAAAAAAAAAGGTAAAATAGTGGCAATTACTGCTGTTGTTTGGGACAAAACCTGCAAGAGTTAAACAGATCAGCCCCCCAAACATACACTCACTCACTCTCCCCCTCCTCCCTTCCCAAATCCCTCCATCGTGCCAGCTCCTCATTTGCATGTGCTGCTTTTAGGGGTGTTTTTTCCCTTTCTTTCTCTTTTTTCCCAGAAAAAGTTGGCAGCGCTCCCCGTTCTCCATAATGCCAGCGTTTGGGAATTGTGCGCGGAATGAAGCCGATCCAATCTCCCGACCGCGACATGAATTTTCATTAATTACAACCTTGTCAGCAAAAGCATTATCGGAGCTGAATATGAAAATGCTAATGAGTGCTCATTTGCATATTTTTCTTTGTCGGAATGTCATTAATTATTACGTTTTATGATGATGAATGCAGCTGTCGATGCTCTCCGAAGCGTAATTAGCCATCAGGATGCATGGATCCGATCAGCCTCGTACAAAACGGAGGCTGGTGAAAGTAAACTTTTCCCCCTTTTTCTTTCTGGTCCGCAGGGACTTTCCTTCTCATTTTCTCTCACTTCTCCTTCGCATCTTGTCTTTCATTTCCCCACTTGCTCCACTGTCATCACAAAGATCGAGCTTTAACCCCAAAACTCCTAAATGCTTAAAAAAAATTAATGAGAAAAAAAAAAAAGAATTATTCTGGCTTAATTAATGCCATGCTTAATTACTCCAGCATGATGTCAGCAGCTTTAATTAAGTTTTGGCTCCGTTACAGGAAACTCCTGGCTGCATTAAAAGTCATAATGGAGATTTGTGCCAAAGCCTTCAGAAAGCTTTTTAGTGATCTTTAAAAAGAATGGAAGATAGAGCGAGGACACCTGAACAGGAGGAGAGATAGATCACACACACTTGTGCACACCTTAAGACCTATGATGATAGAGCATTAAGGTATGTTCTCCTGCATTCGTTTTTCCCCCTTCTAAAAATAATCAAACTCTTCATTCCCTCATGCACTCTTTTTTATAATATAAAGAACGGAAAAAACAACAAAATCCAGTTGATCCGCCTTCAGCCGCTGGGAACAGTGTTTATGAGTAAAAAAGAAAAACAGGAGTAGGCAGATGGGCCCATTACACATGACCAAACCAATCAATCAGAGCTGAAGGGCCCAGGTGCAGCACAGCCGCGCAACAACGCGCCATTTCACAGTCTGTCACACACACACACACACACACACACACACAGAGGGAGAGAGAGAGAGAGAGAGAGAGCGGTCCTACATGAGCAACCCGGCCCTGCTCCCACGAGGGCTCATCTGCACACACATGCACACACATGCACACAAGCTCTCTCTCTCTCTCACACACACACACACACACACACTCGGTCCTACATGCTGTCGAAAGGACTCATCTGCAGCCCTGAGCTAGGCCTGACATCTTCATCTCTCTCTGTCTCTCTGTCTCTCTCTCTCACACACACACACACAAGCATGCTCTGTCTTACTCCTCCTCAGCATGACTGCCGATCCATTTCACGTTTCTCCCAGTTGCTGTCTCCCTTACATGTATCCTTTTTAACCATTTCTTTCTCTTCACACACACCTTCCTCCAGGCTCTCTCTCTCTCTCTCTGCTTTTATCCTGTTTCACCCATATCTATCGTTCTCTCTCTATCTTTCACTCACTATCTCTCCATATATCTAATAGTTCTGCTAAGATTCCCCTGTGACTCAGACAACTCTTTTTTTCCCCTCTGCTCACTGGTGGATTATTTTTCATTTGTCTTATATGACAGCATGTTAAATCACTCTGATACAGTTGTGGGAAAAATTCAAACATAATTAATGATAAAAAAAGAATTTAAATAAACATCAGCTATAATAATAAAATCACAAGATAACTAGTACCACTTAATGATACAATACATGGTTTAAATAGAGATTCATTATGAGATGTTTGTGTATGTGTGAGCGTGTGTGGGTGTGTGTGTTCAGTCTAGCTAAAGGCAACGAACCAATCACATTTTCTCCAATGAATAGCCAGGATGCTTCAACAGCTCCAACGTGTGTGTGCATGGGTGCATGCAGGTACGTGTGTGTGTGTTCCAGACACCATTATGTATGTGCACAAGCGGTGTTCAACATTTTATTTGTAAAAATTCAAAAATATCTAAATTTAATTGAAAAACTTTTGCAGTATCGCAATTTAAATAAATAAAAAGAAAAAAGTCTATAGTGAAACAAAAACTATTTAAATAAATATAATAAAGTATAAAATATAATAAAATCAATCCTAACAAAAGAAAAAACAGTCACCCCATTTTTTTCAGCTTAAAAATGCAAGTGCCTGTTTTAATAGCATCTGGTTTGATCCTGTAGAATAATGCACAACAACGCTACACAAGAAAAACTTTGGAGGCAGGAACTACACACATCATTTTAATAACCTGAATAAACAGAGAATCAATATACACTCCAGTGTAGCATGACTCTAAATATGCTCTAAGATTCTCTGATAACTTTTCCCTGTGTATTTATTGATCTTTTATACTTAAGGAGCCTTATTCTGTGAACGAAAGCAAGAATGAAAGTCCTTTTTAATTATTTATTCTCATTAATACCATAATTCTGACTGACCAAAAATAGTGGCTTGTATGACCATAAAAGAAATAAAATAAAAAAATAAAAATTCATAAAGATATGTGTGGGCCACTGTAATGTTTACAGAACTTACAGACTAATTCATTTATGGAAAGACTGAATTGCATTTTAAACTGTATTTTGAAAACCCCAACAAAAAATTAATAACTTAAATAACTGCAAAAAATTACTGCAGTTGTTAGTTATTTAAATAAATTAAATAACTGTGAAACTTTCTTTTATTTATTTATGTTTAATTAAGAACTAGTGTCTATGGAGTTAATGGTCAATTTACACCTGACGTTCCCCAGCTGAGATTCTCAGCTTTGGGATTCATGCCAAGAAATGCTCACCTTAGTGCCTCATGCCTCTCTCCTCTCTCTCTCTATTTCTTCATCCCTCATCTCTCCACTCTGCTCGTTTATTGCACCCTCACCTCTCTCCCACAATGGGGCAACTTGCCTGCGGGGGGATAGAACCTCAGAGGAGTAGGAAGCATCAGACCCGGCGTCGGGGGGTGGTTTCAGAAACGAAGGAGTGTGTTAATTAGAATGGCGAAGGTGAAGATTGGAGTGAGGAGGGGTCACATTCCTTCAGGACCCTCGACCCTGCCCATCAAATGCCATCTGGTCTTGTGTGTGTGTGTATGTGTCTGTGTGTGTGATGCATATTCTGGGCCTGAAATGTTGAGGTTGAGGAAACCAGTAGATAGATATAGTTAATATTTCATATCAATAACTGCTCACAGGAAAATATTTACTTATTTTGATGTGTAATCTGTGCTGAGTTAATACCAAAACTGTGCACATTGGTATTTGGACCTGAGAATTTTCTGAGGACTTACGCTCTGCTCATATATCTACTCAAAGATCCATCTCATTTATCTGCTTTTTACAACTTGAACTGATATTCTAACCAGAATATTGAATATGAAACTGATATTTTAGGCTGAGATTGAGATCTATACAGAGATTGTATACATTAATTAAATATATAAAATAATTTATAAGCATCATAGTATTGCAGCAGGTAGCACTGTCACCTCACAGCTCCAGTCCCTGGTTCAATCGCAACACCGGATTTTTGTCTGTGTGGAGTTTCCATGTTCTCCCTGTGTCTGCGTAGTTGCCACTAGTATGCTAAATTGCACCTAGGTGTGAATGAGTGTGTGAATGGTGTCCAGGGTTACTGTGATAGGTTCTCCAACCACAACGACCCTGATTAAGATAAAGCAGTTAATGAAGATGAATGAATGAATTTCAATATATTATATGTTAAAAGAAATGCATCATTAGACTTAGAACGTACAAAAATGTAGCTCCTCTACATTTTCAATAAAACGAACTCAATCTGATGAATCCAAATTTGTAAGAATTGTCATGATTCAATTCATGCAAATAGTTATGACGATTAAACTTCCTTACATTTAAAATTTCTATAATGTTTACATGGAATTGGTTTGGACTAATTCAATTAATTGAATTAATTAAATGAAGTTGTGAACTTTGTAGACTTTGTTTCATGTATTACCACAGGACATCTTTTTCCAGCTAGCTTGTTAAAAAATGTTCTAGCTAACCTCATAGTCATTCCAATAAGACTAGTACTACAGATGACAATGGTTTGGTTCACCTATCTCCTTACAGGGAAGCAAATTAATACAGAGTTCTTCTTTCTGATCACTTTTATGCTATGATAACATTTCTATCCTGATGGTAGTCTCTTCCAGGATGACTCTGCCCCTATACACAGGGCTCTAAGGCTCATTGAATGATTTCAGTGGTCAAAAAAATCTACTAGCTACAAAAAATCAGAGCCTGTTTTACATAAAAGTATGTAGGTCATATCATCTTAACTGGGAGAAAGAGATAATAATGATCTCTGTGCTGCAATGCCATTGAGACACTTCGCTAAGATTCCTTACAGTATACAACTTGAGAACCTTCAGCATAACAGGAGAACATAACATATGTAAAGAGCTGCTCAGAATCGGGATGCTCAGCTGCTAAATTCAAAAACTTGTAAAACAAAACAAAAGCAAACAAACCAAAAAAAAAAATACTCATCAAACATACCTGAATAATATTTCTGTTTTATGTGCTCATTTTGTACTCTGCATCATTTAAAAATGAGCTAATAAATTATCAGCAAATTATAAAAGGTCAGCAAAACTCTCCAAAACTTCAAAGATTTGCAGAAAAATCTTGCATCCAAGGAGAAAACCTCTGCTGAATTAACACTACTGAACTGGTGCTGTGTGAAAAGTGCTGAAGAGAAACAACAAAAATCACAAACACAAAAAAGGAGAGTTCCTAGCAAACTTGCTTACAGGTCCAAAACTTGCATGTGCTTTGTGGCCAGGACAGTGACAGTAAAGAAGCACTGTGTTCACTCACCTGCACCTGCTTGGCCTATTCCTCACACACACACACACACACACACACACACACACACACACACACAGACGTAAGTAAACTTTGCACAATCACACATACATAAAAGTATGGTTAAAAACACACACAAACACACACACACACATAAGTAAAATTTGCACAGTCACACACATAAATTGATGGTTGGGGACACACACGCACACTTATGTCATACATGCCAAACGTTCCTTTCTACTTTAACAATGACAATAACTACGGATGTGTGATTAGCATGTCAAAACATCTGGGCTCATGTTAGCTGCTGTCCGCATGTTACACTCATTCGCCATGAGAGAATCTCCACAACCAGACACACACACACACACACACACAGTTAGGAATCCTGAATCTGTAAATCCCTACAAACATGAACGTACAAGCATGTACAAACACATTATACTAATTCCACACCTCCTACAGTCTTGAACCCACTGGCTGTTATACGTTGTTTTCAGTAACACACAGACACAGACACACACACACACACCATAAATCTCTGTATGTGCCTCAGCAGTGTAAACCTAGTCTCAGCAGCACTGAGGTGATTGAGAGCGAAATTAATGAGTTAATGCTGCTCTAAATGACCAGAGTGAAGACTGGACTGTAGGGGAGGGAGAGAGAGAGAGAGAGAGAGAGAGAGAGAGAGAGAGAGAGAGAGCAGACTGCTCCAACTGGGTAAAGCCTGAAGGGAAGTTGAAAGTGAGGACAGACAGAGACACAGGGAGAGAAAATGAAAGAGAGAGAGAGAGAGATAGAAAGGGTAAGAGAGGAAAAAAACAGGAGAGAGAGAGAGATAGAGAGAGAGAGAACTGGTGCTCAAGATGAATGTGTGCGGGCTTGGAGGGCGACCCAAATCCCTGTGCTGATTATCTAAAACATGTCACTGTAATCTTTAAAGTTCTCAGTGCTCGAGAACATTACATAATTTTTCTGTTTGAATGGATGGGCCAGGACCGCTGTGATTCTCTCTCTCTCTCTGTCTCTTTCTCTCGCGCTTCTTCAGTGACATTAACATATTGACACACTCTAGATGCTCTAGATTTTCACCTCCTATTTTCTTCACTAGAACAACAACCAAACAGTGCTAATGTTAAGTGAATTTGGAGTAGTGATTTTATACAGATACTTATATACATAACAGTTCCTCCTTTTTTTTTTTTTTTCCAGAAACCCTCTTTTCTGAGGCTTGCACATTTACAGAGTTAAGGTTTACCTACATAAGCTTTAACTACCTGACAATTCTAACATGCATGCTGTAGGAAGGTTAGGTGACTGCAATGCACTGAAATATGAGTACAGTTCATCTGAGCTGCATAGAATTTTCTGGCAACAAAAAAATGTACAGCAAAGCTCGCAGATCATGACAGCTGCATGTACAGTATTCCTATCAGCTTCAGATAGTAAGAGGCTAATTTAGGAATATGTGTTTCCATTTCATCTTTATGACCCTTCATCAGGATGACTTACATTGCATTCACACCAGCAGAATGAGCTGGAATCTGTGGTAGGGGACAGAGTCTGGACTGAAGTCTGGACTGACCTTCTCAGTCTGAGGCCACTGCAACCCCCACCAGAAAAAGTGGAGAGAAAACGAATGAATAAAAATGAATATAAACACTAGATGGGCACTTTAAAACACTGCTGGATCATGCATCTTCTATGCTTGAATGATACCATCTTAAATTATTATATTTACCATTTTCCATTTACTCATTCATATTCAGCAACCTTATTATCCTGCTCAGGGTCACGGTTAATCCAGAGCCTGTCCTGGGAACACTGTGTGAGGAGGGAATACACACTGAATGGGATGCCAGTCCACTGAGGCATTTTATCAACATTATATTTGTCAAGTTAGATAAGTTTTGAGTGTTGTGTGTGTGTGTGTGTGTGTGTGTGTGTGTGTGTGTGTGTGTGTGTGTGTGTGTGTGTGTGTGTGTGTGCGCGTAAAAAAAGGACACATGGTGGCACTGAGGCAAAGTAGTACAGTGTGCAGATCTGGGTCGAGTATGGAGGTTGAAACATTTCTAGATCATTTAAGCGTGTCATTGTTCTAATGTGGAAGTTTTTTCTGCTGATGTAATGAAAACACTGTATCTATGTGAGATACTTTTCAGGCCATATGTGTTTGGTTAATAACTTCAGAAAAATTGTTGGTGTTACTCCAGTAATAAAAATGCATAGTACTGAAGTCATTTAGGTACAAGTGCAGTATTATTTTATTGACAGGCTCTGATCAAATGAACATTTCCAATATTGCCAAAAAAACAACAACAAAAAAAACACTGTTGACGTATGGAAACAGCAGCAGATTATGGATTTATGGGTCTTTTACTTCATAACATGCAGTGTGTGAGTGCAAACATACACCCATTTGTCAGATCCTGGTAGTGATGCTAGTTCTGTTCCTTGCAACATTGATGCTCATAAAAACAACTCAACTAACAAATCTCTGTTGAGTAGAATCATCCGCTCGCTAAATATATGTGAGTGAATGAGTTACAAGCCTGGACCACAAGGTGCTTTGCATCTAGAAAACTACAGACAGAAAAAAGAGGAAATATGAATAGTTCATCTGTTTTTTTTGTTTTTGTTTTTTTAGGGGGGAGATTCCACAAACAAAGCAGGAAGAGACAGTAGCGCACAGTGTCCCTTGGAACAAATATATCATCACAAAACCAGTCATATCAAAATGTCCACACAAACAAAGAGGGGCAGTCAATAATGAGGTTCTGTCTCTCATCATGAATGTTTGGATATTAAACATGGTAAATGTCAGGAATATTTAAAACCTATATTGGAAGAGCTTAACAGTCTACCAGTCTGTGCACATCTTTGGTCTAAACTCACACTCACACAACAAAACTCATGGGAAAAATTCCCGCTCACACTCCTGCATTCGCTATACTTCTGAATGTTATCTCTCATTTATGGAAAGTTGCTTCAATGGAGAGAGAAAGAGAGAGAGAAGAGAAAGAGATAGAAACAGAGAGAGAGAGAGACAGAGAGAGATAGGGACAGAGAGAGAGAGAGATAGAAACAGAGAGACAGACAGAGAGAGAGAGAGAGAGAGAGAGAGAGAGAGAGAGAGAGAGAGAGAGACAAAGATACAGACAGCCCAGGGCTCTGTATTACATTTTTTATGGCTTAAGTCAAGCTTAATTAGTCTTGGGCTCTTGTATCACAGCCTGATAATCTGTGTCACTGGCCATTTCTCACTGTGGCACACACAGGTTAGTATTATAGCTGACGGAAGATCACGCCTGTATAGATCCACTCAGAGAAGAAGGGAAAGAGTTAATGAAGTGGACAAGTGACTTACGGATGTATTTAAGTGTGTAATAACCACAAAACACTGAAAGACAGTTGTCCCATGCCAGCAACAACAAAAAAGGCAGACTAAAGTACAAAGCTAAATATGAATGATACTTTTCACTGAATTTTTTTGGTTGTTTAATTTTTACTTAATTAAGTGTCTCTTTCTTGTTAACATGTGGCTAACACACAACAGGGTCTGTAAAAGCAAAGTATATTCCTTATAGTGGACTTGAAAACCAAACAAAACCTTTGACACCAAGTACAGTTACTGCCACAGATACATAGCAATTTGAACCACAATTGCTTTACATGTCACTAGTACCCAGTCTTTACCTCAGGTACTCAGATACAGGGTGAGGAAGGTGACAACATTCTGGTTGAGCTGTTTGAGAAATCTTCAGAATATCTGAAAACCTTATTCACATACCAGTTCATTTTGTCAAGCTGTTGTGATGTCATTTATGTAATTCTCATTGTAACCTATGCACACACAATTGTTACTACCTCTTCATGACCAACATCTAATAATAACATATAGTGTGATGCCAGATGTTACACACCCACAGGTTGTGACCCTCTGCACTTACCTGCCAGTCTAGAGTTCACATAAGGCGGCGAGATGCCATCATGTGACCCCAAGTCCCGACCAGCCATGTGAGAGTATTGAGAGCCATCGACATATATCTGTGGCAATAAAAGTGAAAGGTCAGCAGAAGTCAAAACATGATAATTCAGGCCTTTTAAATTCTTGCATAAGAAATATGCAGCAAAAGATCTTTTAGCAATAAATGATGACATAAACTGATGCCATAGATTTTATTCAAACTCTAACACTGTCCTGACTAACTGTCTGATATTGACACAATCACTTCAGTTCTTCATGTGTTACATGATAAAAATAAGGAAACAAGAACACACCTCCAAGAAGAATGATGGACTTGGTTGCATTTTTGCTTAATAAACACCTCACACAATCATAATGTGACAATGACATTCTGTGGCATTAAGTGAGAGATTGTCAATCCAAATTTATAAAAAAAAAATAAAATAAATATTAGATGGTCTTATGGGAGAGTGATGAAGGTTGGCGCTAATGTTAACATTAACACTCCGGTACATACTGCAAATCTCCCAATTATAATCTCACAGCATTAGCTATTTTAAAAAAGCAGGCATGAGAATTTTTTTCATCTGTATATTTTCAGATACAGACAACTACTTAGAAATGATGAATTACTGGGGACAGAAAACTGTACAGGAAACCTTCAAGAAGGCAAAACATTTGCTGGATTATTCAAGAAGTTTGTAAATTATCAGACATTGCCAGTTTACAACCCTTTGGTGATGTCATAAATTTAAAAAAATTTAAAAAATTTAAACATTAAAACATTTTGATAATTAACTAAGATAAAAAAAATACCATATGTAAAACCTCACTTTTATTACTGAAAGTTTTGCATGTATGCCTTATAGTGTGTCTGTTAGCTACATGTTTTCATTAGTAAACCAAGCAGCATAAATTACAAATTTTCCTTATCCATGCACTTGCTGCTTGGACCACTTACTGTGTTATTCATACAAGTCAAATTAGCAAGTGCGATTTCATTCAGAATATAGTGTCTATTTAAACACAGTATTGAAAGTCGCATTGATCTTTCAATAACCTGACCAAATCTAAAGTAATACACTACATGCCATACGACAGAATGACCTTCAATAAAACAAGATTTAGCCACAGACAAAGTGTGACTAACATAGTATGTGCTACTACTGTGAAAACAGCACTCAGTGTTTTTGTACACAGTAATGCACACAGTTGTAACATTTTGCTTAGCATATACCCTATGGCTTTGACTCTCAGCTATTAGTAGAGGTGTACCTTGCTACTCTTCTATGAGTGTAACGATGGATTGCTGGTTCATGTTTGAGGTGTAACCACCGCCTAGTGTACGGATGTCCCGAGTGACTTCCAAGCATGCGCATTTCAGCAACAGGAATCCGTCAATTCATGAGCAAAAAAACCCTTCATCCAGCAGTCCGAAAAAAGCAAAAAGTCAAGTAGTTAAACTCGGAAAAGTGCTAAATAAGGCAGAGGCTAATGAGTTCATCCTTTAGTGCGCATCAGTGTCACAATTCTCCATTTGCATTAGCAAAAAGTGCTTGGGTAGGCATGTCCTTCACCTCACATCTTGAATTTCTGCTGATGGCAGACATGCTTTTACCTCACCTGACCTTTTCAACACAACCTCTGAACTCGGCAGACAAGCCCGTCAATAGAGAGACAAACCAATTCAGTTCAGAAAATAAAAATAAACATTACTAAGCAGTTGATAGTAATTATGTAGAATAAATACAGAGCTCAGGCTGTCTCGCAGCACAGGTTAGAGTAGGAAAATAGAATAAAACACATGCATCAAATGGAATAGTAAACTAAGACCATAGACAGAAAGATAGACAGGGCTATATGCAGATACAGATAGACACCATAAGAGATACCATCAAGCTAGACACAACTGTAGTCCAATTAAGTTATATATCGTTAAAACAAACTACATACTGTCATTCCTCTAACTAAAGATGCAATAGATGAATCCTTGAGGATATTTTTTTAATCCCAGTTTCAGAGGCTGGAGTGTGGAACTTATTAAGATTGAAGTACACCTTATATAATATAAGTGGTATTTCATGACAAATAGACTACAGCCTTGTGTTGAATGATACAATATGCCATATCATTGTGCCACAAATTCCAGATTTAGTCCCCCTTTTGCTGTTATAACCTATAATAATATAACCTATAATAATGACCAGACTGGTTTGAGCTGAGAGGAACTCTACAGTAACTCAAATAATCACTCTTTACAACCATGGTGAGCAGAAAACCATCTGAGAATGCACAACACATCAAACCTTGAGGTGGATGAGCTACAACAGCAGAAAACCACACTTGGTTCCACTCCTCTCAGCCAAGAACAGGAATCTGAGGTTATCATTCAAACTGGACAGTTGAAGACTGGAAAAAGACCAGGTGATATATTTTTTTTCCTAATCTTCAGCTGTCCAATTTGGATGAACCTGTGCCCATGATACACTCAAGGTTGATGTTTTGTGCATGCTGAGATGCTTTTTCTGCATACCACAGTTGCAAAGACTAATTATTTGACTTCCTATATCCTAGTAGCTCAAACTAATCTAGCCATTTTCCTCAGACCTCTCTTATCAACAAGGCGTTTCCACCCACAGAACTGTCGCTCACTCAATGTTTTTTGTTTTTCGCACCATTCTGTGTAAACTCCAGTGACTGTTGTGTGTGAAAACACGAAATCAGTATCTGAAATACTCAAACCAGCCTACCTGGAACAAACAACCATGCACTGATTAAAGTCACAGAGATCACACTTTTTCTTCATTCTGATGTTTGACATGAACAATAACTGAAGCTCTTGACCTGTTTCTGTATGATTTTTTGCATTGCTCTGCTGCCCCATGTTTGATGCCTGATTAGATAACTGCATGAATGTGTAGGTGTACAGGTGTTCTTAATAAAGTAGACAGTGAGTGTATAGTATAGTATAGATAGATAGATAGATAGATAGATAGATAGATAGATAGATAGAGACAGACAGATAGATACCTTTGTTATGCGGCTGCCATTTCCCCAGGATGCTGAGCTCAGTCTGTCTTCCACAGCTGCAAGAGGAAAGAGAGGGAACAGATCATCTCCCTAATCTTAATTACGATTGCATTTACACAGTTAAGCAGTGGCAAATGTTAGTGAGTATTTCTCATCAAAAGTAAGTGTGTGTTATTATCAGTTATTTGCTGAGAATTAGTGTATAGTGTACTCTTTAATCACCTTAAATACATGAATCAGTCACACTGAAACATTACTTTGTTGAATCCTGTATGAATATATTTTTAATATATCTGCTATTTCTGGCAAGAAATAAATGGCATAAAACATAAACAGGATGTTCAGTGACAGCTCATTTAAAAGGGAAGTTTTGGCAATGTTTATGATCATTTTAGCTTATATATAATTATACATATTTAGCTATATATAAGCACTGCTCTATCTGCACAGCTAAAAGTTCAACTTCGGGTAAAAATCAAACTCTTTCTATCTTGCTGTCTATAAATCTGCAGTGTAGGAGTGTTATAATGCACATATTAATATACATTCTTTTCCATCACAGGGTTTGCAAGGCAATATGAAACATGAATACAGTTGGATTTTATGCTATATCATAAATACTTTTTGCTATCAGACATACTGACCTCAACTGAAATGGCACCCCTAAAAGTGGACTACAAATACAGGGAAAAAAAATCTGTTCTCTAACCAAAACTATTTAAATGATGTTGAATAGATGTTGCTATATAGTTTTGCAATTCTGATGTCATATTAGATACAAGACAGCAGGCTCACGAAGTAGAGCATCTGTTGAGCCAAATTCAGTCAGTTTTTTTTTTACATTTATGGTTGTGGCATTTGGCTCTTTGACACACTAAAGGAAGTCTTATAGAGCTCTAGGCTGTGCATGTCACACTGAATTGATTTCACTGCAACACTCAAAGTTAGTTCTTGCAGTTCAGGGAGAACACAGATGCAGAAAGTACTTAATTGCTTAACAGTGAAACATTGAGCCAATGCAGTAGCAAGCATCAGTATCCGGGATATCTGGAAGAGGTAATGAATGGATAGTCGGGAAAAAAAATTATATTTAACATAGCGTGATCCATGGGGGGCACAGTGCCTTGGTGGTTAGCACGTCTGCCTTGCAACTCCGGGGTTGGGGGCTTGAATCCCACCTCCACCCTGTGTGCATGGAGCTTGCATGTTCTCCCTCTGCTTCGGGGCTTTCCTACCCTAGTCCAAAGACACGCGTTGTAGGCTGATTGGCATTTCCAAATTATGTGTGAATGACTGCGCCCTGCAATGGGTTGCCCCCTGCCTTGTGCCCCTAGTTCCCTGGGATAGGCTCCAGGCTCCCCCACAACCCTGTGTAGGATAAGCGGTATGGAAAATGGATGGATGGATAGTGTAATCTGTGTATCATTTTCTAAAGCAATTAAAAGTTTGTCCTGTCGGTGGCGGCACGTGTTTGTTTGACTAATGAACTGAACAGAAAGGAACAAAAATATAAAATAAAACACATAGCAATAGCTGTCCTGAATATTCAGTATATCCTTGTCTGCTTCAATGCATTGTTTTCAGTATTTATGTAAGCACTGTTCTTTCTTGAAAATACCTCCTTGGAAATGTGTACTGTGTGTGATTGAAGACTGTGCATTACATTTTGGTCTATAAGTAAACAATATACTGCGATGCCACTCATTTGTGATCCTTGCCATTTTCTATTTGTGAACATGCATAGTGAATGCTGGATAACAAGATAACATATTCAAATTCTAAATATTTGGAGTAATCGGACCTTGATTGCACTTTTTAAAGCAAATTGACAGTCCAAGAATGTAGAGTAGATGATTCTTACCTTTTTTTTAAGAAATATTTTTAAAAATATAATATTTAATAATATTATAATAATATTTTTATAATATTGAATATAATAATATTCAAGATTATGTGCAACAGTGAGGAACTGCAAAGCATCCAAGAATCAAAAATTTATAACCCTTTTCTATTTCATTATTATTGTTTCTTCAGTCTCCAAACATTGACTTTCTATTGACAATGACAAGGCCAAACCACGCACACACCTGAGAAAAGTTATGGCTACCACACGGGTCTAAATCCAAGCTGTTTTCATGTTTTAAAATTTGTGAAAGGCAAAGCAGAACAAACTATAAAAATCCAATAAAACTTAGATGTTACTCAGCTTGAAACTGGCATCGTCAATGCTAACTCACACTCCTTAGACGAGAGAGAGCGAGAGACAGAGAGAGAGCGAGAGAGAGAGAGAGATAGAGAGAGATGGAGAGAGAAAGAAAGAAGTTCCTGTGATCAATATGCAGGTGCAGTGTTAATATTTTTAGTACTTCTCGTCTACTACTGAGCTGAATTAAAAGTCTTGGACAACCTGTTAAAGCCAATTCTGCATGTGTGTGTGTGTGTGTGTGTGTGTGTGTGTGATATGCTGCAGCCTCTGTCAGGAGCTAATAAAGTTACAGTGACAGACGAGCCCATGTCTCTCGTGCAGATGAAATTAAAGCAGGTCGACATGAAACAGAGATGTATTAATGCACTTATCTCTGCCGTCACAAAGAAACAGACGCAAGCTATTTATATTACACTCATCCTTTAGAGGAAGCACCCTTTCTCTTTACTGAGTAAGAAAGAAAGAAAGAAAGAAAGTAACATAGAGGGAAGCAGTCAACTGTAATGAGTTCAGTGTGCACTCAGCCACTGTGTTTTCATATGTCTCACACTAAATCACAAACATCTTAGAAAACGCATTTATGGATTAACAAAGTCTCTCTCATACACATACACCTTAATTACCCTTTCTATATTATTCCATATTGCAGCAGCAAAGAGTTCATAAAGTGCCACCTTTGTGGCGGGTATAGAGCACCTCTCTGCTTACTCACTCACACCCACACACACCCACACACTCCTTGCAGACAGCTATCTGTTGTCGCTTGCCTAAATGAACCCAGCATGTATGTCACTCTACTAGACAGCCCATAAACCTTTGTTCCTGTCTGTGTCTCTGGACTTTAATGAAGGACAGTGAAACAGTCCTGACACCACACACACACAAATGCTTAAATACTTCCAAGAATTACTAAATCAGTTATTTGTAAATTAAAATCCAAATCAGTATATACATTCAGTCCTCATTTAAAATTGATTACTTTTTAAATGCTGTTGAAATATTAATTATTAAATATTACTTTCATCACAATAAATAATTATCTCTTTTGAGTGACCAACTACTGAAAAGAATGTCATTATTTGACAGATATAAGCCAATTTTCAGTTGATCTGCTCATGTTTCTAGATGTTCCTAGTGGTCAAAAACAAGAACAGCAATATGCACTAATAGACACCCATAGGGGCAGAATTTTCTCTGAGCTCTATTGTAAGAAATATTGCAAAGATTGGGAGAGGGAAAGGGGGATTATGGAGTGGATAATGTACGGACATAAGAAATTCATGTGAAATACTTATGTCCCCACAAAAAGGCTGAGGAAAAGAAAAAAAATCTGTCCTTTTTTTCCAGTGGCCAACTTTTTTACTTTAGAATGATATTACCTCAAACATAGTTGAACAAAAGTATGCCTAAAACCACTCAAAACGAGCTACTGTAAGCTGGATGATTGTATGCTGTTGACAAACTGCCTATTACTCTAAAAATTCACTAGAAAGTAGCCTATAGCGTAAAGCAATAGTGAGGCTATGTTGTTATTAATGTTGGCCTGTCCCACTAAAGTCTATGATAATGAGCTGCTGATTTTTGCGTGGTGACACGTAGATACCACAAAACCTTTAGAAAAGTGTACATAACCAGAATTGCTTTGGGCAAACATTTCCCCATGTCTGTTTTATCCTAAGTCATAAACAAGATTTCTAAGGGAATACCCTTTTCATTTCCTACACTTTGAAAAATCTTACTACACATACCATCACGCCCGAAAAAAGATAGACAGACTATCCAGAAACAGAAAAGAGAGGGAGAGAGAGAGAAAAACTCAGCATTTGAGTTTTGAGATCATGGGCTCCAGACTTCAGGCAGTCATCGACTGCAAAGGATTTTCATCCAAGTATTAAAATTATGGTTATATTTACAGTTATGTCACTTTGTCCAAATACCTTTGAGCCCCTGAAAATGGAGCTACTGTGTTGAAAATGGCTGTAATTCCTAAATGGTAAATGCCATATTTTTGTGGAACCTCTTAAAATGAAGCTGAAAGTCTACACCGATCACATCTTGTTTGTTTTATTTCATTTCACTGTGGTGTATAAAGGCAATATATATATATAATGTATGTATTAAATGTTAATAGCATCCTTCTACTTTGCAGTGTGATTGCAATGCTGCATGCAAAATTGAAGGAAAAATAGAAAAATGGATTTTCCTGCCGTTGCCCCATCTGCAAAAATCTGACTATAATAGCTATATAACTTCATATCGTCCTGTAGCCAGACAGGAAGTGACAAATTCTGGACAGGGAAATAGGCCTATTGGGAAAAAGTTTCTGCTAAACTTTCTTGAAATCACACTGGAAGGAAAATTAAACTTAAGCAGTTTTTTAGAGTGCACAATTTAGCTTAATTTTGTTCATGTTTTCCATTTCGTTCAATGAAAAAAATTTGTTTGTTTTCGTCCCCTGTAATGTTTCTAATCCCTGATCACAATTACTGTTGTGGAATGTCGATGAAATAAGTTCCTGTTATCCCTTATGTTATAACAGCTTTAAACAGTTGTTCCCTCACTAGCCTCTCTTTTTTTCTTTAAGTTAATAAAAAAAACACACACACAAATCTAGAAACATAACAACAGTTACAATGTGTTTTTTCGCTAGCTACCCCTCATTGTGACACACACTGCTTCAGAAACATGTGCATTAGTGAAGAATGTAATGCAATTAGTCAAAACAAATCCCAAATTTACATGGTTGTCCACTGGGCAAGCAACATTCCAAATTTGCTTGACCAGGTGCAGTATCATATCACACATCTGTGTGGGCCCCAGCAGCTATGAGATAGAAACCATCTTACACATACTGGCCATGGTCATGCAGAGGCTTTGTCAAGGTGGGGTAGTTATGACACAGGAATGTCTACGAACTGCACAATGGAAGGCTTATGCTCGTGCACACACACACACACACACACACACACACACACACAAATAGAATTATTGCATGAAATAAATAATAAAAAGACCTATTAACAGAATATTTAGAAGGTCAAAAGATCATTATAGTTTTTACTTTGAGTACAAACCAATTCACCCTGAGCACTTTGAAGAAAACCTCAACAAATGAACAGCCAGTCATGCTCGTGTAATAATACTGGAATGGGATACATTCAGCCTAATAATCACAAGTGACAATGGAAATGAGTGACTCATTTAGCACTGTGTGGGTTGTCTGTCCCCAGTTTCTCCTCTCACAACTGTGAGTTTGTACTTGCTTTAGGTGACTATGCATCTCAGTTTAACTGGATAATGAATACAATAGATTACAATAGTTAATAGCTTAATTGTCGCTATTATTTGATTAGAGCTAGTATAAAGAGGAAAAGGATCCTCTCCGGCTGTACTGAAGGGAGAGGAGTGTGTGTGTGTGTGTGTGTAATGTCAAACTCTCCTTGTCACTTAAATACTGAAAAGTAGTCCCATCCCCCTATCTCCAACCTTTCTTTGCTGTGTCTGAGACCAGATGTGTACAGATGTTCAGCAGATTTCTTCAGTGGTGAGGTGTGTGTGTGTGTGTGTGTGTATGAGGGGGGTCAGAGAGAAAGATGGACTGGTATTTCTATACAGATGAGGCAGGGACAAAAAAGAAGACAGAGATAGAGAGAGAGATAAAATAAAGATGGAGAGAGAAAGAGAAAGAATGAGCACAGAGAGGTTACAAAAGAGAGTCAGGAGACACACTGACATTTAATCAGCAACATAAGGACACGCAAACACACACACACACACACACCACATACAGAGATGCATATGTGTTGACTCACATTCAAACACACACAAACACACAAATGTCCCCATAAAATCAAAACTGTCAGATATTCCTATCCTTGTGGGGACACTTGATTCGTCCCCATCAGGATATAAAAACATGCCCCCCACCATACACACACACGTAAGTGTCATTACACTCACCGATCACTTCCTCTGTGTAATACTAAAAACGGAGCTCAAATCAATGCCCAATCAGTCTGAGATCACCTTTCAACTCTTCACATTAATCAGTACTAGAACTACCACACACACACACACACACACAATTTCTTGTTCAATACACAATTGATGGAGAGAGTAAAAGTGTAGCTCAGTCTCAGCTACACCTGCTTCTGAAGTGAACAGTTCTGTAACTAGTTGTGTAAACTGATTTTTTGGCATCAGGAAAAAAGTGAGATGCTCTCTGTGACTTTTCCATAAGACACAACATTATGCAGATGAGTTCAGAGGAGAAGGTGCTGCATATTCCGTACTTCATTAGTATGCTCTCTTTGCATTGTAAATAACTGCAGCATGTGACTCACCTTCTAAACGCTCTCGGATACGTGTGTTTATGGCCTTATGAGCATCACAACTAGTCATCGTAGTCCGTTCTCACCAGCTGTTCTTCTTACTCAGGTTTAAAGAAGTTCAATTAAAAAGTAATTTTAGTAGAGGCAGTCCGCTCGACTGCCATCTTGGCAATGCTACTGCGCTGTTGTTGTTTACAGTCATACAGGACCTGACTCCTATGTACTTCAATGGGGTGAAACGCATAATGCCAACACCAGGTATTTCCTGATCAGGATAAAATGAATGAAAGGTTTTCTAAAAGAATTCTGAGTTTCAAAAAGTCAGAACCCTAAATACAACCAAAAAAATTAAATCTGAAAAAATGCATTTTTTATGTAAATTTGAACAAAAATGAAGCATCTGAGATTCACAGGGAATAGGAGACACTTTTAGAGCGGTCAAACAAATAAAACAGTCAAAACTGAAGATATGTATCATAATGAGGTTTCTACAGTTTTTATGTTGTACTAAAATAGCTAGTTTTGTACAGTAATGTTAAACACTTGATGCCCAGCGTATCTATTTAGGTAACCATTGGGCTAGTTAGACTATGCTAACGTTAGCTTGCTGTCAGGTGTTAGCAGCTAAGACCCAAAGTTAGCTGCTTAATAAGAAGCTATTTCAGTAGAACACAACATCTTTAGAAACCTCGTTTCGTTTCATATCTTCAATTTTTACTCTTCACAAAATTACTGTGTTTGGATAAATGAAGAATTCAACCACTCTGAAAGTATTTAATTTTCCCTGGGAATTCCTCGTCCTTCACATTTAGCCTAATTCACATAAAATGTACATGTTTGAGATTTTAATTTTTCAGATTATATTTAAGTTATTTTTTAAAATCTCAAAAACGTAAGCTGTAATTCTGAATGTTTTTAAAGGCAAATCTTGTGACAAGCAAATTCAAAACAAAGAAAAAAAATCATTGTTAAAATGTAAATATTTCAAATGCACCCCAAAATTCTCTGTCATGTATATATAACTCAAACATACAAAATTCATATTCAGATACTTTTGTCAGCTTCCAAGCTCCAAAAGCAGAGTAAACTAGTCATGAAACCATCATGAAAAGTGAACTAGTCAATCACACACAGGGACAGAGAGACCTGAACACATTCAGTCTGTCATTATTTATTAGAATTTTTTTTTTTTTTCTGGCACGCCATATCACACCTTCTCCTTATGCACATATAAACTTTTACATTACAGCCAAATGCAAAACCATTTTTAGGGATGTTTATTTTTTTTTCCTTATGCACAGAGACAAAGTTCATATAAAAACAGATGGATGGGGGGGGGGGGGGGGGG
>CM040989.1:18411355-18543230 GCA_022985145.1 Pangasius djambal | reverse complement strand
GTTGGGGGGGAATGGGGAGTGCACTAGACACTAAAGGGAATGAAAGTTGGGCTGCACCAATGAGCACAGCAACTGGTGTCTGCTCTCTATCGTTCCTCCTCCCTCCTTTCTTTCTCTCTCTCGTTCCTTTTATTTCACTCTGTTTCTCTCTGTCTTAACTAGAAGTTAGCTAGTTCTTTTGCTTTCTGCACTTCATATGAAACACACACACACCTTGCTATAAATAAGACTGGTGCAGCTGGGCCGGGCAGTAGGACTAAACTGGCTGCTGACCTGTTTCACAGACACAGGTGCTTCATCTTACACCGAGCACCAGAGCACAGGAATGCCAGCACACACACACACATACACACACACTCACAGAGGAGCAAGAGAGAGGGAGGGGGTGGGGCAACGGATATAACAGCTCCATCCACCCCACCTCTCACTCTCTCTGTTTCTTGCCGTGTCTGAACGCCCCCCACACACCCACCCACACCCACATGTTTGGAGAGATTCAGAGTCATTCAAATTCTTTTTTCCATGCCAAGAGACAAAATAGTTGCCAGTATAAAATGTTTAATGTTGATACACAAAGCACAGGCCAATAGAAGAACGATCAAAAAAGGAAAAAAAACTTTTCACTTCTATAAAAATCAGAAACTGATCTACACTGAACCCTAAATATCTTGAGAGAATTAAAAGCTTATAATTTACAACAGGCCAGGCAACAGCATGAACACTTTTGAAACAAGGTACTTTCAGTACTTTCTAAATTGGCAGAATTTTCAGTTTTATCAAGGACTACAGAGTAGAAGTAACTAAAACAAAAACAATACCCCATGATAAACATTGCAAGATGTGTAAATAAAGGGAAGAGGCTATAAAAAGTTCAAGCATACATTTAAAAAGGTCCACAAGTTCTTAGATCACTTCTGAAGTCACTGGTTTAATTTCCAAGCAACCTTGATCAGTCAGCCAGCAGTTCCTACATAATCATGAAGCTTAGTTGTGTTTTTAATTGTTTTACCTTATATCTGCCTCTGGTTTTAATTTCTGTATTCTATATTTATAACTTGGTGCTGCTGTAAATTTGGACTCATGTGTTTCCCACCACTTTTTAGTCTACACCTGTGTGAGCGTGTTGAAAGCGAGTGTGTGGGAGTACCTGGAGTTCTGCTCTATGTTATAGTGCTCTGAGTTTTCCATGTAGCGTGAGACTTTAATGGTCCAATAAAAATCCCACAGCTCAAAGGGGAAAAGGTCTAACACACAGAGGTCTCTCACACACAAGTGCACTGAAACGCTTGTGCACATAGCATGCACACTCATTCAGTAACACAGAAACATGCTGTCCACACTCTCTCACACACATTTACACACACACAAACAAACAAACAAAAAAAAACACATTACAAACCACTCAATAACCACACAATATAAACATCCTGTTTCAAAGCATAAAAATGTCCAGAACAACATCTATTCTGTAAACTACACATACACACATACTGAAAGACGTGGCTGGTTATCCGAGAAGCTCCTCGCTTTGCGCCATTCTTCAGCATTCCATCATTCTCAGTAGTGTGTCATTGTTAAAGTGGAGGGGTATTGAAGTGGACAGGTGAAAGGTTACACTTGGCGCAGATTTTCCCTGCAGTGCCAACCTGTTTAGCACACCAGGTGTTTAGCAGGACCATGTCTTCATTTAATCTCCTATTTTTAACTCCTATTTTAGATCATGTAAAGTCCCTCTTGGTCCGTTCTCAATGTGACGACTATGTCTATACTGAAATATATACAGTGGGGACCACTGAGACCTAAGTCTGAGACAACTAGTCAAAATGTATTCTTTTTCAATTTAACACAAAGGATTCCATTACAAAATGATATTATCAGCAACAACATGAGTGAAAAGTAGAATCTTAAAAATATTTACATGAATTGCAGAATTTCATAGTATCTGGTATGTCCTCTTTTTGTTTTAATGACAGTGTGCACTTGAGCTGACACAGACTCCACAAGTTTGTGTAAAACCTGATGATCCATTTTAGATCAAATCCATCGGTGTGACGTCTGAACATGGGCTTCAATGGAAGGGATAAGACTCACGGAAAATATGACCTTTTGTACAAAGGAGTTTACGTGGTCAATGTCACAAATTTTCTTACATTTAAATAGTGACCTAGAAATTGTGCAACATTCAAGATGTTGCACATTTCCTTTTTTTGTTTTAGAATTTTCAGAATTCTAAAACTTTCTGTTTATTTCCAGCTTTAAATTAAAAAAAAATCCTTGATTTTCAATGTGGTCTTTGAAAATCAGACTTTTTTTTTTAATCCTACTGTATATATCTCGATCTCAAGCTCAGTCTACACTACTTCTTTCCTATTCACATTCTACCTACAGTAAATAAGTTAAACCTGCAAAGATGATTTGACTAGTGACTAAAAATAATCATACTGTAAGTTCTACAAGAAAAAAAATCTAAACCTGAATATAACATTATTAATGGTTACATTAATAATTATAATTATAAGGTTACAAAGAAGAAAAAATGAGCAGAAACATTTTCCTTTCTGTATGACACTTGGGGTACTGGCTACACACATACACACACATACAAACACACATGCATCTTGATCTTTGACCCCTGTCATTCAGCTCCAGTTCCACCATATCCACTCCTCCACGCCACCTTAACTCTCCCCGGACACTCAATTAAACGTTCCTCGCCTTAACATGTTTGAGTGAGGGGGGAATTTATGTCCATTGTCAATTATTTATCTAGCATCTATTGCCTCAGCTGCACATCACCGGGGGGAAATAAGCAAAAGCAAAAGCCAAAAGAGAGAGAGCGAGAGAGAGAGAGAGAGAGAGAGAGAGAGAGAGAGAGAGAAAGAGAGAGAAATATTTAATAGGAACAGGTGATACACTAGCTCTATTTAAAAATCTAGGCATGGAGAAGAAGAAGAAGAAGAAGAAGAAGAAGAAGAGGAAAGTGACAGGGAGACTCAATAAGTGAGATTACAGGGATTTGTGTTTAAACTTTTCCGTATTATAGATATTTACTTGAACACACTTAATGAGAAGCTATGCTACTACTGTTATTTGCTGACACATATGCTATTATCAAATATTATTTCCCTATTATTAAGAGGGCATAGTGTACAACTCTATTCCACTCTCCCAAGCTCTGAAATTCACATTCGAGCAGTATCTGTATATTTTATCCTCACAGTATATTTATTTTTTGTACTTTTTTTGTTAACTGAAGACATAACAGTTCTGACCTGTTTCGAGCATATGCCTCGTACAATAATAAACTCTTCCTGACCTTAAGCAGTGTTGACTTCTCCTTTCGACGTAATGGAAAACCAAAAATAAAAACAAGATACACTGAATGAACCAAGCAGTGGTCTGTCTGAACCAATGACCCAAAAAAAAGAAAAGAAAAGAAACACGGTTTTTCAGTGCATCCCATTAAATATGAAATACTGTTTTCCTCGTTTATCAAAAGGACAGCTATGCCTTATGTCAGTGAAACTGAAAAAAAAAAAGCACAGGCTGCAAAAATCCATGCAAAACTCTCCAATACACAAAGAGAGAGAGAAAGTAAGAGGGCGAGGTCAGTAAGCTGATGGTGTGCTTTGAATGAAATTATGTCTGGAAAAATATCACTCATATCCTATTAAACTTTATCAATTTAACTGAAAGCAGGGCTTGAATTTCGGCGTGGGATTGCGGGGATTGCGCATAATTGAAACTATTCCAGCAAGTTTAACTTTTATAATGCGAGAAATTCCCGCACAAATGTATTTTCTTCATCTCAGATGATCCACAAACAGTGCTGTAGTGCGAGTAAATCATCATCTCCCTGTCTTAAAATGCATGTTTTTTCGAAAGTTAACATGAATGAACATAAGACAGAATGTAAAAATAGTCTCCTGCTTACTGATATACATCATCTCTCACATAACGACCCATGTTTCAACCGCGAGGAGACCCAACAGCTTGGTATGCAATATATTTTTCCTTAAATGTTATTTAATTTATGTCGAAATAAACATAATTCACTAAAATGGTTTTTAATCTTAGAGAGCTTTTTTTTCTTAAAATAAAAAAATCTGACGCTGACTAGATAATTTCACAACGCTTAAATATTCGAAAAAAATAATTAGGCTATATCTTAGAAAGCTGAGACATTCCTTCTTCATTCAGACTTAGAATAAGGCACAGGAAAAAAGTCACAAGCAACGGAAAAAAAGTGACTGAAACTGAACTGAAACACATGAAAGACACTGAAACTGAGACATTAATATATAGTTTAAGAGTTCTTATTGTCAGTTTGAAGGAGAGCATGGTGTATTATGTATAAACTTTTTTAAATTTTTTTTAAACAAAAACAAAGAAATTGAACTGAAACTGGAATATATGAAATTCACTGATTCTCAAAGGCATTAATATATAGATTTAATACAGTTCTTAATGTCAGTTTGGAGGAGAGCATGACAGATTTTGTTATTAAGCTGTTTTGAAAACCACCATACATTAAAATCTGTAGACATAAATAAATGAAGATTATTAATTTAGCCCGATGTGTCAAAATTTATTCCCCCCCATAATCTTTAAATCCCCCCCATGTGACCCATGTAAGGGGGGAATTCTCCCCCAGTTTAAAAAACTAGATTCAGGCCCTGTGAAATCGGGGAAAAGATTCTCCACTTATCTTGTGTCTAGCATAAGAAAAACCCACTGTACAAGCATTATATTACAAGTTTCAGGTCAAAAGAGCAAATAAAGTGATAGCGCTTTTTATTATTCTATTGTGATTGGGTACAATTGGTGTGTATTAAGTTTAGTCATGCTGTTTGTTTTTCTAAAAGTGAGTACACACTTAGTATATCTCTTCAATTAGCTACTAAATCCTTTAAGAGTACATTAAGAGTTTACAAAATGATTTATATCAAAACGTAAATTCATAATATTGCCCATTATCTCAGGCATTAAAGCCGTAAATCAATAATGATGCCTCAAAAAACTCTCAAGAAACAAACGAAGGAGTAATAAGTGAATATTTTTTCCTAATGAAGGCAAAGGCAGTCGTTCGATTCAGGAAGTTTCCCCTTTTTATTTATTGACCAATTATACATTTATTCCCTGCTTTCATTATCAAACTCATAAATCCCAATGACGGTTTTTTTCAGGGCAGAAAATATACAAAGCTGGTTGAATTAATCTGCCAACTCCATAATCTTAAATCTTACATTACTGACAGTTTTTTTCAGTGTACCTGATCTGACTTTAAGCTGTGTCCCATAACCTCAGGCTACAGAACAAGTGCATTATACAGCAACTCAAGAATTTGGCTGATATTGTATTTGTTGTTTAAGAAAATTTATGTGATGCAAAATAAATGAAACTATTTGCCACCACAAAATAAAGCCGTATCTGCCTTGTTTGATATTTGTCACAAAAAATGTGCTCCTGAAACAGGAAGTCAGAGACTCTATCTCACACAAATATCCTTGAATTAGTAGCAAATGTTGTCTCCGGTGTGTAACTCGGTTAACCAGAAGTTGAGCTGTATATCATGACAAAACCCACAGCCCCTAACGTGTTTCTCCCTAGACTTACTGCACCTGTTCTGCCCCAAAGGAAGCTCGCTCATGCCTTTGCTCTCTCTCTGCTCTGTTCGTTGGTGGTGGTTTCTGATTCTCTGATTCAGTCTATGCAGCGGATAACAGTCTTTTTTCCCCTTTATATAGACAGTAGCTACATGCTAAAAGAAACTATTATAGTTCAAGACTAAATATATTTTTTGTACTATTTTATGTCCAGAATCTGTAATTAAATTTTGACTGATTTCATTATTAGTTAAAAAAGCACATAAATACATTTTGCAAAGTATGTTTTTATTTTATTTTTTTTCCAGTACCATGAGCATCTGTCTGTCATCAGGAATTTAATGACCTTGTGTCAGTAAAACATCTTTCCTCCTTTCTGCACTCAACTCCTTGATTCCTCCTCCTCTTTTCCACGTTCCCTTCTCACTCCTTACCTGCCAATGGAGACTAAAATAATAAGGCAGCAGCTTCACTCTTTGAAAGCAGCGGATGAGAAGCATCTACTACTCGTGTCTCTCTTTTCCCCGCCCTACCACCTGGCTCTTAATGTGTGTGTATGAGTGTGTGTGTGTGTGTGTGTGTGTGTGTGTGTGAGAGAGAGAGAGAGTGAGAGAGATAAATGCAGGAACCAAATCCATAGGGAACCTGGGGAGAAAGGGAGAGGGAACAGTAGAGAGAGAGAGAGAAAGAATAGAATAAAGTACAGAATGAAAAGAAAGGTAAGATGTTGATTATGCCTTAGAGGCAGGGACTCCAGGCCAGTGGCCAAGTGAAAAACTGTTTCCTGTTAGTATTACCTATCATCAAAATTAGATCCTCTGGAAGACAGAGGGAAAGAGAGAGAGAGAGAGAGAGAGAGAGAGAGAGAGAGGAGTTCTGAGGGAGCGTCTGGGCTTGTCTGGGCTTTGCTGTACAGCAGCGCTCCATCACACTGCTTTCCCCTTGTTTGTTTTCTCTCTCTTTGTTCAAAAAACACATTAAAGGAGAAAAACAAATAACAGATTGGAAAGTTAATGGCACGCTAAACTACATAAGAAAAATTGGAAAAGAGAGGAAAGCAAAAAAAATTTCTTTTTGCACTACAACGGGGCAGAGAAATAACCATTAGCAAGTTCAAGCATGGCTAAGTTATACGTACAGCTTTGAGTCTTTAAAGGTGGTGTTACAGAGGCCGGTTTGAACGAGCATGTCCGTAATACTAAAAGAGGATATTTTAGAAACAGTAAATAAAGGCTGCTTTTGAAGACTTTGGCATTCAGACAGCATCAGGCCCAAGCACACAGGCACTAAGTACAGTAGGGTCCAAAGGTCTCAGTCCACCCCCAGGAACTGTTATTATTTATTTAGTTACCAAATAGAAATCAGTTGTCTGATTATAATTCTATTAATAAAAATTTTATTTAAAAAATAAAAAATAAACAGGATATTCAGACAAATTTAAATTTTATACAAGCATTGTTCTCCCAGAGATAAACAATGCATTTTTTTTAAATGATGAATTTGAATAACAATCAATGAATAAAAATGGTGTTTTGAAATTAAATAAGCGGATCTGTAGTAAATTAACAATTTCTTATTAATAACATCCACGATAAACAATTCTTCTGCCACGCAATGTAGTCTGTTAACAGTAACCGCTGGTTGCTAAGCAACATAAGAGGCAAAGATTAGGGCATTCCATGGACAGAACGATGGCTTATTCTCCAAGTTTTTCAAACATATTTGATATTCTCTGCACTGAATTTTGTAGTGTGACTGACTCGTAGCAAAAACAGCGCTGAGAGACAGCCAATGACAGTCCAAGAGAAAATCAATTTTATTTTCTCCAATCCTTTCTGTACATTTTTCTCTTGTTTCTCTTTTTTCTTGTTTTTGTGGGGGGGGGGGGGGGGACAGTGCCACGAGACATAACAGACAGCTCTTTAAGTTTACTTTCATGAAAAAGTGGGTTTTGATTATCAGCCGCGCTTTGTGTAGTATGCACAGAGATATGTCCACAAAATAACAGTTAGCAAGCGATAAAAAGTGGTGGTGTCCACTAGGCATATTCTTATGTCTGCAAATCCCTGATCACATTACTGAGCATGAGACTGAACATTTCAGGTGACTTGTGAGAGATGGAGAGAGGAGCAGTGTTTGTTTTCCGCCAATCTCAAATGTTAAGATCAAGCTCAATATGGTTATTGTTTTAACTGGTTATTTTTGTTGTACTTCAAAATAGCTGTAGCATAATTAAAATCAGTCATGCTAATAAATCTACCTCAAACAGAAAAATGTGCAGAGGTACAAAACACATGAAAATTAGACTACTGAAACACATGAAAATTGGACTGAGAGATAGAACGATGTGCCAAATTAGAGAAAAACAGGGAGCTCAACACCATGAACAAGAGACGGACACATGGAAAGAGGCAGAAGTGTTTTGTGTGGCAGTCCCTAATCATTTTAGTTCAATAAATGGAGTTGAAACATGGAATTTTTCACACGTACACTCTCCAGGGGCTGAAAGCGGACGTTTCTGATCTGCTTCCAGAGCCGCCTAATACCTAATAATGCCATTAAAATGAGAAGGCGACAAAAAAAAAAAAAAAAAAAAAAAAAAAACAGATCGCTAGCCAGGCATTACAGATCCTTTAATACACAGCTGTTCACTGAGAGTCTATATTGAAGATTTAGATGATAACATGAATGCAGAGATTTAAAGTGATGAATATTAAAATATTTACTGCATTCTGAGTGAGACGATTGTTGAGGATGCTAAGGCTAGTTAGCAAATGACTTTATTTCAGAAAAGCCAAGCTGATTAGGTGGCAGCATTGCTCTCTGAAGATTTTAGCCCAACACATTTAATTAACAATTCAATTTAATTATTTCCCTCCGGATATAAACATTGTTCAACTGGGATAATGTGGTGCAAGTTGTTTCCTATCTTTTCAGAAAGCATTTCCCAGGCCCAAGTCTCCATGGGAACAAACTAGTTTCAATCGAGAAAGTTCAGGAGTTTTTGGCTGCTGGAGCAGTTAATGCGTTAGCCGCAGATCGCACAGTACTGTAGGCAAACTTTCTGCATTTCAACGCCAAACTCGTTTGTTAAGAAAATCATTAATCACTTTGGACGTGTAAATAAGCTTTGAGATTTGTAACATCTGTTATTAATTATAGCGCCAAAAAAAAAAACAAAAACAAAAACAAAACAAAAAAACAAACAAAAAAAAGGATTTCAACATTTTCACGTTCTACTCATAATGTTAATCCTCAAATCCATGGAGGTCACACAGACATCCTGGGATTTAAATCCCCTCCTCCTCTTTCATTGTGCCTCTCCCACCCTTATGTCTTGACACAACAATGGAATATAAATAGCACTGTAGTTCTACCCATTCCAAAGCTCGCTGTAGTCCATTTCTCTGCAAAATTTTCTCTTTCGCTTTGTCCTTTCATCCATCTGTATATCCATCCTTCAGGAATATTTCGTTTATTTCAGTACCAACTAGGCTTGTGCAATATAATGATTCTATCATGCCTATACGATATTACATTGCCCCGATACCAAGTGACGTTTATTCTGTTTATATTATATTACCAGAATGGCAACCATCACACATTTTGTGTAGGACCTCTGCAATTTGGCATCAGAGTACACAAGTAAGAGTTATCGCTCAAAAATACGCCAAAAGAGCAGTCCCAATAAAACGCGAGATGAGCTAATCGACATGTGAATCTGGAATGATTTGCTCAGGTGTTTGGAACTCTCCAATATTAAATGACACCATCTGGAAGCCCCGCCCCCTTCGTCCTCCTTTCATGTGCGCTCAACTCATACAGGCACGCTTGTTTTGTGCAAACATAAATGGAGAATGTTTTGAGTTCATTACTGTGAAATAAAATCAATCGGCCTATGTTTGACTTAGCTAAATGTAGACAAGTATATATTTAACATCCATTGACTATATTTAATAGGGATGCTACCAAACAATTTCTGTCAAAAACTGTCTAAACATCTCTTTGGGTTTTTGGCTGATAGAAGAAAAATGACAAAGATTAAATAGGTCTACAAAGTTTCAAATTCAACACTTTACAAATAATGTTAATGTTGATGATAATTAGAAAGTGATTCAATGCACAGGGCTTTTTTCCCACTGTCTGGCTCTCGTTGAGCAGCACTGACAGTGAAAATGTCAGCCATGTGGATGTTAGACAATCCAATTTTTTAAAAGGATTATACCAAAAAGTGGTGCTATGTTTTTTGGGGTTTTTTTTACTGTTTACTATTATTATTATGCCCTCCCTAATAACCTTATCCCTGAAATGGTTAAAATGCTTATTTTCCTGTCTTTTTTTTTAGGGTAGCAGTTCTGAACAATTAAATCGTTTATCGCAATATTTTAAAATTGAAAATCGCAAGCAGTGAAAAATCAATACCGAACAAGCCTAGTACCAACTGTACTGGCTGTAAAATTGGAGTACACAAAGTTGAAGTCTGAAGTCCATCATCAGCTGTGTGTAAGATGTTTTTGAAGCTGCAAGAGGTAAAACCAGTGTCTATTAAAGCAGTGGTTCTGAGTTCCAGTCCTGGGGCTCCCATTATCATTGCATTTTTGTGATTTACGTGCTCTACCACACCTGACTGTAATCATCAGCTAATTATCTATTCCTTTATGAGATTCAGTGCAGGGAAAACACTAACATATGCAGAGCATTTTAACACAGTGAGTGCGTAAATAACTTTCTTTCTTCGTAAGTTTCAGCACTTTGTTGCTGCCATAGCAACCACCAGCAATGCTTCGATATCTATTAAGGTACCTGTAACAAATGGTTTGAGACAGGACATGGCAGACGTTGCCAAGAAACTGACATGGGCTGACGTTCGCTAACCTCAGTGGTCCGTTAGGCTAGTTTGAATAAAGTGGCACTGGGGAAAATGGAATAAATATTCCGTGACTACTTCAGCTATATCTCATCTTAAATAAATTAATAATCTTGAGTCAGAACAATAACAGATAACTTATATTTATACACCACTCCCTCAGCGGGTTTTCCGACTCCATTTTCAGACAGAATTTCATCATTCTATAGTCGGGTCAGACTTAAAACTTGGTGCTGTGAGTTTTATCCAGAGAGATTGCTCTAAAGCTGTGGCTGCGTCACGTTCAAAATTGACAGTCATGTGTGTTTGTTATGGTTTTGGGTTGACAAGCAACCTAAACTGTTCAAGGGTTAATGACCTAATTTAACAAAACAAGACGAGTCATTTAAAGACGAATTACGTTCATCATATCAGCATGTCAGAGGGATGCAGGAAGACAACACACTCTGTTTGAAAACAATGGTAAGCAAATTTCTCTGTTTCTGACAATGCAAGCATTCCCTGCTTCCTATATACTGTACTTCCTGTTTCCTGTTTTGCCAATTCAGGGGATTTCCATGTGTAAACTGTGCCTCCTCAAGGCCTCAGAAAGAAAACTCATTCCATGCTCGCAAAAGTAAAGCTGTATCTGTAAGAGCTGTAAAAAAAAAACTGTGCTCATAAAAACAATTAAGCTAAAGAAGCTAAGATCACTTGAAGTGGACATAAATGTACAGTGGTTAGCTTTAACTACGGAAGTGAGATCATGATAACATTTAACAGCACAGTTACAGAAACTTCTTTCTCTTACTAATGCTGCATTTGACTTACACTGGAAGTGGAAAGTCAGAAATCTGAATCATGTCATTTTCGACCTCTGTGCGTTTGAGCTGCAAAATGGGAAAAAACATGGTCGCCTCCTGTGATGAGTGATGTATACATACAGCCAAAAACAGTGAACTGTACAGTCAATGTTATAGACTTAACAAGCTAATATGTCCATATGTTGACTGATCTAAAGCAAACGCTAGTATATCCAGCATAATTCATTTGAAAGTGAAGTGGTACTTTGTGAGCAGTCGGAAATTAGAGTTACGGATTAAAGCAGCAGCATTTGCCCACTAGAGCTGCAACTAATCTTTTTTTCAAATATTCTCTCAAATATTATTTAATAGGGGTGCAAGCACACAAAATGGAAATTCAATATATAATTTTGATACAGTTGTCTCTCGATATGATACACTTTTGATACAACAAAAATAAGCATTTCATGGATTAAAACAGCCAACATTATAAAAGTACAATAACTGAAACATAATAATGACAGTGTTCATGTGATCCATTCAGACTCTTAGGAGCATATAGCAAAACCATCACTGGTGTGACTTTCAAGGTTGTGTATCTGAAGCACTGAGCTATTTATTTATTTATATTTTTATCTCGCAATATGATGTTCTCTGAAAGTCAACCAGCTGTCTGTAGCCCTAGACGTGTGTTTTTGAATCCTGGTTCACCATAGACATGAACTTCCAGATCACTGTGGTGATTTCTTTACCTCGAACTGAATCAACTGAATCAACCAACAGAGAAAGGTGATATTTGGGCAGCTGCCTGGATATTTCTGCGGTATTAGCACCAGTGCATTGTACTCATATTTGGCGTTTTCGACACACTGTAATGTTTCGGTCCACAACTCACTGGCCATCAGGGTCACAGCTCCAGGAAAGCCAAAGTTTTTTTTTTTTTTTTTTTTTTAAATCCCTTGTAACCTCTCCTGACTTACGATAAAGCGAAAGTTACTTTTTCAGATGCCAGAGTGTAACAAATAGCCTGTTTTATTATGCAGCTTGATAAATGTATTGTTTGAATTGAGAGTCTCATATTAAACGATATGGTATAATACACTGTACTGGTTAGACCCATACTAGTTTAAAATTTATTAAAAGAAAACCAGCAGTTGAATACAAGTGACAAGAAAAGTTCTTCTATGGACTATCAAACTACTGAATCTAAATAAATAGCTTAAAGCATAAAAACATATTCAGTCTTCTGTACATAATTCATTTCTTGAACAAGTTGATGAAGTATATTTACTTAACAGTCTCCTTCTTTGCATGTTAATACCTTTCTACCAACATACATGCAGCAGAACCGAGTATGATCTCAAATCGAGTAGGAGTGACACAGAAGTAACAAAAATGACTGAGGCTCAGCGACAAACAAGGCAGACCAAAATGCTTGTTTAAATGATAAAATAACAAAGAGGTAATATATTTATCAAATTAAATTTCTAATGACCTAATGCTTTTTACTGCTTTATCAAAGAATATTTGTTATTCCCACCCTGGTGTGACTAGCATGTTAATGATAGTTTTATGACCGTGTGCACTTATAATGACAGCTGTATTCAAACATCTTACAAAACGATTAAACTTTGCTTTGCTACTGGCTATACTAACGCTGACTAACATTAAGGCTTGTCACCAAACACTTGCACTAGGATCTTTCCTCTTCAGGTGCTCAGTCATTCAAGTCTGCGCTGTTGTGCAAGGTTCATTCATGTTTAACATTCTATTGTTTAATTTCCTTTTAAGTAACATCTCCAAAACAGGATATAACATCATGTTAAACATACACCAACCCTACATGATGCTAAGAAAATAATGCATGCTTTCATTAACCTCTATATTGAACTACTGACATGTATTGTTGGCTGGCTGCCTATCTTTAAGTGAGATTCAGATAGTTCAGAACTAAGTATATTACTCCAATATTATCAGATTTACCCTAGCTGACTATTAATTTCGGCACTGATTTCAAAGTCTTACCTATGAAATTTAAAGCATGAAGTAGTTTATCTCCAGCAAATATTGCTGATCTGCAGAAGTAGTACATCGTTGAGACAGGTCTACTCTTAATCCTGAGTAATGTTCCAGGGAATATACTTTGCAATAATGTCCCACTGAATATTAGGAACATACTTGTTTAGCCTGGATTATTCATAGTTACTAGATATGAAAAGCAAAGAGGCAATCAGAGACCAGCACAAAACAAAAAGCTGGCTAGATAATGCTGGAAGAAACTGTCATGCTTTGCTGTGATCCATCGATATAACTCTTTAGATATCTGTATTTAACTGAGAGAAACAGGGAGTAAGTCATTTACCCAGTTAGTTTATCGATTGGGTATTTGGGCCTAGAATGCAATCTCAAAGAGTGCCATCTTTTAATTTTGCACATAGTGAGTCTCCTTCATGGAAAATGCAGGGTAAATTTAGGTATAACACCTGCAAAGGAAGATTAGTCAGGGAGTGAGAGGATCAACTATTTCCTCTGCAAGGGAGAAGTGAAAATCATCTCTCTCTCACTCTCTCTCTCTCTCACACACACACACACACAGTAGGCCCTAAACCCTTGTATTTGACTCAAATTGTGAGTATACTACTACTAGTATGTGCTATACGTTCTTACTGTAGTCTACAATGTTTTATCAACTGACATAAATACAGAAGCAAGGGAAAACAGAGGCCTATCAACAATGTTTACCTCTCTTTCTTTACCTTGTTTTCTATTTCTCTCACTTGCCCGCAGCCTTGATATAAAGAACGATGGCAATACAGTTATGTGAAGAATAGAGAGACAATAAAAGAACAAACTAAAGGATGATATATGGGTGTTAAATAGGTTGGTTTGAAGAGCTGACAAATACAAATCCACTACAGACACACGTACTGACCTCAACCCCACTGGACACCTTTAGGATAATTTGGAATGCCGACTGCACACCAGGCCTCCTCGTCTGACCTCAGTGTCTGACCTCACTAATGCTCTTGTGGATGAAAGAACAAATCTAGTGAAAGTCTTCCCAGAAGAGTGGTGGTTATTATAACAGCAAAGGGGGACTAAACCTGAAATGGGATGTTTAAAAACACATATGGGTGTGATGGTCAGGGGTCCACATACGGCCATTTGGCCATTTTAATGTAGCTAGACCTACTTGCACGCATGCACATTTATATGAAAATTTTACAGTAATTATGTCAGAAGGAGTTAAATGTTTTTGGATACCAGAGTCAAAACTGACTATGGACCAAGATCATGTTTAAGTCTCAGCATTAACTAATACATTCCTTGAAGTGGGTGATTTAAAAGATCAGCACAGTGAAGCAAAAACAGGCAGAAAAAAATGAATGGCACAGTAGCCATTTATGATCCAACACACCTACAGCATAATGTAAACAGAGAGGTAGATAGAGTATCTGTGTGTCATCGCAAGTTTAACAGAGTCTCAGGGTAATCTATGGTTTTACACTGTGCAAGTGGACGGCACTTTTTTTTTGCACTAAAGCATACTGCATTTTGCACTAAAGCATACTGCAATTTCAATCAATGAAAATGATGTTAAAGTACACAATGCTAGCTTTAGTTTCACTGCATTTACATCTCTATCAGGGACCACACTTCATGTAGCTGCTTGGATGTTTCTTCCCCAGCTGGGTGTCTAGACGCATTTGAAGTCTGATTTCTGTCAACATGAGACGTCTGTGCTTAACTCACACTGCTAAGTCATGTCAGTGTGAGTAAAGTAGGCTGTCATGGGACTGAAAAATATAATAAATCATGTACTTCACTGCCCAGCTGGTACATAAGAAGGAGGTCAAATTTAAACCACTCTTACACTGAAGCATATTAAACATGTTCCACTAAAACATACGTTCACAAAACGTCAGTCACTAAAATCAAAACTGGACAGAGGGCAAATGGAAACATCCTACTCAGGTTCACAATGAAATAAAAAATGCCAGACCTCAAAGTAGTAACTAAGCTGTGGTGTATATGTTGCAATGTTGTGATGTCTGATGTCTCTGTTTTCCTCTCTCTCTCTCTCTCTCTCTCTCTCTCTCTCTCTCTCTCACCAATGAGAAATCAATACTCCAATGAGTTCTATTAATTAGTTCTATAAGTGTTCTTCTTGTATAAAAAAAAAAGGAGGGAAAATTATATATATTTAAAAAAGTGGGTTAAAGCAAACATAAAACCAAACCCCACAGCATTACTGTACAAGTGCTATTTTGGCCATGAAAAAAGGAATTGATATTCATTTATGGTTTGGTGTAGGTGTACTTTTGGCAGAAATCTGTGGGGTTTTTTAAACTCTATTTTCAATATGAGAAATGAAATTAGAACATGCTGCTCTGTCAGTACAAGCAGTATAAGCATGCATAGAAATATCTAGAACTAAAAATGCCAATTTATCCTTTAGTCATTTATATTAAAATTTAGAATTTGCTGTTAAATTACAGTGCTTTATTTTAGCAAGGTTTGCTTTTCATCATATCTAGACAGTGCTGGTATCAGGGTAGCTTTGTAATCTGTCTCTTCAATGTAAAATGAATATGTTCCTGTGCTCACATTAACAGTATACTGAGTCAAGGAGCTGGAATTAAATTTTGGTTTGTAAAGTGCAGGGAACGAGATGACAACCGCAATCAGTTTCTCCTCCATCTTGCTCAACAATGATGTGAATGTTGAAGCCCTGCCTACTGTCATGTCAGAGCATCTTCCATCAAAAGTTCAACCTTTTAAATAAAGAGGGAAATTTGTGATGGATACCGAAATGTCCTAGTCTAAGTGTTGCATAATTAAGTACTATTGTGACAACATTCAAAACAAGTCTCTAGTCCATTTTCTTCCTTCTTTCTCATTCTCCTTTCCACTCAGCTGTAAGAAAATATAAGCAGAGCTGAAACTAATGCCCCTGCATTTTTACCTCACCAAATAATTTAGCAGCACAGCACTAAAAGATGCATCAGGAAATCACCCACCATCTTTGTCAAAAAAAAAGCAACATGCATCTGTCAGTCTAGGCGACACTTATCAATCGTACTGTATGTGCCTGTGAACTTATGTATGCGGAAGAGGGCAGCACTTGTTTTCCTTAAAGTGTGCTCAGCTGCCCTTTGACGTAGCATGAGCAGTAGTTTGAAAAACTAAAACAGTGGGTTGCTCTTCATATCTACATACTGTGCATGCTCCACTACTGCTCCCCCCTTCCAACTAGTTTAAAAAGCTACAGTGATCAATGGCACATGACAGAGAGACAATGTCAGAGGCTTGGCTCTTTAATGTGCACATGTGTAAGTAATGAGTGTTATATTAAATAGACAAAAATACAGCTTACCTACCTTTTCACAGTACTAGATGTAGACCATGATCTCTGTGCTGATCTTAATAAGAGTGACACTCTGCTAATTCTCATTCCTTTTACCACTCCTATTCACCTTTATCACACATAAAACTACTACACAAGATGTATCTCTACATGAAAAATAAATAAATAAATAAATAAACATGCAAACTAAGATGCACTTTTGCTCATACTCAGGCACAACGAGGCTAAGTGAGCATTAAAGAGGTCACTTCAATTTCTGTGGTTGGAGTAAAAGGGGCGCTCATGTAATCAAAGGGCTAAATCTGATTGGTACTATGGTAGATGTCACTTCTACGAAATCTAGTCCTGCCCAGCTTGCATTGGCCAGATGAAAATGGCAGGAAAAAATGTTTTAAAATAAAGCTGACATCTTTGTTCTAACATTCTCTGACAAGTTATATGTGTTTTAAAGATGAAGTGTCTTCTTCCACTCATCCAAGCTTACTTGCTTGATTAGTTCTGCACTTCCCTTTAGAGGGGTTTACTTTCAAAGTCCTCTCTATTTGTCTATAAGTGTGTGTGATTGGCCAAGGCTTTTTTAATGATGCCATCTTTTTACTTTTGTGATGACTTTTAAAGTTCTCCAATTTCCTCTTACTGTCCAAAAACATGCAGGTAGGCACACTGGCTATGCTAAATGGGCCCTAAGTGTGAATGAGTGTGTGAATGTGTGTGTGCATGGTGCTCTGTGATGGACTGGGATGGTTCCTTGTAACCCGGCGAGGTCTTCCACTCGTACAACTCCTAACAACTGGTCTTGAGATTTAAAATAATGCAATTAAATAATAAATAATGGAATGAATGAATGAACAAATTAATAAAGGAAAAAATGGCCATAAGCCCTGCATGTTTTTTTTTTATCCTGAAACTCATTGCCTCTGAAATGAGACACCTTCTCATCACCCTATTCCTGGTTTTAGGAGAAGAAGAGTGCGAACGCGCTAACAAGTTAGCAATCAGCGTGGGTGACAAAACACTCATTCACCATGGGAGACTCTCCACAACCAGACACACACATAGACACACACGAGTACAGGGTTTCTGTTGTTCTCTAAGTAGATGAGCAAAAGAAGGGAGGGGTGAAAGAGAACATAAAGTTCTTAAGCCAGTCATCCCTCACTGAAAGGGTTAATAGTGAAACAAACAGGCTCCAGAGTCTCTCTCTCTCGCTCGCTCTCTCTCGCTCTCTAGGTCATTTCAGCTTAAATTGTATCAAATGTCTTTCACTAACTACATTATAAAGCAATCATGGCTTAATGGCTGTCTAAATCCATTATCAACATTCATCTAACCTTTAAATATTTAAAGATAATACCTATTTAATTAGGAGAAATATAATGGACGAGCACACAGTGTGCATTAGCACATATTTAGTCAGAGCAGACCTCTCTTTCTGTCTCTCCCTCTCTCTCTCACACACACACATTTCACTGTCACTCTCGTCAAAATGCATTCTCCTTCTCAAGCAACACCTTTTGTTAGATATAATAGATTAGATATTTAGATATAATTCTAATACTGCCGTATATTTAATTCACATTTTAACACACAATGTTGTCTCTTTACAATTAACACCTGATATTCAAGTTTATTTATTTTTAAACAATGTGAAATCTGAACATGAAATCTGATGAAAGGGCTTTAAAAAAGTAATTTAGTACAAACGACTTATTTGAGGCATTACTGGAGAAATGAGGTGGAAACTTACATAAATCTAGTGTGAACAATAAATAATAAAAACATATGCAGATTAACCCTGATTAATTAGTATGGTGCTCTGTTTGTTACAGGAAATTGTGCTTTCAGTCAGTAAGAAAGAGTTTTACTGCTAAAGAGTATATTAATAGAAATTATTCCAGAGCATGGATGAATTCTTGAATCTGATTGGTCAGATGGGTCAGAAGGTGTGCACTGTTTTTGTATAACAGCATGGCTTGGACAGTAGTTCCTGCTGTAACATGAACGATAGGTTTCTATTAATGCGCTCATTCGAATGCGTTATTATTTCTATAGTAACAGGTCATACACAGAGATTTGTACAGCAGACATGCCACATAATCTAAGACCAATTTAAAAACAGATTTCTTTTAAAGTAAAAGTTTTACGTAAAATGTCACTGGTGTGCTGACTTTTTTGTTAGGAGACGTTTATTTAAAATTTATGTAAGGTGTCTTGAGTGCCACTGCTTTCTAACAGTCACGGTGCTTTGTAAAGTTTCCCAGCACAGGAAAGTCTTCATCACAGAGGAGTGATGACTGCATTACTTGAGAGAGAGAAAGAAAGAGACATAAGTGGTAAAAGGATGAACTTGTCTCATGTACGATCTACAACATTAAATATAACTATAAACTTCACAGTGTGTTGCTCATTAATAAATTAAACCTTGTAATCGCTGTGATATAAGCGGAATCACACTCCAGAGCGTGCTGTTATATGAAAACAATTCACTTCGGGCAAGGAACCACACCACTCCAGCATGAAAAATTTTTGTATAACTGCACGTCTGTCGTGTGTTATTCCTTATTTATCTGATAGTGAATACTAACTTTAGAGCTATGATTTCTCAAACCGAAAATTCCAAAAGGCAATGAGAGAAATAAACAAGCTCCTCCAACAGCAATGACTCTTCCAAAACACCTGGAAAATGCACTGTAATCAAATATATCATGATTCAATCAAAGCTTTAATGTAATCTCATATATTCCCAAACAAATCAAGACTTTTCGTCTTCTTGATTTCTAATGTAGGACAAATATGTCATGCTTAAGCACACACAATTTTCTTGAGAGAGTAATTTGGAATTACAGAGCTGTAAATTAAAAATGAAGAAGAAGAAGAAGAAGTGAGTTTTGGAGCATGCCATGGGTCAAAGGTCTCACAGCAAACACTGGATAACAGATTTGGCTCTTTGATGTTTATCTGCCTGGATTTTAAAATTACAAAGACTTGGCAAACTTGCTGTTAAGAAGGGCAGATTTGAGCCTTCAAAGACATTCTGAGTCATCCTGTCCACCAAGCTCTCTCTCTCTCTCTCTCTCTCTCTCTCTCTCTCTCTCTCTCTCTCTGTCTTTCTAGAGCAAAAGAAATTGTTACAGCAGGTGACTGCACTGTGAAGCTCTTAAAAAAAGAAGGTATCCCTAAACAATCACCTTAGTTTACAGAGTTTATAGAATGTCAGTGAGTCTGTTACATCTGTTAGAGGTCAAAGGTCACATGGCACATACAGGTTTCACCCTCTAATTTAGCTCCTTGAGCTTTAGCTGTGTTTTTGGGTGGATTGTAAGAGAAAAGAAATTGAAAATTGTAGGTAAAAAAATGAACTGCCTTTGCTTTCCTCTATGTCCATCAATCCATCTCTGTTTTCCTCTCTCTCTCTCTCTCTCTCCGCACTTCTGTTAGCATGTGGAAAGCGGCAGGCTTTGTGACACGCCGCCCGTCATCGGTTTCACACATGCAAGCAAAACATATGCTGGAGTGTAATCTTCTTTCTCAGCCAAGAGCCAAGAAAAAGGATCATTAAGAAACAAGAGTGTGCGTCACAACTTCTATAAATGCCACTGAACTCTCCTCAGGCATGGAGACACACACATATGGAGGGCATAAAGAGAGGCCTTGACCATGTTAAATGTGTGTGAGCAAGAGAGAGAAAGAGAGAGAGAGAATGAAAGACAGAGAGAGATTTACTTGAGTTTTTTTTAATGGTCTTGTAAACACGGTGACAGATGAACGGGTCATCACAATATTGAGCTGGAGCACACGTGATATAACAAGAAAAAAACGGCATTAATTACCTTTGCCCTCTTGAACACGATCACATCATTATTGCCTCATGTGAGGCTAAAGATGACCAGCCATATTCGGAAGCTTGAGAGAGTTGGACAGGCATTTACGCGCTTGTGTGTGTGTGTGGGTATGTGTGTGCGTGTGTGTGTTCATTAAAGCCTGAAGATGAAACTGAAAAAGTGAGAAGTGTGAAAGCAGAAATCCCTAAAATAAATAGCGACACTGTGTAGAATTGGGCCACTAAAAAGAAGCAGGGGTTGAAATGATGCCAAATTTCTTATCAGTTGCCCTAACACAAGAAACGTGCAGCATTAACACTATGCTGCAGTTATTTTCAAACACATAGTACTTAACACGGTCTACATGTTCAGCTGTGCGCTTCAAAAAAGTGTGTGCGACTCCCACACCTTTCAAGTCTGGGCCTTTTATTAAGCAAGTAACAACCTTAGGAAAGGTAGCGAACATGTCTGCACTTGAGAGGTACACATGTACACGCACACACACACACACACACACACACACACACACACACACACACACAAACGCAACAAGCAGCAAAGAAGTCTCTATTGAACTTCAGAGTAAGAATTCACTCTGGTCACAACAAAGAGAGGCACACTTAGTGATAGAAGTAGAAAGATAAAGGGAAATGTGTGAGACAAGCAGTGTAAAGCCTATAGGTTTTTTGACAGATGCATGTAGTTGTCTTTGATAACATTTCTTTTCAATGTGTTATAAATAGAAAGAAGCAACAAGAGATACACTTTAACTGACAGGTCAACAATAAGAGATGAAGAATCTTTCTTTTCATCCACTCTCACACAGACATTATAGACAAAACACAAGACAAAAGGATTTACTCAAATTCAATTCTTTATATGAAACTTTCCTCGCTCTTTCGCTCCTTCTAGAAACCATCAAAACAAAGTGTAAGTGAGAAAGCAATTGTTTTTGTAAACAGGTAAACATTTTGTTGTATGCTAATTTGCCACAGCAGTTTACCTCGGTGAAAACAATTTGCTTAAAAACTCTGCAAATGAAGCTTGAAATATTTTCTTAAAGTGGTGATACGTTTAATTCGCACTTCCCTGTCAAACGTGTTAAAGACGCTCCAGTGTCTCTTCCTCACTTATTTGTAATTGCTGTTGTTCTTTATTCTTTTTCCCCAAGAATGTTTCTAGCTTTATTCCACACTATTTCAGAAGCTGAATAGTAAAAAAAAATAACCTGTAGATACAAGTTTTTTGTTCTTTTCATTTTTAACAACACAATACATAAAAATGCGTGATATATCTCTTTTACATAGTCGAATAAAACTCAGGTAAACAAACTAAATTAATGAGATGTGTATTACAATACGCTTTATGCTGTGTAGCCTCGCCCACTCAGTCATTTCAGGTAGACTTTTAAAAAAAAAACACAGATAAACATTTCCCATAATAAAGATCCTAATCACTGTGACATGTATACAAGCTGCAAACCAATCACTATAGAGTGCAAACAGTACACTATATAGCAAAATAATGTGCATCTTCTTACATGAGAAAGGCTCCTGGTTTGCAGATATTCCTACAAAATGAAATGCCATGCATCCAAAAAGCGCTGTCCTTCGCCTGCTTCAGTGTTGGTACCAAAGAAAGTTAACCTTCCATATTGCAAACCTGCGTGCAACAACTGACATATGGATTGTGCAACTGATCCACGGTTTAGAAGGAATTCTTCTATGTGAAAGCAATGCAAAAGCAAATCCCGCCCTAAACATGATCACAAGGCAAGTGTGAAAATGCCATTATTTTCCATTTTAATACACTTAATTAGGTCATCATACTTTTCAATAAAATTACATTAATTGGCATTTTTTTGCCTAGTTGATTGGACTTCGGGGCAAGCACAACATGTGCAAGCACACCTGTCCACCCTTAGCCATGTTCGAAAATACAGTGTGCTCACAAAATCCCATTCTCCACTGCAGTAGGATAATTTCCAAATGTCTTAGCCTAAAAGATACACAATACCCATAATGCAATCAGGTTTGCAATGTAAAACGCCAGCGTGACATCATAACAACCAGCACAAGCTTATTTGCCTGGCAAGCTCTCAAGGCTCATTATTATTATTATTATTTTATTAGTCCATCACAATAAATAAAATCAAGGCTTATAAAATGTATTGTGTTCGGAGGCAGGTAGTAGTGGGAGGTGACAGAATAGCAGAGGGTTTGAAACCATAGCAGCAAAACAGTACAAAGACATAAACTGTCTTAAGACATAAAACTGTTGCAAAACTGCAGAAGATGTGACTGTGATCCAACTGCTCTGGAAGGCTGGATTTTATTCATTGTTTGTTTTACTTTCACTATTTCCCATATTTGGAAATAATCAAGTCACGGCATTTAAAAGCATCATTCACAGAGAGTGTGAATAAAGTGATGGCCGGAACAGTGTACATTTTTGGGGGAATGTTACTTTGTTACTTTCAACGAAATCAAGGTCTGTCTCCAGAAGAATGGGGATTGGTTTAGAGTGACCACTCAGAGGTGTGGGAACATGCATCTTATTCCCGCCCCCAGAGTCTCAAAATTCAGTTCAACAGCACAGTGTAGCTCCTGTGAGAGAGGAAAAGCAAACGTGCACACACATGTCACTGCTAAGTGCGTGCAGAACGGAAGTACACTCGCGCGAAGAAGCTCGATTCACTGCTCCTCACTCAGGAATAGCTTTGTGTATTCACAATTCACAGCACCTTACACTCTCTTCTAATGAGCACGCTCGCTAACACTGTTCCACATACTCAGGTCGACTATTCTTGCACTCAGTCCAGTGCCAAACACTAAAAGAAAGCCTTCCACAAATGCCATTTATTGTGCAAGCTATGCTTTTCAATTCACACTGATTATCAGAATCAGAATCAGAAACAGTTTATTGCCAGGTACAGTAAAGAGCACTTTACAGTACTAGGAATTTGTCTTGATGTCAGGTGCAGACACAGAATCGAAGATATAAAGTCAAGGGGGATACAGAGATAAAGAATACAAAAATGTGAAACAATAACAAGGGTAAAACAACTGAAGTGCAAGAGACCATGGTGCAAGATGAACATGTTACATATAAATATAAAATATATATACAGCAGACAAGATAGAATAAATTAAATTAATAATAGAAATAGTTATGTACAGAAAAAGTGAGTGTACATGAGAGGAAGAAATAAATAAATAAATAATATTGCAACTTCGGAGGGGAGAGTGACTGTCAGTAGGTTGGGGGGTCACCTAGGGGGAACTGGAGCACTGCTCAGCAGGCTGACTGCAGCGGGGAAGAAACTGTTCTTGTGGCGTGAGGTCCTGGTCCTGATGGACCGGAGCCTCTTGCCAGAGGGGAGGGACTGGAAGACTACATGTCCAGGGTGAGAGGGGTAGGCTGCAATCCTGGCTGCACGTCTCCGGGTCCTGGAGACGTACAAGTCCTGCAGTGACGGGAGGCTGCATCCGATCACCTTCTCAGCGGTGTGGATGACGCGCTGCAGCTTGGCCTTGTCCCTGGCCATGGCAACAGCAAACCAGACTGTGATGGAGGAAGTGAGAATCGATTCGATGATGGCAGTGTAGAAGTTGACCATCATCCTCACAGGGAGTTGGAACTTCTTCAGCTGCCACAAGAAGTACAGCCTCTGCTGAGCCTTCTTGGTGAGGCAGCTGATGTTCTGCTCCCACTTGAGCTCCTGGGTGATGGTGGTTCCCAGAAAGCGGAAGGACTCATCAGAGGTCACCGGAGTGTCACAGAGGATGACGGGTGGGAGGGGGGCTGGGTCCTTCCTGAAATCCACTATCATCTCCGCTGTCTTGAGAGCGATGCCCAAACATCACTCATTCATTAAGAATACTGTACTTCGACACCTTTGGTGAGTAAATATTAACTGCAAAATCTCAAATATTGGGATGTCAGATTGTTAGAGAGATCCATTGCTGTGTATGTGAACATATGTGAACAAATATGTTTGTTAATCCAATGAAATTTTCATTCCTATGCTCAGTGACAGTTCGAACTTTCACAAAGTTTGGATTATAACCGGTACAAGTGTGTGTGCTGCTGCACAGCTAGGGGCTGAAATAAGGCTTATGTGCTCTTTAGTTTATGGCTCTGTATAATATACAGCAAATATTTATACTTTTTATTGTAGTTAGAAATAAAAAATAGACATTTTTTAGCAACAGTTCTAACACGTGACAATACAAGTTGGGATTCTGTGTGTTGAGCACGGATGCACAATTCTCATTGTAATTAAACACACACGTGCACACACACACACACACACACACACAAACACACCTGCATGTGTCCAGACACCCAGGCAAACTCTGCACCTGTTACCATGGATACGGAGAAAGGACAAGATAGGGAATTCCACAACACCCTGAAGTGAGGGATACAGACCATGGTGGGAAAGAAAATGAAGGCAGAGGAGAGAAAAGAAAAAAAGGAGGAATGCAAGATGATGTGGGCATCCTGAAGAGAGTGCCAGTGCTCATCAGAGAACTGGGGGTAATAAAAACAGAAGGCAAAGAAGACAAGAAGGAAGAGACGAATATTGGGGAATAACAGAGGAAAAGCATGAACCAAGCGGATCTATTCTCTCTCTCAATGTCTTTTTGGTCATATTTTCCATTTTCCACAGCCAGGAGAGTCCTTGCATGCATGTGTGCGCATGTGTGTGTAAGTGTGCATGTATATGTGTGTGTATGATAGAAATAGAGAGAGAGAGAGAGAGAGAGAGAGAGAGAAGACCTGCTTCAAAAATAAGGTGTTCAATGCGTGCAAATAATTTGTATCAAATAACAGCCTATATTAAAGTGTTACAAATAATCCATTAATAGTTATATTTAATTAAAAAATGATTTCATTGTGTTCATCTGCATCCTAAATCTGTGTGTGTGTGTGTGTATGTGTATGTGTGTCAGATCTGTCACAGCCTATGAAAGTGCACTGAATGTTTACACTAAGCAGATCCCTTCTGCTTTTCCCATTATGACCCCCCATCCCTCCACTGCCAGACTGAGAGAGAGAGCGAGACAGAGAGAAAGATGGAGGGAGAGACAGATGGAGGGAGGGAGGGAGGGAGGGATGGACGGGAAAGAGTGTGTGAGAGCGGGAGCTCTGTGAGCACTAAATAACAGGCCATGTTTTATTTCCCTGTGCTGAACACCTGCAAAACTTTCAGAAAGAGAGGGAAAAAATAGAGGGAGGAAAAAGGAGAGAGGGAGGGGGAAAAACGAGTGCTGTTTGAACGCAGAGGCCAGACAAAAGCCTTTCATGTGAGAGCCCTTCTCTTTTCCGTATCTGGTTACATTCCTCTCTCTCTCTCTCTCTCTCTCTCTCTCTCTCTCTCTCTCTCTCTCTCACACACACACACACACACACACACAGAGCCTTTCCTTCTCCCTCTTACAAACACACACACTTTACCTCTCTCCCTCTTGCATGCTTCATTTTTTTTACCTTTCTCTCTTTCTTTTTTCTATCTCCTTCTCTCAACTCTCTCTTTCATAATTGTCTTTCATGATAGGTTATAAAGTCATAATTTTAGAACCTGTTACACTGTGTTAAAATCTAGATGTGACACGGTTTATGCTTGTTTTTATGTTTAGAAACAAAATAATTTCATTCGTTCCCATAATTTCATTCAAATCCATTTCATTGATCAGAATTACAACTACAACTTTATCAGTGATCTCCACTACCAATATATCTAAATAATATGTGTATATATAATTGTAAATCCAGTCTTAAAGAACAAGGTTAAACCTAGATCCCTAAAGAGTTATTGGGTTTGTCCCTCTGGAAGGACCCTTCTATGTAGAGCCATATTACTCAGGGGTTTTCCTTTTAGAAATGGTTCCAAATAGAACCCATTTAGAAAGCTAGAGGCATTAACCATCACCACACCTGTCTGAGTGTTGATAAATCTCATTAATCGATGCTGTATTATGTGACCTCTGCTAAGGTTGTATCTTAAATCATACACTATTACTTTCAACACGAGTGTATGTGTTTGTGTCTGTGTGTTTGAAAGTATATGTAACTTGCTAGCTAGTATTATTTACCAAGCTAACTATACTAGTCAGCTCACTACTCTCTACACTAGCTGACCTGATTTTAAAAAAAAAAAACGTTCTCCTGAGTGATTCAGAGTAAACAAATGTCACAAGCGAAGTGTGCCTAGAAGCGAGGACATCTTGGAATCATTTCCTAATGAGATGCTGCAGAGGACAAATTTTACAGCTAAAATGCTGGCTAACAAGTAAGTATGCCTGAGCTTGGAATTTATTTCACCCAAACAAGTTGCAGTTTGCATGTCCTAATCAAGTTCAAGTCGTGTGGCTGATGTGAATGTTGATGTAAACAAACAAACCAATTGCAACTACAAGCATAGCCAGAGGCGAGGTGCTGATCAAAAGTTTTCCTTGAGTTTAGTGGGTGAAATCAGATGTGTGGCGATATTTTCAATGCTAATGGATCTGTAGGACTTTCAGAAGGAATGAGCCTGTAATATCAAGGATTTGCTATAGCTCAGCTACAGTAATGTTAGTTTCAGCCAACGCAGCTAGCGAGACCAATAAGTAAAAGAATAAGTAACTGGATACAACAGCTTGTTCCTATTGGTTCAGGAATCTATTATTTTCACATTTATATTTTAAGGTTCATTTAGCTAAATGATGTCTGAGGTATAAGGTGAAACCAACTGCTTTTGGAAGCAGCTCGTTCCACTCAAAAGTTTTTTTTTATTTTATTTTTTTTAAAGCTTGATACAAAGCTCTCTCCACCAAACCACTAAAACTTGATATCCAAACAGGACTTTTGCTTCAAACTGTATCCTGGCACCAAGGTCACACAGCCTAGCCTCCTAGCTTATTATCTACATCTTTCTGGAGGCTTCAGGGCCTCTAAAATAATTGGAGCTCATTCTTGTAACTACTTGCAGTTAACCCCCCCCCCAGAAAAAAAAAACAAAACAAAAGCGTATACACACATATACACACAACCATTTTTTTTCATGCATACATATGAAATACACACATTACACATACAAATTAATAGAAGTCTCACACACAGAATATAGCTGGAATTTACCTTTTTCGATATAACCATAACCATACCAATCATTCCACACACACAGACATTTCACATGTGCACACAAGCACACACACTTACTCACAGCAGCTATACTGCGGTCCTTGACAGAATGGAATGTATGGAGGAGATCCATGTGGCATCACACACACACACACACACACACACACACACACACACATACACACACACACACAGCCAGATGTTCAACTGCCAATAAGGAGAGCAGAGAATAGAAACCTCTTTTCAATTTACAGTCACTCACTCACTCACTCACACACACACACCCCACAAACTCAGCCTGCAGAAGCATACACTGAGGGTTTAATCTAAACCTTTTTGTTCACTATGGTGCTAGCCAACCACAAACTGCTCAACAATGAATCTTAAGTCTTCCTTTTCAGCACTGTTTATCCCAAAACTAGTGCCAGTATCTACCAATAATTTAAACACATAAATATCCATTAAATTACATTGACAGACGTTATAAATCGTTTCTCCTCTTTCATTTCTCCAAGACAGAAACACTAATTATCCATGAACAGTAGATGAATTGGCAATTTTTTCTGTCTTATAGGCGATCGATTTGACCATAAAATACCTTAACCCCCACTTCACCACAGGAAATGACATCATTAAAAGAGGAGGGCAGCCTTATCACCTACTTAAAATACATCCATCCACATGCAATTCCATAAAGCTCCAGCTGTCATGAGATCCACAGCAGAATCCAGAAACAATGCCATTTTGATTTAGTAACGATGCAGTGATCTGTCTCAAGTCACAAGTTCATGGTACTGACGCTGTGTGACAAGTGTGTGACACTGATTTCTGAAATATTCGCTATAATAAACTGCAGTGTAAAAAATACATAAGGACACAAATAATATTCTGGGCTGATAAAGAACTATCAATATACTAACATCCTAAAACTGTCCTAAAATCAAAAAGACATTTACAAAAAAAACTGTTATGGAAAACTCTACACTGAAACACATTAAATATGTTTATATTGAAATATCCAAGATGTTCTTAGAGATGGCCTAAGCTAGTTGGTTGTATGCTTCGCTGACAGCACAGGGTGACAAAGCTAGCAAAATCACAATGGTGTACAATGGAGAAAAGATTTTGAACAATTTCAAACATAAAGGATAACAGTTAGGTTCCACTGTTAGTTCCTTAAAACAAGAGCATGAACATCTTCTCTCACTCACCATTTCCCAGCAATGTCAATGTCATGTTAATGAGAAATCCAGCAAACATTGAACTCAAACAGAATATAATGCAGCTATACAATGCACTTGTCCTGAGTTACAGCAGAGACTCAGTTTGTCTAGTAAGTGATCTATAAGATGACAAAGTTGAAGCCTTGGAACCTGGTCTGATGAACAGAGTGTACAGATGAGGAGGTAAAGGGGCTGAACGGACTAAAGGACTAAAGTGCTGCTGCATTGCTCTCTCTAGGTATAACTAAATCCCACTGGCATGACTATCAGCAGGTAGTTGAACAGTAATGTGGGTAATGTAGGAAGCCGTTAACCAAAATGAAAGTAGACCAACATATCGATGATGGAAGTTTAAACTAAACAGGTCAACTCAGAGTCTCGCTACAAAATAAATCTTGGATGCCAATGAAGATATGCTATATATTATAAAGATTAATATGCACAGTTGACATAATACTAGCAGGCCTCAGAAATCAGCTTTACACATACAACACACAGACACACCGTGAACTGCACATGAACAGATACTTTCCCCCTCAAACAAAACATGTTTGCTTCTGCATAGCAAGACAAATGTGGTGCATTGTGGCCTACATACACAAAACAACTACACTTCAAAAGTTGTTTCAAATTCTACCATCTTTCAAATTCCCATGGATGATGACCACTGTAAGATATTTGGTCTGAAGGCAGGATCCAACCCTTAATGCCAAGAAGAAGCACCATACACTGACCTAGAGCTGCCATCTGAATCTTTACAAGAAAAAAATAGTATTCAAAAGCATCCTGTAAACTGTAGATCAATAAATCCTAACTCCATGTGCAAAGAGAGGCTGAAGCCAACTGCTATACACAACACTAAATAGATTGTAGACTAAAGCTGCAGTCTGGATGTGGTTAGTACATGAACTGACCACAGTCAACCTCTGTTAAACTGTGGGTGAATAAACAGCATGTGGAAAGACAGTGAAACTGAAACCAACTCAAGGATGAGCAATAAAAAAAATCTGTTCATCTCATAAGCATTTAGATCTCTAGAACCCAAAAAAAACAGTCTAATTCAAGTGAACTGATAAAAGAATTATTGTACCTAGAAAGAAAATCTTAGCAGACCTGCCAATATTGCTTATAATAAAATATTAGCAGACAGAGAAAAACCACAAAAACCGGAGCGTGGGTTGGTGGACGGGAATGACTCCAATGATATAACGCACTGGTTAAACTGATATATTGTCTAGATATATAAGCTGAGTATACAAGCTTACTTCACACAACTGTTACAAACTTAACACAAGTGAGTGCAGTCCATACCCATAATGTTACACATGACAGTAAACTGTCCACAAGTATAGTGAAAGCTATTTACTGACAACTGATCATCAGCACAGTTTAAAAATGGTCTACACATTTCATTACTGACAGAATATCAAACAAATTAAACACCTCGTCTGCCCAAATAAGAACACAAAATACTCACTTTATTTTAAAAAAAAAAAAAAAGAGAGAGAGAAATTATGAAAGCCTTCATACTCAAAGAAACGCACAGCACATCCTGCCTTGCACTTTTGTTACTCTAAATCCTGTCTGTTAACACAGAAATAAATTTTTTTTTTTTTTTAATAAAAACTAAATAGCACGTTCCACCTTTTTTGCATACAGGTAACCAATTTCAATTACCCTCACTGAGGTCCAGCCTGATTTTTTTTTGTTAGCACATAGACTACCTGAACATGTAATACATTTAAATGGCATGGATCAGCAGTATGCTGGTTCTGGTGTAATGTAAGGGTAAGGGGTTATGTTGAGCAACAGTTAAAAAAAGAAATGCAGAAAGTCCAGTATCACTACTATTTAACAATTAATAATTAACTCCTGCTAGAAACAAATGCATCTTTCACATCATGCATCCTTTCTCAATCAGTGAAACGTTGAATTGTATTGTGTTTGGTCTGGCTGTTGATTTTGATGAAAAAGGCATAGTTTTTCAGGTGTCTTCCATATAACTGTAGCAAGGGGTCAAAAACTGCAAATGCAACGGCTACACCATAGATGTTGGAACCTCTGCTTTAGAGAAAATTAGCACTGGTAAGCAGATATTGCTAGACTGAGCAACTGACTACGCAGGCAAATCAGTTAACTGAGTGATTGATTCATTCACTCATTAAAGAATTCAATATAAAAATTAGGGAAAAAAATAAAAATAAATCGCTGACATTTTATATTAATTCCAAACCTAACCGCTGTCACCATCTTGGTTTAAAGTTAAAGTAATAACATGAAATCTAACTTTTCATCTAAAGTGAGTGTAAAATGCCTCTGAGATCAAATCAAACACAAAGTAACACACACATGTGTAACTATGAACACTCACACACACTAACATTAGCTGCTGTCATGGCTTAGTTATGGCAGTCATTGCCGCACTGCACTTGACGGTCTCTAAACAAGTCAGCCACTTTAATTAAAAGTTCCTGTTTTTCCGAAGTGTGCCGCTCACCTACGGAGCTTAATTACCAGCAGGGCTGACACTCGCACGTCTTTATTTTCAGACGACTAATTATACTTTTTTTATGATACCCTTCACCTCCTGAGCAGCTTCGAGCAGGCGAGCAGGTGTGAGTGGGGGGAAAAAAAGGAAAAGAAAAAAAGTGGCACATTCTTTTCAGCTCATGGAGGGAAGATGTTCCCAACGCCACCAAATGTGCTATTACTATGACAGCACATTACAGGTGCTGGTGAGAAATGAAGGAGACAGGGAGAACTGAACAATCCATCAAGGAAAGAAGTCAACTTGGACAGGATGAGAAATGATCTATAATCGACATTTGCTGCTGAATGGCAGGGTGTAATAACGACTACAATGTGCACTGGTATAATAACTGTATATCAATGTTTTTAATACATCATACTCTCAGCATACAACTTAACAATTCCAAAAAAACAAAATTAAATGTCAATAAAAAATTATAACTGTGCAGCAGCATTGCAAAGATTTAATGATCCAGTAGGGACACTACTAAAAAAATACATATTTTTAAGCCGGGCTCATGAGAAGATCATTGTTAGCCTTCAGCAGTTTATCCAAATAATATAGGAACACTAATCTTCAATGAGGGGTCCAGTGTAGCTTTACTTTGTGTTTGTAGTTTTGAGAAACTGCTGAACTAGCATTTTCATATCAAATAATACATATACATATACTTCTAATACATTATACTCTGGAATAACACTGATTTTTGTTAGACCTGAGCAGTCTCTCCTATTGTTTGAGTGGAAAAACCTGTGTCATTGTGTGTAATGTTTATTTGATATAATTTTCATTTATATAATTTCAAATCATTTTCATAAGGAGTGCCAATCATTTTGGAGCTGACTGTATTATATTGGTTTGTGCTATAGTGCATAATTGAATATTGCCCTCTATGGTGGACCATGATCCTGTAAACTTGACATTTCTTTACAGTGTATTTGTGAACATGCATGGGATGATAATGAAAGTGAAAAAGTATTTGAGCTATATTGCTTTTCGGAACATACCACAGGATTCTTCTAATAAGCTCATTAAAATAGCATTATGATATAAATCATATAACGGGGTAACATTTTAAATTTTTATCTTATTAGATTGCCACACGCTTGAAAAACAAACCAGTATGCGCACATAAACCGGCATTTTTATTCTGGCTGTTAATGCAATCTCTCATTTCAGGAGACTACATAAACTGAACATGTTAACTTTTGGTAAAATATGTGGGACTCAATTAGAAGAACTCATGAACAAATTTTGCTGTTGTTGTCATGTTTTCCCTACTTCCATCACATAGAACCCAAAAGCGTGAAAAACGTCCATTTTTGTAAAACTAAAGACAGTGCTAAATACTACCATTCAATATGCATTACCAATAACAGGGTCGAGAAATATATATTCCAGGGTGCTTGAGTGGTCAAACAAAAAAGTGTCCATTTGGAGATCTCGAGTTCAAATCCCAACAATGCCACGCAGCCATAGCTTTCTGGGTGGGTAGGAGGCATTACTCTCTAGCTGTTGATTAGCACGACACTAATGCATGATTCTGTCCAATCAGTAGTGGGTTGGGAATTTCAGACAAGTGATAAATTAACAGAAAAACCAAAATTAAGTGTGCAGGTAGGGTACTAGGCCAACACAAACAGCCAGAACATCTTTAATGCACCTTGTTGTAGATTCCACAAGTCTCTGAAACCGTACTGGAGAGATGGAGCACCATTTTACCAAAATATATTCCTTTAATCGGTATTTTGATGTTGGTGGTGGAGAGTGCTGTCTAACATGTCGGTCCAAAATCTCCCACAGGTGTTAAATTGGAATGAGGTCTGGGGTCTTTCTCACTGAAGTTTCTGCCACCCGGCCCCAAAAATGACCCTCTTTTAAAGACACTTCCAATATGGCCATTTCAGTCACCTGACCTAAGGCCCATTAAAAATATGTGGGGTGAGCAGAAGCTTTAAATTCATTAGATGTCATCATACAAACAAAACATTGTCTTGCCTCAGTCTGGGCTTTTTGTGTATATAAAATGCTATGAAATACATAAAATGCTTGAAAATTCTATCAGAATGCAGTTCCACTCATGTACAATGAGACTAAGTGAGCAGGAAAAAGTCACTTTAGTGTCCATGCTAGCCGTAAGGGGAGAGATGATGGCTAATTTTGATTGGTACTTGATAGTAGACTCTACAAAATGTAGTCCTGCTAAACAAAAACTGGTCACAACAAAATGGCAGCAATGTCTTAAATGTAGGGGGGGGGGAGAATTGATCTTTCCTTTGCAGTTGATGTTAATTTCACCACAGAATTTACAGCTAAGTAAGCAGCAGTGAGCAGTTTGGCATGAAAATTTGTATCATGGTATATTTTGCAATTATCAGCACTGGCATAAAATAATTGTATAAACCAAACAACAAATAGATATACATAGACACTATGACTGACTATAAAATTAAATTGTGTTATGATTATAAACAACAAACTTTTCATGGTTTGTGGTAAGCATTAACAATTATGTATATTCTACATGCACATCTTATGATTTATAATAATAATTTAATAAACACAGCAGGCCCCTACCCCATCACATAAGCTAAACACTAGTAATGAAGTCATGTTTTGTCTTCAACCCTTTGGATCACCTCATATACAAACACCTTTTATACTCCAGTTTCAGGTCATGTTAACAGTCTGAGGTGGCCTTATCAAACCTCAACAGAGATTAACACACACACACACACACACACACACACACACACACACAGGCTGCAGGGAAGTAGGCTGTAGGCAACAACAATGTCAACAGGCCCAGAATCCCAGCACACACAAGGAAGTGATGTAACCTTGGGGAGAGGGACACAGAGAGCTCAACTGTTTTTTTTTTTTGTGTTTGTTTTGTTTTTTCCAATAGAAACGCATTCAAAAACAAAAGAACAAATTGCATTGTAGGTCAAGTCTAATTTTTAACTGGGCTACATGTTCTTCAAATTTTGGGGCTAATTTTATTTTGCTTAGGGTGATCAGCTGTGAGAAAATACACCTATGTTGCACACAAAATTGGTGCTATTTCCTTCAATTCTTGTTCAAGTGCAAACTGAGCATTACAAAGGCCTTGCAAGCTTTTTCAAGGTTTGTGGCACAGTCTATTTGTGGCTTTTCACTGTATAAACCACTACAACCACCATATAACTGTTATACAACAGTTACACTTACTCAACCACATCAGCTGGCAATACAAAACCTGTCTTCTACAGAGCATCACTGCTGAGAGATATTTAAATACCGAGAGATATTTAAATATACAGATCAGCGTTTACCCACCGGCTCTATTAATGAAGTACAGAGTCATAATATAAATGACTTTTGCCTCTGTTAGTTTGCACCACAGCTAATCACGGGGTCTTATTTACAAGTTTGCAATAAGACAGTGAATCACAGTACATTCTGACTGACAGCAGGGACTTGATCTCATTGGTTCCGAGCTGTTTCAGTGCCTTATCATGTGACTAGGGGTAAATATAACACATATTGAGTAACATTACACACTTACTTGTTTGGAGTAGTGGTTTGTAGTGTTTGGAGACAAGCCTAAATTTTTTAATTCATAGCACTGCATTGCTTTATATTACAGCCATACTTTTTACATTTATCATGTACAACTGACATACTGTGTGGACAAGGCTGAACAAAGTACACATTCTCTACACGCAAAAGGTGGCATTATTTTGTTGAACTACATATTGCAAAGGCCTACTGTGATTTAGGATTATCACAAGGCTATTTATGAGTTTTTACATATAAACCTGTACAACAGTACAATCAGTAACACATACTTAATGCTAATTACTTGCACAACAAACATACTTACATTGCTTACATATTTAATCTTAATGATTAATCAAATCAATCATAATCATCCAAAGTAAACTTGGACCATCATGTTATATATGCTGACACTAAGGACAGCTTTCTACTTTCTACTGTACTACTGAAGTTTATTGAGCTTCAGTATACAGCCTTCATTAGTAAAGCAGAAGCCATAACTTAGTCTTGTCTTATTATTTTTAAAGCATTTTTCAGGTTATGAGAGTTATCTTGTGACTTTTTGTATATAAACCACAACAGCAGTCTCACAAAATATAAATATGCTTAATGTGATGCATTTACACATTCACTATTATTACATGGTAACCTATACTACATAATCACATAATTATACATTTTTAATTACCATATAGTCAAGAAACTTCAGTATCAATACCTGATCAATTTTAGGTTTACTGCTGTATTAAGTGTGTTCTAATATTGTTTATAAATGGCTGCATGATTCTTAATAGGAATCACAATTTTTTTTTTTGCTTAGAATTGAGATCATGATTTTTTGACCAATTTTGTATATTTATAAATTTTTTACATTTCTTGTAGCACTGTGGTTGCGATATTTCCCTAGCACATGTTTGTAAATGATTGGTTGTCTGCATTTTAAATGGCTGTGCAACGTTTATTTCTTCTGTAGACTCGCTGAGATTCGCTGGTCTTCATGTATGTGCGTGAGGTCATGTGGTACAATGTCGATGGTCACTGGTCACAGCAAATAGCACTCTATTTTACGCAATGATGCAGAATTGATGCTGTCCTTGAATCAAATTGAGAAGCGAATTGAGATTTTAAAGTACAATTTCTTGTGCAGCCATATGCTCTTATCAAAATTTGTTTAGTATGGTACCATAAAACTGATCCAAGAACAGCATCAGTAGAATGCTGGAGCGAAAAGGAACCTCAAACATCAAAATCTTTAAAGGTGTATTAATAAAAATAGTGTAAGAAATCATCTTTACACTGTAATAATAATAATAATAATAATAATAAGCACCTAGACAGTGGATGTTCCCATATTTATTATGTGGATACAATTAATGTACTACACATTTTAGCAAATATAAAACTTTTTTTTTTTTTTTTCACTTTAAAGCTGGCAGCAAGGCTTGTGGAGGTAGTTCCTGTTCACAGTCACTGGCACTGAAGAACAATTCTATCATTGCTCTTGGCTTTGACTAGCTGGCACAAATGTCCATTTTTACATGTAGAGCATCTCCTTGCCAAGATATTTTTACCCTCAATAACCAAAGAAGCCTGATGAGAAATAATGAGAATAATCTCAAACAAAAACCTTGAAATGACAGCTATTATTACTGGGGTAATTATTAGCATTAGATTGTAAATAACGCTAATACTATCACTATTACAGGTTAACATTCCTATTAATTCCCTAATCCTATGCACAATTAAAGCATGGATCTCTCTCTCTCTCTCTCTCTCTTTTTTTGTCATCATTCTGCTTCCCAAGAGGAAGACAAGGACAGGTTGTGAGGCAAAGGATCGTGGGAGGAGAAGATATATGAAGTATTAAGTGTCTGGTTCCTTCCCACTCTATACCCAAACATTCCCTGTAGTTCTCAAGGATTTTATATATCTTGCATCCATCTTTATCAATCAATCATCTATCCATCTTAACTACATCAAACATTGTGCAAGTCATTATTAAAAGCCAAACCCGGCCTTCATCACCGTGAACTCAGACAAAACTGAGAGTGTGCCATGAAGGGCCTTAAGCTGCCTGTGCTCTGAACACTTGGGGAAATGAGCAGGGTTGGCATCGAGTTGAACACTCTCTCTCTCTCTCTCTCTCCCACTCACTCTCTTTCTCCACTCTGCCATCCTGGATACAAAGAATCACTCACTAGCAAAAGGTTTTAGCGATAAGACCCTTCTGAGATCCTCTTTAAACATTATAAATAAAGTTCTAATATCACCATAGTATTTATTTACTTTTTGTGGTATATTTATTGTTTCTAATGGGGGTAGATTTGCACTTTTATGAAACATTTCCACGTATTTCCGTGCCAACTGCAAGTTGCATGGCAACAGGGGTAGCTGGAGTCCAGAGCCAACACCACCCCCCTCCCCATAACACACTCACACACAGACACACACCGCGACACAATTCATGGGGAAAAACACAGGGACACAGAGGGAGGTGGAGGGGGAAATGCAAATTAACAAAACCCTAAATAACATACCAGTCTGGGAAAAAAAAAGGGGGAAAAAAAACAAAACAATGCTGACCGTTCGGTGTAGACATAACACAGTGGCTCAGATCCTCTCAGAAAAGACAAACTCCGGACCGGAGTCGGCGTGACCTAAAATGACTAATTCAGCGATGGCTGTTTGGAAACGTAATACCGATTTAGCTTATTCAAAACATCACGTTGTGTTTTGCTTCCTGGGTCGAAGGGGAAATTAGTCCAGGGTCAAGGTCATTTCTTTCTTCCTTCTTTTTTTTGGCAAGCCATCAACATTGTTAAAGAAAAAAAAAAAAAAAAACCACTACTCATATGTAAGCGATGAACACACACTGATTAAAATAGTCTGTGTTAGCGTAAGGGAGGAGTTAAACTACGCATAACAGAAATATTTTAACTAGATTTGCACATGTGTAACTACATTTGCCATAGAATTATTTCAGATTGCTGACATTTTAATTTCGTTTACACTGTCTGACATAGATATGTTACACCTACCTACACACACACAAACAAACACATATACAATCTGAAGTACCACGGTGGCACCAGGCCCAATCTTTTTATGTATTCAGACAGCGTGCACACAGCTATCCTATCTGTTCGGTATAAACCTCAGCAGCAGCCATCTTCTTATGACACCAACACATAAAGAAATAATTATAATAATAAAAGTCTGATATGATATCAGCCTCCTATTAAAGAGCACACGCACTTCAAAAGAGCGACGTTAATGGACATGTCAAACCCACAGCACACACACACACACGCGCCCTGGTGTGAAACAGTGACATGAATGAGATTACAACAACATACTTGAGCCGGAGAAGTGCCCACTTCCCAGTGAGGTCGGTCCATTTTTCCCACTGCTAACCGGAGGAGAAAACATCTAAAAAACAATTATGGTAACATGTTACAAATGATTGACAGACAACAAATTATCTGTAAACAGCCTACTTTTAATCCATCATCATCATCATCTCTAAAATTTACACATATAAACAACTACAAACTAACAAACATTAACAGACAGTAGCTGCTATATTTATTATCTAAATGTTTTTTAATATAATCTCCCTTGATTTAAAAGCAAATTGATTAATCCCCGCAAGTAATTTCAATTGTTCCATCATGGCAGCGTGTAAAGTGCAATGTGCAGCACAGTTAATGAGAATGCAGCACAGTTAGTGGGAATTATGTTTACCAATAACAATTATGTTTTTTATTTTGTTTAATTCATTTTATTTCCTGCAACGCTAAAGCACCCTGTCTTCTCTACCATTCATTCTTTCCCATATATGCATCACATAGTGTGTGTAACTTGGCTTTTTAGAATATTTGTAGGGTCTATAAAGTTGACCGATGGACTGGATGAGTATCAGAAACATGACCAAGCAGGGTATTTCCTTGCTAAGAGGATGTAATCTATTAAAACATTTAGGTTATCAAAGGAGCTTTATTCATGTTGGTGACACTACAAATACAAAACGCCTGCTAAATTCCTACTGCTGAAATAACTTTTATAGTGTTGAAATAAGTCTCAAAATGCTGAATTAACCTAGAACCTAACATTTACACTTTCTATTATATGGAAAGACTAAAGTGTTTATATAAATCCAAATGGACACAAGAAATCACTGATTTTAATTTAGCATTAAGAGTTAATTCATCACAGTAGGTGTTAATACAACACTGAGCCTTTAACTGTGTCCTAAAGAAAAGGTCTGATTTGCCTAATCTGACACTACAATATGCAACAGGACAATGCTAAGGATTTCGCAGCTTAGAAAAGAGAAACATGTCACTGCTAAGACATTACTATGTCCACAAAAAGATTACAAAAATAAACAACAACATTTTACAAATCAATGAAAGAATAAAGCATGAAAAAATGTGTAAAAGTGGGATGCACTACCATTGATGTTGGGAACGTTTTCAAATCGCTGTTTCGCATCTATAAGACACCAAAATGCCTAAATGAAATATCACATCTCTCTACACAAAACACTTCATGATCAAAATGACAAATGCTGATACTTTCTCCAAATTTTAACACTCTAAACTACATTCAGTGCATAAAGTGCATTTGTACAAAATCCCTTAATTCAGCATGTGAACCATGAAATACTCAGGTACGTGCAAAACCAAAAATAAAACAGAACACATTACATTTTGCTTTAAAATATAGGTTTCAATCCAAATTTCTTACCGCGCTGAAGTCTAGTAAGTCGCTGAGTTCTTTGTCTGTCCCTAAAGCTGCCATCCTCTGCTGATGATGTTGCATTTTGGCAAAATCACACAAACCTGAAAACATGGGAAAAGACACACACACACACACACACACACACACACACACGCACGCACACACACACACACATCAGATTAAAGAGGAGGCATGAGAAGATCCTGTTTCAGTTCTTCCTTTAAAAATAAATTCACATTTAAAAAAAATAAGCAATGAGGCATTGTGAAGTCTCACATCAGCTTCAAAATTCCAATGAAAAAAAATAAAGCTAAATAAATCAACAGCATGAATACACACTGATAATCGCTTGCTGGTGCACCCAAGAAAAATGACATGACAAATTGTTCTCTTTGAGAAGAGTTTGCATTTTAAAAGAGAAGTGTGCATGCAAGGCCAGTGATCTAAAACCAGTATTTCGTTAAAACAAAGAGAAAGAGACTGAAGGGATTCCTTTAATTTATTCCTTTCCTTTTTTCTGTGTGTGTGTTATATGAATAACGCCTCATCAGCACGGCTGAAATGAGAAACCCTACTCTAATAGATGTATTAAAGGCCATTTGATGTTAGTTCATATAACGGATCAGTTGTTGGGAAAAAAAAACTTAAAGGCAGACAACATAAAAGAAGATGAAAACATATTATGACAACGCTTATACTATTAAAATAGTCCAAATGTCCTACGAAAGGTCGATCACTAATACAGTGCGTTCATGTTACAGGAATACGAACCGAACCGCGGCGGCTGTAGAAGCATTTTAAAGCCAGATGAGATGGAAATGTGGGGAAAATAAAAATACTCTCAGTGCTTTGGAAACGTATTTGGAAACAAATGCAAGCCGTCTTGATTGAAGCCGAAAACACAGCGCGCGGGCGCACGCGCGCGCGCACACACACACATACACACACACACACACACACACACATACATACACACATACACACTGCAAGGGTTCTGTCAAAACTTGATGTCTCAAGGTGTTTAACTGCAACCCCCTTTACAAGGCATTTTCATTTTAACGTGTTACACACTACACTTTCCGAACCTGAGCGTGGAATAGAGCGCGCGCGTCTCACAGCGCGTTTAAATTTAAATTTTAAATTATAACGGTCGCTCTAACGGTTTATTAACCGTAAAAGCTTCACGTTAAAGTTTAGTATATCGCGTTCCAATTGACTGCCAACAATGTTTGAAACTTTCAAGTGTATATACATGTCAAATGTATAAAATACAGGGAATGAACTAAGGAATTTCAATGTGTCCGAAATAAAGGAAAAACTCGAGCTGTTCTGCATCAAAAACTTGACATTTTGAATCAAATTGAGACGTTTAAACCGTGTGTCTGTAAGAGAGGATGCGGTCAGTCAGTCACGGCTCAACACGCCAAACAGACAACACCGAGCGCATAAACATACAAGCAAAACAAACATGACATGTAACAAATTACCTTCCGTAGAAATGTTCATCCACAAAAACAAAATGCCGACGTTTTCTGGAGTGTTGTCGTAAATTCTCAGTGCCTTTACCCCAAAATAGAGCACTTTTACCCCCGTCAGGAGCCTGTCACTCAAGTCAACTTGCTAGCTAGCACCGTGCTAGCTCAAATCGCTGTCCGACAACGGCGTTTAAATAAAAAAGCTACATCTGCTTCAAAACCCTCCGCGTAGTCTCCGGGAACGAGCAGCATAGAGCAAAACGCAGGTTATCGCCTGTTGTAGTGGGAAGTTTTAGAACACATTTCTGTGGTCTCTCGTTTGCTGTGAATAGTCCAGTCTCATAACTCATATCTTTCCTTAACCTTGGGCACAGTTCCAGTTCCTGACTCCCTCTCTACTGATGGGCGATTCGTCGGCGATTCATTCATTTTGAACGACTCTTTTAAGTGAATCAGAAGAATCGGTTCTCAAGAACAAGTGAATCGCAAGTCTTTTACTCTAAAACAAGCTCAATAAATATAACGTTTATATTCGGCACCGCTTAGAATATGTGTATGTAAACATTTAACTCTTAATTTTTTCATAATCTGACATCTTTACGCGCTGTCATCATGTATAGAACTTTTTTTTTTTCATCCAGGGACATTGGTCATTGTAAACAAATTACATAAATAATCATGCATGTTAGAAAATATGTTCTAACTGTTGATAGCCTCAGTGAGCTCGTGCACTCTTATTTCTCTGTGGTGCACGTCTTTTTTATGAGAATCTGCCTCAAATTGCTATCTGGACACCAGTATTTCTTTGTCCGTGCCTCAATGTATCATCTTTAAAAAAAAATAATAATAAAAATCTAAAAACGAGGTTTGTTTATAGTTTTGCATTTCTTTTCATGTTCATGAGAGTAAGCGAGTCACGACCCCTATTTTTCAGAGTGGACAGGAGCGCGCGCTCAGAAAGACGCGCTTTACACCGCCGCACACAGGGCACGCGCTTCACCCTCCGAGGTCCGAGGCTCCGTCCTATATGGCATGCAGTCACACTCAATAGGGTGTCAAATGGTACCAAGACTACAACTAACCGCATTTAGCAATTACTATTGACATGTGGGTCTTTAAAATATTCAGTTTCTGTAAGACTATCAGAAAATTTGCATGCTTAAAAATGTGAGGTGTGTCAGTGCATCGTGCGCTCACAAACATAAGAGCGCTCGCTCTCTCTCTCTCGCTCGCTCTCTCTCTCTCTCTCTCTCTGTCTCACACACACACACACACGCACACACCAGACACGTTGATGCAGCATCGATGCTAGGTTTTAAACACTGTGTTCACGCACTGACTACATGCACTGTGTTGGTGCACTTCATAGGTACAGTTTAGGACTATTTCCTCTGAGAGTGTTGGCTGAATATTTTTTTGCTGGACTATTCTCAACCCAGCAGTGATTATTATTATTATTTTTTTTTTAATCTCTAAAATACCTACATCATTGTATTGTCATTGCTTTGCTGAGAATGGTCAGTGGTGGTCCTGTAGAGGACAGGTTAAAGAGTAGCTGATAAAATTGGGCATTTAAATCAAGACTGTGATAGTGTTCCTAATACTGTTATTAAGATTTTCTTGGGTTGCACAATTAAAGAAGTACCAACCACACATGACATTCATTTGCATTGCATTCATGTACTTGTTTCATATCACAGTTTGTCTATTACTTAAAAGATTGCACATACTACAAGGATGATTCGGTGCGCAATAATATTGAGCTACCAACAATTTTATTAATTTAATATGAGCACACCTATTCACAGACCCATCAATGCATGGCAATCTCACACAATATTGGAGATGTTTCTTTTGGAGATGAAGAAACTGAAGAACAGACCATAAAGAGACTGTAATATTATTTGTATTTAATGGGTTAACCTAGAACATAGAGTTGTAGTTAGATCGATGCATACTGGTGAATTTATGAATATAATGTGCACATTTGAATTTTCCGTGCTAGTTGTAAGTAGTAGCACCTGATACCTATGGAAGCTAAGCAGTGTCTACAAATAGGAAGCAGTCTGTAAAGGCCAATCCAATTCCAGTGTCCCATATGGGGTCTGACAATGATATGACATGTATTCTGTACTATCATATAAGATGATTGCAGGTACCATGTACATCAGACCATGTGCACTTATGTTTGCTTTAATCCTCCCAGATAGGTGGTGCTGTTGTGCAACTGGGGAAAAACATTTGACATATTTCAAATATGTCTGGTAAGTTGTATTCACTGAAACAATAGCAGAAACAATCCAGCTCAAGATCACAACACAACCCTCTGACCAATGTCACAGTAAATGTACGCATGATACATTAAGGACTCATCAATATTATATTAATAAAATGATAATACTTTCGAATATAAGGATGTACTTAAGTGCTGTAGTAGACTTAAAAACCAACCTTACAGAAAAAGGCCATAGAAAACAGCACAGGCCACTGGAAATAATATATCACTTCTTTTTCTGTGTCTCAGGTTGAGATATATTGGGTTTGCACACAAGAACACCAAATCTATTTATAACCCTGATGTTAAAAAGCAATACCTTTCAGTGCTCTAACACCGACATGCTGAGGACTAAGGCTGAGCTTTTAAGCCCAAGGGGGAGTCATGCTGCATCCAGACGCAGAGGCTCGGCTGCAAAGCATATTTTTGGATTTCTTTATTCTTTATTATCTGTTCCTGAGCAATATGGGGCCTCGGTTCAATGGAAATAAAGACAGAAGGAGTAGAAAAAAGAACACAAATGATGTAGTGGTTGTTTCTTTCCTCTCCTTTTTGGTTGTTTTACAGTAATAATTATTAATCACAATGCTAGAATTATATATGTAAGTGTAACATAAAGGTGATGATATATTAGCATGACATTATACTATAAGGAAATCTGATATAGTTATACTGTTGATGGTACAGCCAGTGAAATCACAAAAAATATTATTTCCAGGTGCAGTACTTGATAATTGCTGATTTCTTAGTGACTTAGTGAATTATGTACAAATCTTTAATAGACACTAACAATGTGGGAACAGTATGGTTCAATTTATGTGTCATTATTGAGAGCTCTCAACACTTATATCATGGAAATGGAAAAAAGATCAAGGCAAGTCAAATGAAAGTGCAACATAAATTAGAAGACAGTACATTAAGTTTGTAGTGGCAAAAGTAAAAATGTAGGCCTACTACTGGTCCACTGTCCTAAGTAGCCCCTTCTAGTGCTACCTTAAAAATTACACAGTTTTGTGACATCAATTGGCAATAAATCATGTAAAATAAAAAAATAAAAATCATCATTTGACCCACCCTCATATATCTGTTTCTATTCTTTAATTGAAATAACTAAATTTATGTAACTAAATTAATTGAAATAACTAAATTTAGATGGCCTACCATTTTCTGAGCTCTTTCTTTTCAATTAACAATTGCCATGAGTGAAGGAACAAATTTTACAAATTTGAAATGAAAGCATTTCTATATAAAGCCATGTGAAACTCAATAAATCCATGTAAAACCATTTCTGTTGAATTACAGTACCAAATTTCAGCTCTACTTGCCATTCACATAAAAGCCCCTGACTGTGTATACATGCACAAATATGGTTAAATGTGTGACATTTTGTTGTCATAATCCAAAATTTGGTCTGACTCTTATAACAGTTCAGAGTATGTGAGTAGGTGTATGCGTTAATAAAAATACCTTTGTCTGGAATCCCATTTTCTGTCAGTGAAACTGGCCTTGCAGTGTTTGGTCTCTAACATTCAGGCCTTGAGAATAATAAAATGAACTAATGGTGCAGAGCACAGGATGAACAGAACACCCTGACATGTATTGAGTCTAACACAACTCACCGCCATTACATTACACACACAAAAAAATGGGTGAAAAGTGAAGATAGTGGAAAAAGAGAGAGAGAGCAACCAGAGTGAGTGTGAGTGAGTGAGAGAGAGAGAGAGAAAGATAGATAGAGAGGAAGTAGAACCTGAAAGAGAAAGAACAGGGAAAGAGAATGAAAGAGATGCTAAGTAATCATTAATAAGGTTGCAATGCCTGCAAACCTCCGAAAATCTTCTGCCAAGAAATAAAAGGAAAGGATGAATGAAAAGAATAGTTTTAGAAGGAAGTGCAGCTTTTATGTTCCTTTTCTCTTAAAACCTAATCTGGATCAGGAGTGACTGATTGTGAGGAACATCTTATTCGCCAGTTCACTCGTATGAACACCTGCAGCTGCTGCAGCTGTGAGGAGCACTTGGGGGAAAAAAATGTAGGAATAAACCTTAGTTAATTTGCTTTGATATGGAGGGAGATTGGGTTACGCTGCATTCCTCAGGACTAAAATTGCACCCCCTTTGTTTTAGTCTACCCTAATTATCCTTTTGCCCACCTCTCTGTTTTCAGCACTAGTGCCCCCTGGTGGCTTCTGTTATTAACCCTCCGTTCTGATATTTTTGGGGGTCGTTTCGAGTGGAATGACACTAAAATTATTTTTCCAACACACAACTATTGACTTGCCTCAATGTATGTAATGAATTGTAATTAAAGGTCCATATTATACAGGTTATATGCAAGTAGTCTTGGCCTGAGAATAACAAAATGAAATAAAAGTGTTAAAAACGAATGGTGTGTGGAAATACATATAAAAGGCAGTTTTAGTCAATGTTACTTTTTCTACATCATTTATTTACAGAGAAACAGAGACACACCTGTGATCAGGAGGATTCCCAAGCAAGAGAAAGACTTTTTGTTCTCAATTTCCATCAATATTGAGATAATGAGTATTTATATAATACATTCCAAATTCTACATTCTGCAATTGTAAAATACTTTGAACTTGAGGGTTAAAGGAATGTGTGGAGGAGTATGTCGAGGAGTGTGTGTGTGTGTGTGTGTGTGTGTGTGTGTGTGTGAGACACAGAGAGAGAGAGACAGAGAGAGAGGGAGAGAGAGATCCTGAACACTGAGCAGATGGTACAGTGGTTAGTACAGGTGCTTCTTGGAAAGAAACACACACAAATATGTAGCCAGAGTTCAAGCACAGGTCAAATATCTCATCGGAATATTTTGTACAAAAACAACAACAGCAAAAAGAAAAGCAGAAAAGGAACATAATTCATGAAGGGGTGAAACTAATGTGTCATTATGAGGGACTGCAGCTGAGAACGGAAAGGAGCTTAGCAAGATATTTCAGATGTTTATTCATAATCTGGTGTATCAACGCATTCCACTGCCATGCCAAAAAATCCTACTGACTTCCTGAGCTAAGTTGTCATGTGAACGCATTGCTAAGGGGGATTACATGTAATAATATCACACGTAATAAAATAATCACATTTTCAAGTCCAAACAAAATGCAAACGTGTGTGTGTGTTTTAAAGAGGAGCAAGAAGCCACCATCAAAAGAGAAATACATAGTCATGGGAAGACATGAACATACACTTGGTATGTCATAATTTATTCCAAAAATCGGTTTCATCACACTTGTTTTTACTCACATTGAAACTCTTACACCTAAGACATACATTTGGTGGACAAAGCACTGCTCGGAATCCTCTTGTTCATTTAGGATTTTTTGTTTGTTTGTTAAATGTTCCTAAATTGTCTATTTTTTTTTTTCCTTTTTCAAATTTCTTATTTACAAAAGTGAAAACAAAGTATCTTTAGTTGTCCAGTTACAACAGAAAGCAATCGTTTGGTAAAAATGAAAATATGCCGTTTCCCCCCTATCTGAAATCTGGTTAATCAACTAAAATATGTTCAATGTCTGAAGACTGTGTCTTCATTTTTTTCCCCCACTGAAACTGCCAAGATAATGGCACAAGAAGTAAGATAAACTTATAAACTCCAGTTCATCATTATGTAATCTGTATAAGTTAAATCACACACTTATGTTTAAACTATGTTAACTGGTAAGTAATTTCAAACAGCCCTGCTTATGTGGTTTCTGACACTATCACACAAGCATGACAGAAGGATGTTGCATTGTTAAAAAACATAGTAGCCGGCTTCTTGCCAACACCAGACTTAAGTAGGAGGTGGGGCACAAAGACCAAACAACTACATTAATGATATAGAGACAAATGTGTAGATTACATTTTTTTTGCCAAAATGTTATAGCTTGTATGTGCTTAAATTGTAAGGTAAGTAGGATAATTTATAAAAAGTGACAACTTATCAAACTAAAGGTGGTTCTGACATCACATAATTTCAGTATCTGAAGCCTTTTGTCTGTAAAACCAGAATCTCTCCAATGACCTGCTGTTTGCTGCTTTCAGCTAGAGGGAAAACAACAGAGAGAAATGTTTTTGGAATGTGCTGTTCTTTGGATTTGGATAGAAGAATGGCAGGTCCAAACTTGTTCACCTGCATCGCTCACTCTGCTCGAGGAAGTGAATGAGTGCTCATCTCGGCCTCAAAGATGCAGCTTAATTTCCTACAACCTTTGAGGAGATGAATCCAACAATCTCCCCCCTATGCCTCTTTATCTATCTATATATCACCCAAAATTCATAACTGTAACTGCTTACAGTTACACTCTGTATTTAAAGCTACAGGATGCTAGATATTTGAACTTCACTTCTTCACAGTGTTTTAATCTGAAGGCAAAAATGTTCCAAACCACATTCTGCACACTAAATAGTATACACACTAATGGTATACTGGCATACTACTTAGGTTGGTAGTATGCGGTTTGAGACGAAGCCCAAACCAGAAGCGATAATTATATCTGCCACTGTTATAGAGGTCTTCTGAGTATTACAGAACTGTGTTCTATAGATCAATATGACTGTCACAATTACTGAGTACTATGTGAAAGAACAAAACCTCCCTCCTTTAACAAGATCTTGTCTTTTAGATAACACACTAACATTAGCCCATTAGCTCACTAATATTGTCTGTTTTGTGCTTTATTGCGATCCCTCAGTAGTGTTTATGAATCAGTGATGCAACTAACTGGTGCATCTTTATGAAATCAGAAAACAGCACAAACACATAAAAAAGTAAAAACGAGAAAGGCATCTATCTGTTATGATCTATCTATCTGTAGAGTTAGTGGAATGGCTAAAGAAGATAGTTTAAGGGTAAAGGCTTCTCTGTTATGACACCTAAGGCTCTGTGTTAAGTAGTATGGGAATTTTGGGAGTGGGTCTTTGGCTGTACTACTTTCAGGTCTGAGCTGGTGTAGGATGTGTGCATAATAAAATTTCCAACCAATTTGAACAGCTCTGACTGTGATTTATTGAAAGTTATTTTTTCTCCCCTTACACAATAATACTCTCAATAACTCAATAACTCTTAACTCAATAAAACTTTTTATTTAAATTTTTAACCAAAATATTCTAAGCACTGTAGCTTTAACATGAACATGTCTTGATTTAAATGAACCATTTTTTAATTTGCACTGGGGAGAACATTGCTATGGCATCAGAAATTACATAAAAAGGATAAAAAGAAAAATTACAAAACTGCTCTAATTTCACACAAATTTGAATGAGCAAAAGTAATGTGGTTGAATTTTTTATTTATTTAAGAAATAATAGTTTATACACACACCTTAACTTTAGCCTTGGCAACTTTCCATATTAAAGTGAGTTCAAACAAATGCAGAAAGAATGGCAATTGTGGGGCCATGTTGGAAATTGCATGTACATACAAATCAACAAACTTTCACCATGAAACCTAAATTGTTCATAAGTAGCTTATATATTTATTGCATATACATATTTTTTCCGACAACCCAAAGTTGATGAGTAAGCTTTTAAGTTTTCATCTTACTTTTGCTTCCTTTTTTTGATAACAATCAATACTATAATCAATACTAAACTATAAACTATAATCAATAATAAATTAATAATCAATTATAATCAATAACAATCATTGTTGACTCAATTCATTTTAGTTATTGCTTTTTAAATGGATGCATCAACCCCCTAGTATTGAACTAATGTAGTGTAAATGAAAATATATTTTTTTTAAATGTATAGATAAGTAGCCTACTTGAAAGAAAAAATAACTTTGTCTGAGCGAATGTTAAAAATTCCAAAGATAATGATATAAACACAGATATTCTTCAGAATTTGATACCGAATAAAGACACAAATGAATAAAGAGGTGCTGAATGTCTGAGATTGCTTTAGAAAAGCAAAAAAAAAAAAAAGTATTACCAACACCAATAGTGTGTAAGCCTACTTTTTGGATACTAATGAGATGGAAGACACTGTAAGATACTGTGATTCTACTCAGAGAAGTTGATGCATACACACACACTCAAAAAACACAGACATATGGAGACATACATTCACACCCACATACACATGCAAGCCTGCACAAGAATTCACACACTTTAAAGACACACAACTCCATACTTCTTGTGACAGTCCAGGTGTACCTCACACACACACACACACACACACACACACACACACAAGGGAAGAGAAAGTTACAAATAGAAACAAAGACAAAGAGACAGTGAGAAAAGGCAATTCAATCAATCACTGAATGACAGACTTCAACAAGTGTGTATACTTGTTCCATGTTTCCACTGTGAAAAATAACAGAACTATGACTTTTGATGTCCAGCTGAGAAAAAACGACACACACACACAGCCTCAAACAGCAAAGCGTTCCCACATCAGTCGTTCGGTGCCTGGCACGCCTGCCAAAAATATCTTCAAATCGCTCATAATCAAAACAAACTGTTCCGCTTAATGTGCACCACAAACAAACATACTGACTTAATTAAAAAAGACAGAGCTTCGACGTTTACATCAAAGAGAGACCTCCTTGTGAGAAAGTGTGTGTGTGCATGCGCATGTGTGTGTCCTATATGCTTTTAATTCCTATACTGCAGTGAGGAATTCTTTGGTTCATTTGCTCCAGGCTGTATCTCCCAGATGTTGTGATCCTGACAAATAGGCAGTCCATTAGCAACACATCAAGATGACAACAGGAGAAAGACACTTCCGTGCAGCTTCCTAGCAAAAAACGAAGTATATCTATGTGTTTGAGAGAGCGAGAAGGGAAAAAAACCCTCTCTTTCAAACTCTTTCAAGTTACATCTTGAGTTGACGTTTCAACAAAACCACAGTGGCTCCAAGTAATAAAAACTTGGCAAGGAAAAACCTCAAAATGTTATTCAGGGCACCTTTGATGATGACTTAGTACTTTCCCAAAACCAGTAACAACTTTTTTTCTTTTAAACATTGTTTAAAATCAAAACTGATATTAAAATATAAGTGGAATAATTTTTTCCCATTTCTAGGACCGACACAATTTTTAGGTGGAGACTCAGAGAAACAAATGACTGAAAAAACATGTACACAAACATTTATGTGTATATGCCTTAGCCCAGTTCACATACCACACAAAGCAGTAAACTAATAATTCTTTTAAGAATTATTATACTAATTATACTGCTTGGTGGTGCATTGGTTAGTGTTGCCACCTTACATAATGTCCTGCAACTGACTAGCATCCCATCCAGGGTGTATTCTTTCCTGCTTCATTTACAATGTGCCCAGCATAGGCTCCATATCCAACAAGGCCCTTACCAGGACGAAGCAGATAAAACAAAGACAGTTATGCCTTATCCCAATTAGTCAAGCCCACAGGGCTTGCAAAATTCTTTAAATAATAATTATATTAGTATATGGACAAAATGCAGGTTTAATGATATTAAGTGTGCATTTGGAAAGGATTTGTGCAAATATATAGTGCCTCCAGAAAGTATTAATTAATAAGTATTCATCCTCCTTTATTTTAGCAATCTAAATTAGGGCTAGCATTTTTCAAGACCTCAGGGTAACAGGGTAACAGGGTACACCTTTGTTAATTTTAAATTCACCTGTGTCCAGCTGTATGCCTGCACAATAAATATCTCTGCCAATCAGACCTGTCCTGCTGTCAAGAAGACCAAGGAATTGCCCATGAAGTTTTGAGATGAAGTGGTTAGGAAGAAAAAAAGATAGAGAATGTTATTAAAACATTGGCAAAGCTTTGAGCCTTCTTAGGAGCACTGTGAAATCCCTTAAAACAAAGTGGAAAAAAAGTATAGCAGAAGCAAGACACTACCAAGATCAGGCCAAACTGAGTGCTTGGGCAAGTAGGGCAATTGTCAGAGGGTCCAGCAACAACACTGAAGGAGTTACAGAGCTCACTGGCTGAAATAGGGGAACCTGTGCAGACTTCAACAATATCATCAGCTCTTCACAGATCCAGTCTCTATGGGAGAATGGCCAGAAGGAAGTCACTTCTGAGATAGGCCATGTTAGAAAAAAACAAAAAGATTTTGTTGTCTGATGAGCCTAAAGTTGAGCTATTTGTCTAAAGGTGAATCCTAATGTTTTGTACAAACCAATTATAGCCCAGCACCCTGGTAACACTGTTGCTGTGATAAAAGAACTTTGGTGGTAGCATCATGCTATATGGTTACTTTTCAGTAAGAGGAACTGGAAAGTTAGCTAGGCATTTGCATTTATGGTGAAAATATACAGTATGTTCCAACAGGACAATGAGGCAAAGCCCAGACTTCAATCCGACTGAAAATCTCTGGCATGACCTGAAAATAGCTATTCACCTACATTCTCCATCTAATTTTGCAGAGTTGGAGAAAATTTGCAAATTGGAAGAAGATCCCAAAATCAAAATGTTCAAAGCTCATAGAAACACATTCAAGCCAACTCAAATCTGTAATTGTTGCAAAAGGACAATTCACACTGAGGGAGTTAATCAACAAATGATTCTGAGGGCATCTAAATACTTTATTTCATTTTCTTTTTGTAAAGAGTCACTTAAAAGAAATAAAAAAAAAAAAAATAAATAAAATCCCATTCTGACATACTTAAATTTGATGTTGCAATACAGCAAACAGAGAAGAATCACTTTCTCAAGCACTGTACCATGAGATTTCTAACTCTGTGAAGATTTCATACTGACAGCATGTAGAATAGATCCATCAACATATTAAATGGGCTGGACTTCAGCAGCATGACCTTGGTCTGGTTATTAAGCTTGAGGAAGCTGCTGGTCATTCAGTATATGGTTTTACCTTCTTAAGCCAGGCAAAAATAGCAGGAGGTGAAAGTTGGGCAGTTAGACTGGAAATGCTGATGGACTATGCAGATGGAATAAAAAGTAGAGGTCTAATATTAATCCCTGATGGACCACTTGTATTAGTAGAACAAGGGCAGAGCAGGAGGCACCTACACTGCTGGGTCTTCTATATCTTTGAAGGGTTCAGTTGGGGTCGCTTGAAAAAGAAGCATCTCCCTTTAGGAGACTAAGCTGTGAAAACAGGGAGAGTCAATCAAACAGCATGTCCAAACTTCACTGGGACGCTCTTGCTGAGTGAAAACGGGCTTTCGTTTTCTCAAATAATAACTGCACGTGTTAAAATAGCAGTTTTACTCTAGAGAGGAACAAAGCTGTTGCTGTAGTACTTGTTTCTTGGTGAAGATGCCATAAGTATCTCAGGGTTCTGTCCAAATGACCAATTTTACATTGTTAATAAAATCAATGCTATAAAAACGATTATTCCAACATTGAAGTTTATGTGCCTCAATATATCTAACCTACATTAGAATCATTTTAAAAGTCATATTTATACTGTAACAAAAATGTTTAGATTCTGAAACAAAAACTCATTTTTGTACCTGTCACAATCTCAAAAGACAACTAACGATAAATTTCTGTCAGAGATTTTGATTAAAAATCTGCTGCTACGAGGCTTGTCTAATAGTCACAAATATGAGGATTACATGAAACTCATGAGACAGTAGTAATAATGAAACATAAAAGAAGCATGCAAATATCGTATAGCTCAATTTGAAGAATGTTTCAGTTTTTTCTACCCCATTTTCTGTAAAAGTCCGGATCACACTGTTTTGATAATGTAAGCAGAGCTTACAAGCAGAGTAGTAATTTTCTTTAATCGTAGCCCAGTCTATCCTTAGAGAATTCATCATATAATCTGACATGGAGAACACATGTTATTGCACAGTCTGTTATAGAATCCAGCCAAGATTTTATTCAGGATCATCTCATACAATGTGACAAGGAATAATCTTAAAAGGCCACTGTAGTCACACAGTCTAAAACCAACTTTATACACATACGAGCAGGGGAAGGTCTTTTGGGGCTCAGTTTCTATCAATAATGCTTGAGATTCAATTTAAAAACAAGATATATTGGATATTTTTAAATAAATCTAACTATTGTTGCCTTAGGTCAATTAGATGGAACAAATAGTGAATGGGACAGGAGTTCATATTTAATGTAAGAACTTCCTGTAGCATGTGCATGATTACCTTACTGAACAGCATTTTAGGGGCAAAAATCTCAGCAATTACTCAAACTGACACTAAAGCCTTCAGGCCGTGGTTAATTATACACACATTCTGGTATTTGGTGTTGTGTATTTTATGTTGTATGTGTTTGGGCAGGTCTTTGCATAGGATCTGGTGTGGGTTGGATCCCTGTCCAGGTTTTGTGTGTGTATGTGTGTGTGTGTGTTGTGTGTAAGTAGGTAACAGGGGCCCTTTAATTGCATCAGCTTGATGCTTTTTCTCTATCTGAACTTTGGGTTTATCCTCCAGTGCATGAAAACAATGTCTACACGTACACACAATTTTCCAGCATGCATTCATTTTTCTGTGTCATTGTCATCTGTAAGTCATCACCATGAGAAACACACATACGCACATACGCCTTTGAGAGAGTTGGTAGCAATTCTGCCTCTATTTCTCTCTTTCACTCTCACTCGTGCATACACACACACACACACACACACACACACACACACACACACACTCTCCCAATCTGCTATAAGGACACATCTGTTTAAAGACCGCCTCCTTTAAACTCTCTCAAGTCCAAAGAGCAATGGTACTTTTGCTGAGATCCAAACCAGCTGTTAGGGAAATACCTTCATCCTCGTAAACATTATTAAAACCATTAGTCTGCTCAAAAGAAACTACAGAGAGCACACACACAGCACAGAGTGCCACTAACAGCGTAGGCTTTTTAGTAGCCCTATTCCCAAAGAGACTTTAGCTTTGAGCTAATTTTCCAAAAGGTTAACGGCAAACATAAATCTGCTGTTTCTCTTTGCACAAATGACCCTGTTTCACTTAAAGTGTTCACTACAATTACATGCAGTGCACCACATGCCATAGATGTAGAGTACAAAAGAAGTCATTTTAGATTTAGCAACTGGTTTTAGCATTAGCAACCTATAATCTATTGTTTGGAACATTGTGGCTCATGCAGTGACTAGTTAAAAGCCTGCTAGCTGCTAATTAGCTGATTACTGTTTAGCATGAAGGAGTTCTCTGCGTAAATCTACAAAGAGCTAAAAAAATGCATTTTTATAATAAGCAATCACTTAAATCCTACACTTTCTTAAAGCTGTCTTGGGTAAGTATAAAACAATTCCTAGGTTTCTAAACCTTAGATCCACTCTCAGCCTCTGAACAAGCAGTGATGTTGCCAACTCTTTTCAGGAGAAAGTAGTTAATACATACTCAGAAAGTCGCCAGTTGCCAGATGATGTCATAGACTGAGATGCATATTCACTGAATTGTCGTGATCATTTGCATATCAAAATGTGTTACATGGAGCCATGATGATCTGAATTATAGAATGGAATTGTGTTTTACAACAATAGAAAATAATAAATTATAACATTTCTTATAGAAAGAAGAAGTCTTTTGTCACAGCACCACAAACTATTCTCTATTAAGAACACAGACAAAATGAAACAGTGGCAATGAGTGGTTGGGAAATAGACATGAAGAATGGAAGAACTCACTTTTTTACTTGTAAATATAACCAAGAAGAGAGTTGAAAACAAAAACGCAAGAAATGCACGGGTAGGACAAACAGTGGTGTTCAGTGGTTGTTGGGAAGAATAGTGATTAGTGATTGGTCATTGGGAAGAATGGTGATTAGTGATTGGTCACTGGAAATAATGATGTTCAGTGATTGGTTGGGAACATCAGCTCACACAAGTGCAACTCAGATAGGTTTCACACTCTGGTGATGAGTTGACCGAACATGCTCTCTCAACTCAATCAATCAGCAGCTGTGATGTGAGCTAGAGAGCTGTATTGAGTACAGGACAGACATTAATGTCTACTCAAAAAGTTGCTAGATGTGTTGCTAGGCCCTTTTTGAAATAAATTACTAAGTTGGCAACACTGTGAACAAGGCCCTTAACTGTCACCTCCTTAGCTACATGCTTGGATTCCCAAATAGCACTGGAGTGACGACCCACACCTTTACCTGTCCCACACAACACCATGGAATGACAGTAATTAACTCATCTAAATCTGTCTGGCAGCACACAACCACAACTCACTGATCAACCATAAGACCACATGTCAGACATGATGTGAACCAAAACATACTATCAGCCGCTGTCAGCCCAAAATTAAAACTTTTTTGACTTTGTAATGGAATCTTGTCTAAGTTACTGTATAAAGAAATATATAATTATTGTTTTTGATAAGTAAGAATGAAATAAAACAATTTTTAACAGTTCAATTTGAATGACTCTTGTGACTTAATGAAATTTCTGCTCTTACTGTGCGTTAATCCTCAGAGATTCTTTTTGCGAGTGTTTTACAAATGACTACTAAACATTAATTCAGCCTATACGCAGTTGCAAACACCATTAATGACTTAAAAGCTACTCTAATTTATTCTGTGTTTATCTGTAGGGCTCAGTGTGTAGTGTATAAACGTTTATGTTAATCTCTCTCTGACGCTTTTCTTCTCTGTTCAATGCTCTAAAAGCATGAGCAAAACACATTTTTGACAGTGCAATAAAAATAACATTAATGGGAAACAAGTAGAAATGAATTAGACCTGACAAATAAATAGTATTAAATAGTGGTAGGGGTTAATTATTTATAGGTATATTGTAAAAAAGTTTTTTCTTATACTATGTTTTACATAACAGTGATACATATAAATATACATCCAAATTGGAGCTATACACTTCACAGCAAAATAAAAGTTAAAAAAAAGCTTTAATATTAAGAAATGTTAAATAAAATATGACTGCAATTCAGTTGAACATAGATTCAGTAACATAGATTTAATTGAATAAGATTAAATAAAATTTTGTGATGATTATATTGTTGAGGTTCTATCTATCTATCTATCTATCTATCTATCTATCTATCTATCTATCTATCTATCTATCTACGATTGTTGATCTCCTTTCTCTCGCTTGGCCCTCTGTCTTTCCTTTATTGGTGAATCGGATGCTTGGTAAATCGGGCCAAAGTTCAATAGGGTTGCTAGGCAACAGACTTGTCACTGCCTGGAGCTGCCTGTCATTGGCCTGAAGTTGTGCCAAGAGCGGTCAGCGTGCCAACAGGCCGCCAATCATGGTGCCAACCAGCCGCCATCTTGAACCATTCAGTTCACTAGAACATGGCACACACTTTCAACCCCGTTGTTATATCCAAGCCATTTATCATTTTAACATGCATCCTCAATTATATCTAAAGTGTAATTCCCATTAATATTAACTTCAAATATGTTATCATTTATACTGATTTAAGGCTAATGAGCTCAGCAAATAAGTCAAATCAGCTAAAAGTGAAGATGTTATGATGGAAATATCTAAAACTCAATCAGGACTAAAAATGAATTGGTAAATAATTTAAAGGTAAATATAATTTAAATGATTTAGAGTTCTGGGAGTTTAAATCCTGGTTAAATCATGTGTAAAAAAAATAAAACCCAAAAAGTATCTTTAAGCATCTCATAATGTTTCAGTAGGAAGTAATAAAAAAGAATGAAATCTAAAAAACCCAGGAAATACTGATTAAATAAATTAAAATAAATAATGAACTGATTTGTCTCCTTAGACAAGTGAGCATACATATGAAGAAAGAATGGCACTAAGACAGTCATGAAAAGACAGTAATGAGAAGGTGTGTGTGTGTGTGTGTGTGTGTGTGTGTGTGTGTGTGTGTGTGTGTGTGTGTGTCACCCGGGAAAAACATACGGGGAAAGAATGCTAAGCACGCAAATGCTTTGAGTTTATGTGTCTGCTGGGGATACAGATGGAAACACATGTGAGTGTGTGTGTGTGTGTGTGTGTGTGTGTGTGTCTCGAAGTGAGTTCTGACCTTCCTCAAATAAACTCATGTGAGGGCAGATCAGGGCACATGGAAAGAAACACACACTAGGCTATTAGACTGAGAGAGAGATAGACAGAGAGATAGAGAGAGAGTGAAGGATCTTCCTAAACTGCCTCTCTTGCTCCCTAATCTGCTGTCAGTGCTGTGTCATCCCTCGCTCCCTCTTTCTCCACGGAGGATTGTGAGAGACATGATACTTCCTCTCACATCCTGCAAGTGAGGGAGTGGCAGAGGGAGGAGGAAGAGAGGAACAGGAGGAGGAGAGGAAACGGGGGAAAGAGCTTTGACAATCAGCAAAGGATGTGAGGGAGCGAGAGATTCCTTATACATCCATCACATGTGGAAAATGAAGAAGAGAAAGACTTATCAGATCTTCAGACGACTCTCTCTCTCTCTCTCTGCTCCCCCCCACCTCACTCTCTCTCTCTCTCTCTGTCTCTCTCTCTCTCTCTCTCTAACTTTCTCTCACTCTCGCAGTCATTCCTACTCTGTCATTCTCTTTTATTTCTTTGTCTGTTTTACTTTGCTCTCAGTTCAACTGTCTATCTCTCTTAGTTTCTCCTCTTTTTTTGAAAAAAAGGACAAAATATGCATGTGTGCATTTTTGCATGCATCATTGCATTCATTGTCTGTCATACTATTACAGACTCTTGTTTTCTGTCTCTCTCTCTCCATCATGTCTCTCTCCCCCATGTATTCTTTCTTCTCTTTGTCTCTTCCCCTCTCTCCTTTTAAGAATTTCATCACTACTGTGTTTCATATTCAAGCCCCAGAAATAAAAATGAAGGGAACAAAAGATCGCAATGTGAGCCCTGTCTCCGCAAATCACCACAAGCTGCTTTGTTAATTTGGTCGTTATGTAAGGCAAATAAATTGTTGCTACATCAAAGGAACTGAAGTGTTCAGAATCCCATAAACACAAACTAAAAGAGAAATTTTCACACTTTGCCGAGACTCATAAAGTTTACTAATGATTATACAGCTTTGATGGTTTTTTTTCCACTTAATCAACTTTCCTTTTAAATTTAAAGGCTCCTTTTAAAAATATTTTAGCTTTTTACCTGCAGCTATAAAAAAGTAAATGAGATTTATTAATATTGTTATTATTATTAAAATAAAAGCAGCTGGACAGTCGAAAGTCAGAGTGCTGAAATGTGAGTTTTCATGTGGAAGAACAGAAGCAGGGGAACACATGAGCTTGAGAAAAGAAGAGGAATGTAATTCAGCTTGATTTTAATTAGGACTTTGATGATTTATCGATATGATTGAATATGATGATAATCTGAAATGTTTTAATTGATATTATTAAGCTATAAAAGTATAGAAAATGACATAAAAACTGCACTTTTGCTTAAATACATGCCTGTAATTAGACCATGAGCAAGATTATAAGAAAATTCAAATTCAATAAAATAATAAAATCCTCTTTTCTGAAAATATCAAGTTGTAAGCAGATGAAAATGCATGATAATGGGTTGAACAGTAATCATACTGAGGATTTATCATACTGTTACACACCTAACCAGAAGGAATCCAAATTACTGTCATTTATATTTTCCTCTCGATTGAACATTGTTGATTAATTATAACAATACACACACTGATCAGTTTTCATTGCATGGGCTTGATATTAATTGTCCAATTAGGGACCTGACAGGTCATTAACTCACTGAAGGTCGTGTGTTAAACCTTGCTGATCCAAATTCATCTATACATGTCCAACTGGCCATAGGTTCGTGATGCTGTGACATAAAAAAACTGATCCTAGATCAGCACTCTTTAGGAATCCACTTAACCCTCATTTTAAAGAGTTTCAGGAAAAATGCAAAAGTGGTTCAGTAAAAATATGTGGCAATTAATGGATCACAAACATTTAGCAGGAATTTATTTATTATCTTTATTATATTTATTTAGTATTTAATTTATTTAAATATTTATTATATTTAATTTATTTTTAATTTATTTAATTTATTTAAAATCCACAATAGAAGAATACTGTCAATAACAGCAAAACAATAAGCAAACCATTTCAGAAAGAAAGAAAGAAAGATTAAGTTTTTCCAATTTTCAGCTGTCCAGTTTAGGTGAGCCTGTGCCCACTGTAGCTCCAGATTCCTGTTCTTGGCTGACAGGAGAGGAACCTGACATGGTCTTCTGTTGTTGTAGCCCATCTGCCACAAGGTCCATCAAATTGTCCTTTCTGTGATGCTCTTCTGCTTACCACAGTTGTAAAGAGTATGTATTTTATTTTTGAGTTACTGCAGCCTCCCTGTTAGTTCATTCTCCTCTGACCTCCCTGATCAACTGCAGAAATGCTGCTCACTGGATGTTCTGAAATGCTCAAACCAGACCATCTTGCACCAACAACCATGCCACGTTCAAAATCACTGAGGTCATTAGGACTTTTTCCCAATTCTGATGTTTGATGTGAACATTACCTGAAGCTCTTGACCTGCATCCGCATGATTTTTTTGCATTGTGCATCTACATGATTGGCTGATTGAATAACTGCACGGATGAGCAAATGTAAAGTGGCCAGTGAGTGTACATATACCTATTTTGAATAAAACAAAAAGTTATAGTTACTTTTCTTTTCTTACATAATGTACATACTGTATGAGTGTGTGCAGATACAGTAATGTCAGTAATGTCAACAAGGAAAATAGTAACATGAAAAAAGGCAAAAATGCAATAATGTCTAATAAAAAAATATCTAATAAATAAAACAAACTGAAATGAATTTGATTAGATTTCAATTTAGAATTCAAAAGAGATAAACAGAACGGTTAGTAGCTCAGGTGCTCCGTCACACTTTTCTTAGGCATACAAATGCCACGCACACACATACACACACACACACACACACGCACACGCACACACACACACACACACACACACACACACACACACACACACACATTTTGACACATTTTGTATGGAATTTCAAGATTCTGGCACGTTGTAAAACTTTACCTTATGTAAGCATGGCAGACTTTCTTTAAACCAAATAATGCACACACAGACACACACACACACATACACACACACGCGCACACACAGGCCACGCTCCACTGCTTGCATTACTGTTACTGATGTCTCTCCGTGTCTCTAGGCTGGTGCACAGGTGTGTGACTGGCCTTACTGCAAAGGCTTATTATAGAGCCTGTCACACACACACACACTCCCACGCCATCGAGAGGCTTCCAGCACCTGTGGCCAGCATTAAGGAGCCTCAAGAGTTCACAAAGACACGTGACCTGAACCCCACAATCCACAGCATCAAACCTGTATTTTGTGTGAGGATACTCATGTGTGCATTCACACCTGTGTGTGTGTGTGTGTGTGTGTGTGTGTATATGTGTGTAGGCATTTATTAACCACTTTTCATGGTGCAAATGTCCCCATGATGTTGGGAATATATTATTTTGACCTTGGTAGAACAATAACCTGGTCCCCATGAAGAAAGGTGTTTTTTAATAAAAGAGCCTAAAGGGATCCTTTTAGTTACTGAGGTTAAGGTTAATGTTAGGCATAGAATTATTTATTATTTAGCTACAGTAATACACACATAATTGCACATACCTCACCTTCACAAAAAAAGGTAATACAATATTGTGTGTGTCAGACTGGTGTTGCTAAAGGTGGCTTTTGTGCTGCAGTAATAATATGAAAAAAACAAATTAATGTCTGTCACCATCATTCCAGCACAGCTGTCCTTATACGTGTGTGTGTGTGTGTATGCGTGTGAAAGAGGGAGAGAGAGAGAGAGAGAGAGAGAGAGGAAAAGGGCCACATGGTGGAAGCTGTTGAAGTGGAGGACTTACAGTGCCCCCTGGGGATGAATAACTTACCATCTCTCATTCTCTCTCTCTCTCTTTCTCTCTCTCTCTCTCTCTCTCTCTCTCTCTACTCAATTTCACACCTGCACAGTAGAACAGAGGGAGAGGAAACCCTGCTGTACCATACACATCTCTCTCTCTTTTCTTTTCTATAAAAATGTATAAAAATCACATGACCTGGATGTGATTTTTATACATTTTTATAGAAATACGATTTTCATATACTTTTATAAAATCATACTTTATATATCAGATTAGTTAATTAGTTATATATCAGACTTTATAGAATCATTTGACTTGTTAGAATTGAATTGTTGCAAGTGTGACCATGGTGTTTAAACAATCATCCACAATCACAGCACAGTGTTTGATGAAAAGAAATAAAATTATATAAAAAAAACAAAAACAAAAAACCCAGTGTGTCCGGTATTGCACCCAGTATTCCTGGGATAGACTCCAGATCCATCACAACCCTGAAAATAAAGTGCTTACTGTAGATGAATGAATGAATAATCAACACTACACAGGATTTAATTTCCGCCCCAAACATTCTCAAATGCCAACACATTGTTCAACAATTTGTAACAAATCTATTCAACCTGGATTCATGCAACCACTAAATAAATCTGTAGAATACTGTCTTTGGATGCATTAAAAAAACTTTTTTTCCAAACAGTCAGTTTTGTTGTTCGCAAACAAGAAATTAAGACAACTGCAACATGTTTTCTTCCAACACAATATATAGACCCTATAAAATGGAGATTTCTTTGTGAAAAGCTGCCAGAGCACAGCTATAGACATACTATAGACAAAACTGTGTGTGTGTGTGTGTGTGTGTGTGTGTTGTCATACTTGTCAAACTCTCACCTTATTACCTCTCTCTCTTTTCTTATAAAAAAAATTAACCCACATTAGGAGACATGACTATAAGACAAAGAGAATGAAAGACTGAGAAGAGAGAGACATAAGGTGACAGAAAAAGGAAATAACAGCAAAATAACACAATAGTACGAGAAAGGCCTTCCCCCTTTTAAATAAATTCCACAGGAATCTTGTAAATGTGGATTTGGTGTGTTTTTGGCTTCAGGCCCCATCTGTGGGACAGCTGTGTGAGAGCAGGAGAGAGACGGAGTGAGAGAGGGAGAGAGGAGTGACGGCCGGCGCGTAATTGCGGTTGGAGGAGATTAAATGTAGTCGATGAAAATGTTTACTGGCAATGAATATGCATAACGATGAGAAGGAAATGGCAGTGCGAGATTAAAAAAAAAAAGAGCGAGGCTATTTACATGGGGAGAGAGAGAAAGAGAGAGAGAGAGGAATGAGTGAAAAAGAGAAAAGAGGAGTGAGAAAGAGAGTTGGAGAGTGTGTGTTTGTGTGTGTGTGTATGTGTGTGAGAGAGAGAGACAGAGAGAGAGAGAGGAATGTTTGTTGGCTCAGTGCCTGTAAGAGGGGGAAGAAACCTTTGGGCAAGGCATTAGGGACTAAAACAGATGGTTTGTGAACCTTTTATTAGGCAGGAAAAAAACATTAATCAAAGCGAGGCAGAAAATGGCAGGATTTTTTCTTGCAGTGCTTTTTTTCTTTCACCATATTTCTTTTCTTTCTGTCTTTTTTTTTTTATTAAAGGTGTATAACACCAAATATCTGTGTGCAGAGTGAAATTTAGGCATGTGCCAGCAATCAGTAATGCGATATACTCAATGATATATTCAACACACATAATATTATTACGGACACTTCAAAATATCATCAGTAATTGCGCCTTTGAGACAAAGTCTGTCCCATTCGAAGGGCACCATAAGGCCAGCTGTCTTCTAAAATGTTCCTTATTTTGGACAAATTTGAAAACAACATTGCATGTGTTCTTCTCAGAGGTGTTGTATTTTCATGTATTATTTATCTAAGCATGTTATAGGTTGAATAAAGAACATGAGAAGTTGGGGCGTCTGATCGATCATGTCAAAGTGTCACGTTAGTTTTATTATTATTATTATTATCATTATTATTATTATTATTATTATTATTATTATGAAAAGCTAGCTTTAAACAGACCTAAACGGTTTCCCAGCAGCAATATATGTCAGGTGCAGAAAACGAATGAAACAAGCAACAGCAGATTCTTAGATAGAAAATACGTTTCACATGTTAGTAGATGTTTGCACGATAATGCATCATTAATGCTAGTTAGACCAAATGCAAGGTTTGATAACAGGTTAAATTGGAAGCTAGTGTTAACTTCCTAGTTAGTTCATTAGCCATGTTGGTGGTTATTTAAATAAGAAAGACAGCCAACAGAAATGGTTGTCTTAGGCATATGTAAAGAAAATCTGTGACACAAAGATGCCTTCAAAAATAATTAAATAAAAATGTTTTACATAACAAATAAATTAATATCAATAGAAGCAAACTGAAAACTGCAAAGAAGCAAGCAAACTGCTATTGAAAAGACCAATAATTATCAATGATGTTTTTATATGAAAAGTGATCTATTAATTAATATCCTCCTCTTTTTAAACACATGCAACATTTTCATTTTTACTTTTCCTTTTTTTGGACACCTAATTTTTTTTCAACTGACACAGTAATGCAGAAACTAATTTACGTTGCCCAAGGCTTTGCACAACAGCATATAGTGACAAATTAAAGGGAAAACCAAAATAAAGTGTATTACTGGGCCATCATAAGATGCCAGAACAGCTTACTTTCACCTTGACATTGATTCTACACATTTCTGGAACTGTACTCGAGGGACAAATGCTGTTCTTCCAAAAGATATTCCCTCAACTGGTGTTTTGATAATAGTGGTGTCTAACATGTTGCTCCAAAATCTCCGGGGTTTACATCATTTTAATACTCATCAAACCATTCAGTGAGCCCTCGTGCCCTGTGGATGGGGTGGAGGCATCCTGCAGAGACCACTCCCCTGCAGGATAGAAATGTACAAGTGGAACAAAAAGGCAAAAAAAAGGGAAAAAAGTGGACCCAAATTAAATAACTTGTATGTTATATGTATCTTTAACAAATAAATAAATCTCAAATCAAAAACTCATATTCATTATACTTTACTTACAAGTGTTAACTACAAAATCTTAATCTCTATCTAATAAACAACAGCTCTGTAAAATCAGTTCCAATTAGTTAGGAACCCTCTCAGTAGATTAACCCATTATTTCAATCACATATTACAATTTCACATTGCTTTTGATTGGCCACCAAAGTGACTGGGGAAAGGATTGTGTGTGTGTGTGTGTGTGTGTGTGTGTGTGTGTGTGTGTGTGTGTGTGTGTGTGTGGGGGGGGGGGGGGGGGGGGGGGTGGGTCTGTATTTGGAACAAAGAAACAAACAAACAAAAAAAACATATGAAACAATTATTGGTAATTAAGCATCACAAAACATGTTGGCTTATATGAAAGGCAATTTAAACCCTGGCAATGTTTTACAGTCTCTGTCAAATTAGGAGCTGCATTTGAAATTGACTGGTTGGACCGACATATGCTTATTTTTTTGCAATAAGCTATTGGGCATGTTCTTGGTGTGGAAAATTCACAGTATGATAACAATAGAGCTAAATATTGAATCACTGTGTCTGTTTATAGCTTTATATTTTGAATGCAACTAAATGCAACCAACTGCAAAGAAGAATTATTTGGTAAAATTGCAAAAATATTTTTGAACAGACTCCTCAGGAAGACAACTCTTATCCTTCAGTCAAAAAAGTTCCTCAAATTTCCGCAAAGTTTCATGTCTTTAACAAGCATACTAGGGTTACATAACACTCCTGGGTATTTTGGATTGGGTAATCTCCTGAAGTACACAGCTTTTGGTTGAATATTGGGACGATTAAATTGAATATTAAAGACAATCATCAGACTGTTGGTGTGAGTTCATGCAAGGGCTATCCCTTATTTTGATGCACACAAAGGACACGAGAGTTTGTAAAAATCTTCTAGTGTATTTAAAGCAATACCACCAAGCAATGATTTTTTAATTAAATAAAATATGATATTAAACAATATGACTGACATGCTGTTGAAAAAAATCTATAACAAATTACAAGGAAGTGAAACTGCTTCCACCCTGAAGTTTATTTTCCAATAACAGTACTTCCTGAAATGTTTTATTCTTCTTTTGCCAGAGTAATTTGCCTTCATTAACATTTTTTTTATTTATTAAAGATCCATTTATTCATTTAGAGCTACATTTAACGTTTTATCTGTGGAACAAATGAGTTTGTGGTATCACTTATGCTATAGGAACATTGGCCTCTTTTTTTCCTCTCTTGAAGTTAATAAGACACAAAAAATTCTGTCTTGTCATGTTACCAAGAAACCGCAAAGAACACAGCCCTCCATCCTGAAGACTTCCTAGAGTGGAAAACTTAAAGAGGCAGCTTTATGTCTGACTGTTACAAAGTACTGACACTGGAGACTCCTTCCAAAAATACTAAACAAACATCGCCTTACGGAAAACTTCACAATATCAACAATTTCATGGATATATTTAAAAAAAAACAAAAAAAAAACAGTTTATGTGGAGTGTCTTCCAAGTCCCTGTGTAAGTTGTTGATAAAAACAATAGCATATTAGAATAAGTGCATTAATGTTAATTTTGCAGCCAGAACTACTGTCAGAACTGCTGTTAAAATTAATCAACACCTTCTGACCTATCAGAACTGAACATTCAACAGAGGTCTGGTATAAATGTTGTCACATTATTTTCCTATAACAGCATGCCCACTATGTTTTATTCCTTACATATTATCCATAACATTGTACTATGGGTTTAATAATAATAATAATAATAATAATAATAATAATAATAATAATAATAAAGACTATATTAGATTTTGTTATCAAATAACAAACATACTATAACATACTAAAGCGCCACTGGTGAAGTATTTGGGCCTGAATTATTTGGGCCAAAATGATTGTGTTGGATGGATCATGTGAATGAAGAAGGTTGTGATTAAGATGAACACAGCATACAATAAGTAAGGAATAACACTGTTATATGAAAATAATCCATCCCGGGATGCAATAATATATTAGCCAAGCGTATTAATGTAAACCTGTCAATAAATTTACAAGCTGTGCTGTTACAGAAAATTAATCCACACCTTCTGGCCAATCATGGTATAAATACATTTAAAGAAAAAGTTAAAGAGCTCATACCTCAGCCTCTTCCAAAATAAAATTATTTCAGAAGCTGATAATATTGCAATAATTTGATTACTGTACAGTGCTCAAGTAAAGGTCTATGGTCTGGCCGAAGTGATTGCAAAGTCAAATAACATCAACACACTGTAACACAGTAACATACTATATTGTGAGGCCTATACTGGAAAATGACTTTCATTTAAAAAAGTAATTAAAATAATGCTCAGCTTGTTTAAATAAGCACTGCAGCCCCAGTATATTTTTTCCCCCAGAAATTATCATCAAATAGATCTTTCGTCATTATCATTTTGCAGTTCCTGTTGGTATTGCGAAACTTGTGTGAATAATAAATTCAGCATTGCAAATGAGACTGAATTCATAGACATTTATGATTTATATATGACATGTTTTTATGTTCATGTTTTAAACTGTGTAATCCCAACAACTCCCCCTGTAAAGCTGGAATAATTTTTGTTGTGAGTGTAAACACAAAATTTGATCATTTAATTTATTTGCTGTGTGGGTAAACAAGCCATATGTTAAAGTGTAAGAGAAGGACTAATCATTAAATTATTTAATCAAACTTTGAGATAAACTGTTTTTTTTTTTTTAAATATTATTTTAAATATCATTAACATATTTGTCTTATCACTTTTAAACTGTCATATTGTACATGTGACCATATTGTATAATGTAATGTACTACTACAATGTGCGTGCACACACACACCGACTCAGGTTGGTTTTATGGGGGCTTTATGGTCCCTGGCCTGCTGTTGGATCCATAAAGAGTAGTCCCTGATTCACAATTAAAGAGCCAGAGAGAGATAGAGATAAAAGATTGAATCTTTCCTGTGATGCATTATCACGGCTTGTCATCTTGTCCCACACACATTGTGATGCAGGTTTGAAAATGCATAAGTCATCAAAAGACATACTGCTCATAAATCATCCCTTTCATTCTGAACCAAATACCACACACACACACACACACACATATATATATATATATATATATATGTATATATATATATATATATATATATATGTATATTCATGCAGTATACATCTGTGTCTAAACATAGGTGTATTAAGCCACTGTTTCTCCTTTTGAAATGAAAAGAGAGTATTTTCACAGTTTAGGTGTCCAACAAATACAGGGATTCTATGAGACAAGTATAAAAACCTGCATGCTTTAAGTGAGTAACTCAAAGTCAAGTGAGTAAAATGAAGGAAATTTACCCGTGTGTATTACCCTTTGTGCAAGATCAGGTTCCTGAAAAATTGTTGACTCAAAACGACAAGGGATTTATTTTCCTATTAGCTCTGTTTATACTGCAAAATTCCAATAAAGCTATGTGGACTAGAACAGATGAAATATTGACAATAATTTATAACATTAAACACAATTTCTTAGAAGGAATAGATTACATGATGTTCTTGGTATGTTCTTCATAGATTACATGATGAACTCAGCAAAACGGAATATCATGACATATATCATGGATCAAAAAATATCCTCAAAAAGTATAATAATCTATTATTGTTGCCATATTATTTTAACCAGTAGTGGAAAATTAATGTCAGCTCATAGCTTCTGTGAATCAATACTAGAATACTATATTTTTGCCTGATTATTGAACTGATTACTTCATTTTTCTAAATGATATTTATTCATTTTTTAAAAATATTCTATTATTATTAATACTTTTTAATGAATGAATGAATGAATGAATTGATTTTCATAAAAACTAACAAACAAAACATCACACTATCTTAACATGCATCATGTTTCATGAGTGTACCAAGTTAATAATTCTCTATATTGAAAAAATTGATAAATCTAATACAGATAGAATTTGTTCTAATTACATGCGCTATGATTTAGCTGTATTATTTAACAATAATCTGTTTTTTTTCCACACCAATAAATACGATTTAAAAATTTATTTATTTTGTAATTTTTTTGAAACATGAAACTGAAAAAAAAAAACAAGCGTTGTAACATGCGAACGGGAACTTTTACCTCAGGTCAACAACTTCAAAGCGCGAGCCCAGACTGTTTGGTCTACGCATCTTTCTGCAAAACCAAAACACTCTGGCTTATTAGCCGAGTTAAAATCCCCCTGCATATGCTGTTGATTTTGGAAGCCATCCAAATCACCTTGTCAACGTTGCCAATATTTTTTTGGCTCAGCACCCGTTTGTGAAGCAATTAAAAGTTTAGAATCAGTTTTTTTTTGTCAAGGCCATCCACTTTCGGTATGAGGTTATGTGATTCATGCTAACAGCGTGTTAGAAGTATTTATGCAATAGAAAATACAGAAATTATGAAATTAGTTATTGCTAATTAGCACTTCATTATTATTCTGCAAATTTTACGATGCTGCACAAATCCTCATCCTGTGAGCGTGCACGCACACACACACACACACACACACACCCACATACACACACACACACACACACACACACACACACCTGTATACTGTAAGGCCTATTAATTAGCAAGGGTAGATATGTCACTTGATACACCGGATCTTTAACTAAACTCAAGATACACCTACACAAAATATGTAAGAATTAGCATGAACAGAGTGATTTTATCAGATTTAATATAAATTAAGTTGTACTTGTTGGTTTAATCTGTAGCTAACATTATTGCCATGGATCTGGAGCCTATCCAGGAAAAATGGGTGTGAGGTGAGAATACACCCTGGATGGAATTCCAGTCCAATGTCAGATGGAGTGGTTCATGTACTGTATTAGCAGTTTTTCAATGAGCATGACTCAAATTTAGGTTTCATTGTAGTAGTTTGCTATCACAACAAGTGATATATACTTATGAGGACGTAACAGTTACTTACAATGACACAACATAAAATAAGAAGACAAAAAGAAAGGAAGTCCAACCAATTCAAATGATTTAAACTTTAGAATATCCACTTGTTTTTGCATAATATATGTATATGTATGTATGTATGTATATATATATATATATATATATATATATATATATATATATATATATATATATATATATATATATATATATATATATGTATATATATATGACTCCTTCTGTAGCACTTTGAGATTTTCTTTAAAATGTAAAGTGCTTTATAAATAAAATGTATTATTATATGTATTGTTTTTGAGTACTCAATGTGCTAAACTTTAGTTTCCCAAATGTGTGTGTGTGTGTGTGTGTGTGTGTGTGTGTGTATAATACTAGCTGGGGAACAAATGTTTACATCACCCTATGATGTTCCATTAGTAGGCACACCTGCACATCTCACTGTTCCCATGGGGCTTTCTCTCCCTTACACACACACACACACACACACATACAAACAGGTCAGGATAAAATAAGTCACATGATATGAACAGGTGATTTGTTTATCTCCATTTATATTTAAAGGTATTTAGTGAAATTAAATGAGCAACTGTCTACACAGTCTAGTACCAAGGCAATATTAGCAAAAATAAAATAAAATGCTCAGCCACAATTGCATAATCACAATTAGTTTAATCTCATTTGCTCAAGTCATTTTATCTCAATTATTTCACTGATTTTATCAGAGCAGGAGTGCATTAAATGACTGATAAAATGAGAGAAAAAAGGAGTGTGGGTGTACACGTATGGTTCTGGCTAATGAAAAGACTTGCAACAAGTGCACAAATACATGAATTTAGTGTCTGCAAAGACAACAGCTTTAGCCTCAATTTCCCAGGACCTGTCGGCAGACCCAGACTCACATTCCCGTACTCTAAATTGCCGATAGGTGTGAAAGAGTGTGTGAATGTGCGTGTGCATGGTGCCCTGTGATGGACTGGTGTTTCATTCACTGTGCACAGTGTTTCCAGAATAGACTGACCAGGATAGTGTGATTACTGAAAATAAATATATTTAATATATTAAGTTCTATCTTGAATTTATTCTCTACTGGTAAGGTAGGTTTCTGACTTTGTGTACTATCTACTTGACTCAGTTGGATCTAGATTCTCGCCACTAGAATTGTTGTATTATTGAATTGTATATTGTTGATTCTGTTGTGTTGTTTGGAAGAGAATTGAAATGGGTTTGAGCCCACCACCATGGTGGTTATGATGCAATGAATCATGGGACTTTGTTCACTTCTGAGTTTTTAACTGTTCTTGGTACTTGTGTTCTTGAATGTTAGAATACAACTTGGGTGTTAGAAGATATCATTAGATGAGGACTCAAGGATACAAGAACACACAAGAATACACAGCAACAATAATTATATTGCTTTCCCTGATTGTGTTTACCTGTTGCTCATTTCTCCTCATTATTTTCTGAATACCTTTATTGATTCCCTGTGTATTTGCATGTTTGTTCAAAAAATTTTTAAAGTGTTTTTTTTTTTCTCCAGAAATTCAGTTCTTCATGGTTCATAGATAGAACATGCCACAGATTCTGTAGGTTGTTTCCCCTGAACATTGCCTGTTTAACATAATTATGTTATTATTATTTAATATAATTATCTCATAATTATGATTATGAGTCACCCTTCAGTGTTTTGGCAACATATAACTGGACCCCAGGTTAGTATAACATTAATGAGTTTTGGAATATCCCAGTTGTTGTATACTGTACTTTGTATACTGTTGTATATGAGTAATTTGTCCAATTTTTCCAAACATTGATGACATTGACACATAACTGAACACAACTACATGAAAAACTAACAAACTATTTAGTTAACTATTTAACTAAAAATATATAATAATATATATTATTATATATTTATTATAAATAATAAATAAATAACCTCATTCATCAAGAAAAAGTAAAAGAAAACATCCATTAGTCCTGAAACTGTTCGCCCGATAGTACACCATTGTATGCCACTTCCCTCACTAATCAACACTTATTAAACACTATCTGACTGATTTATTGTAGATTTAGGCAGGACTATTTGGACTATTAGACCACAACTTTCATGTGTTGGAGCCACTGGAGTGGGCATAAAGGGTAAAAACTGCTCACTTGATGACCAAACACTCCTTTTCAATGGTACTTGGTCTTTCAACTTATAGGGAGGAGGATTATGGGTGTCAGAAATGTGGCTGGTGCACTGAAAATGCTGGATGGAAGGGTAACAAATTGGTCAAGGGGATCTCCTAGTAGCTCAAATGCAGTTTTGAATATACATGTAGAACCCAAGCATTTAATCAGTAAATCAAATCAGCTCAGCATTGGACAAGCATCAAATTTAGTCCATGCAGAAACAGACAGGACTGTCTGCCTTGGGCACAAGGTCCACAGGGCTGCTCCAGTTGCTGTGGGACTCCTTGATTATCCCCCTGTTGAGTACAGCCCTGAGCTCTTCCTGAGTTAAGTTTTTACATTCAGGCAATCTATATTGTAGGCTGCACACAATTACCCCCCAGTGGAGTATCAATGTTGTGTTCTATGAGGTGAGAACATATCAGAAAACTTAGTTTGCAACCTCTCTTCTCTGATGATGTCATGGATAACATCTGAGATGCGCCAGGGCTTCTGCCCATACAGGACTTTGATTTGTAGCGAAATTTAGGGAAGGCTTGGCAGACCTCTAGTACTGCAAACAACAGAGCTGTAGTCACTTATCCCAGTGAACTTCCAAATCATAGGTTTGGATTAAATCTTTCAACCAGACTGTCCATCTCTGGATGGTACAAAATTAGTTTTAAATGATGCTTTGATCTGTCCGAATGTCTTTATCTGCAATAGTAACATCACAATAAATTCATGCTGAGATATTGCATAGAGGCACTATTTCTATCAATTGCATTGCATAGTACTATATGTACATCCTTATCCAATATCTCAGCAGGGTCCATAAAAATTCTTTTGAAGTGGACTTTGGTTATGGGAAGCAAGCAACAAGGGTTATTTTAGGGTGGCTGTATGGATCTGGGCATGATACACAACATCAGCATACATCACCACAAATTTCTGGACAATAAAAATCAACAATGAGTCTTATCTGGGCCTAGATTCTCAGCTATGGGGTTATGATGAACTGCTTGGAGCTGTCTGCAGTCCATTGGTGCCAAACGTTGGGAGATTTTTCCCCAAGATGAATAGATCAGTCAGGTGAGGACTACAACCTTAATGCTATGTTTTTATGGACCCCTTTAAATAATCTCAGGTATGCAGTATACTCCATCTTGATTGGCAAAGGCCTGTGGTGTGTCAGGGATCTGGACCAGCACCTCACCACAATAATGGAGCACTGATACTGGAAATGCATTGGCTCCCCACAGCACCAGCACAGCTCTTACAGACTTTGATGGTCCACCTTATACACAGAGAGAGAGAGATGACAGGGATGTGTTTGGAATGTGAAAAGACATGGACGGGCATGGGAATGGAGTGCCAGTTTTGGGGTTAATGCCCCCCGTTTCTTGGAAGCCAGGAGGGTAGAAGAGGGAGGGAGAGAGTGAAAGAGAGTGTGGAAGTCAGCTGTTCCATCAGGGGGCTGAGTGATAAACTGCTCCAGCAACACCATGTCGATGACTTCCTCTGCTTCCTCGGCTTCATACTCCTCTGCCAGCAACCATGTCAGACTCTCATACTTCAGCTGTGCCTGTGCTGCTAGCTGCTGGACCATGAGCTGGGTTTCCCTCAACAGCAGACATAGCAGCCAGACTGGCTTGATGTTATGTCTGCTGTACTCAGCCCAGGGTTTCAGCACCACTGTAACACATGCTGGTGTTTGTCGCTTTGGCTCAGCTCTGTTTCACATGGGTCACATCCATTTCTCACTAGGCATATTCACTCCCTATCTCTTAGTTACAGTGTCTCTCTCGCACACAACTAGAAATAAACACATACATATGCACACTTAGTAAACATATTGGCCTGATGTTGTGCTTGGTTTACTCAGGCCAGGGTTTCAGCACCGCCCTAACACCCCAGTTGCCATTTTGTTGCTTTGGCTCATCTCCGACACCAACAGCCTACTGAGAAAATATGGGCACATCACTATGCTGCAGCTAAACAGTGCATAGGTATAAGCCATTTCTTGTTACCTGCTTGTTGGCACGACACCAGTGACACAACATAGTTTATCACTTATGATCTGTCTTGTTGACAGTGTGCACTCTGTTCGACTGAGTGCCATATATGGTGTTATATGGTATTTAATGTTGTCATCTTGTGTGAAGTTGTAAACAGATGACAGATTGACCATGATTTTGGGTTGTACACAGCACACACGGGTACGCATGCAAGATTTATTAAGGAATGCTGGTCTCCTGGCATCTCTGCAGAAGATACACACTTCATGCTGTAAGGGTGAGCCTCTTCATCAAAGAGACACACAAACACACTCACACCCAGAATTCTGGAGACGGTCCAGAAACCATGCATACACACACCAAACATCCTCCCCCATGGCTGGGGGGACCTGGCCCATACTTTATTGCATTTGCATTGTCTTCAAGACACACAATCCACAAAACATTCACCATCACCTGAATATTTGTGTCTGTCTCTTATATGATGAAACAAAAGTAAACACACAGACACTCATGTAGAAAAAGATACATATGCACATACAGTACATTGTCAAACCAGAAATAAATACAGACATCTACACACTTAGTGGCAGTATACACATGCTTTATCTCTCCCAAATACACACACACACACACACATACACACACACACACACACACACACATGATATGATTTATTGGAGGATATAGGCATGACATAAATCTCAATGTATTGGGTCACTTAATGCCATCACCACGGTACCCAGGTGATTTATTTAATTTCAGGTAATTTTTTTCTTTTTCTCTCCTTCTTTATATCATTTAGTTGACGCATAAACTTTTTTTCTATAAATACTACCATTATCAAGTAATGATTAGGAGCAAAGTATATTTTGGGAATAATACTTTTTTTTTTACAATATAAAAAAATGCTTGAATTTTTGTCAGCTTTAACCTCAGTATATTTTACTTTTCCCATCTTTGTTATTTATTGCAATATTAAGCTTTTCAGTACTCCTGCTCATTCATGGAATTATCCAATCATCCAATCATGTGAGAGCAGCACAATGCATAAAATTATGTAGATACAGGTCAAGAGCTTCAGTTAATGTTCACATCATACATCAGACTAGGTAAAAAAAAATGACCATGGATGGCTGTTTGCATCAGACAGGCTGGTTTGAATATTTCAGAAACTGCTGATCTCCTGGGACTTTCACATGCAACAGTCTCTAGAGTTTTTTCAGAATAGAATGACTATCCAGTTTCAGTGAGCCTGTACCCACTGTAGCCTTAGATTCCTGTTCTTGGGTGACAAGAGTGGACCCTGGTGTGGTCTTCTGCTGCTGTTGCACTTCCATCTCATGTTTCAACCTTTTATGCTCCCCATGGTTGTAAAGAGTGGTTATTTGAGTTACCATAGCCTTCCTGTCAGCTTGAACCAGTCTGGCCATTCTCCTCTGACCTCTCTCATCAACAAGGTGTTTCTGCTCACAGAGCTGCTGCGAACTGGATGTTTTTTTCTGTACCATTCTGTGTAAATTCTAGAAACTGTTATGCATGAAAATCCCTGGCACCAACAACCATGCCAAACTCAAAGTCACTGTGATTGCATACTTTATCTCATTCTGATGATGATTTTCCCCCAAACTTTGTGTATTTTGATCAGTGTTTATAATGAACATAAAATATCTTAATAAGGTGAAAGTAAAGTGATGAGTATTTGTAAATTTGAAACAAAATGTTAATTTTAGCTCTTTAGCTGAACATTTTCTCAGTTAATTATTAACATACACCTGTGCAAAATCACCTGCCCCTAGCATAATCTCCAAGCCTGTGAAATGCTTTTGGATGCCTATTTCCATCACCTTTATTGCTGATCACTGCTGATGAAGAGAATGGGGGAAAAATGTCACAGTTTTATTACTATAAAATCTAAAGAGTGGACACAGAGCAATGGGACATTGCTAAGTAGTAGTTAATGCACAGGGTTTAGCAGAAAGCAGGAACTGATGTTGTTGGGATTGTTAATGTAATTAAAGATTATGTTAAAAATGGGAATATTTGCAATAATGTGGTTAATAATTGCAAAATTGAGTATGTTCACAATTACAACAATCTGAACATTTTCAGATTGAAGAACCAAGGGCTTTCCCATGCATCCCTTCTTTTAAATGACATGAAAGTGGCATATAATGCATATAAAGCCAGGAATCTCCATAACCAACAACAGAACTGTAAACATTTCGTTTTTTAGTTTTCTCAGCACTTTTTGATTACGGTTTGTCAGTTCAGCTTTAAAGCTTGTTGCTTCTAGGACACCTCTGTGCTGAGGGGATTCTGGATCCCATCCAGTCCAATCATAGAGATGCATTTTTACGTCTAATGGCTACCGGCTAATGTGCATTCTCATTCGTAATTCATTTTCACAGAGTTGACTAAAAATGCAAATGGAGGCAATTGCATTCGGTTGTTTATCACTGTTATTGCCTGTAGTTTTGGCGACGCCTGTTTTATGAGTGGCCTATATTTCAAAGCGCTCGCCACTGGGTTTTTGTGCCTAGATAACAAGTTTTCCCTCACAAATGTAATTACCAAACTACACACACACACACACACACACACACACACACACTGTCTAACATGCTTAATTGCTTTGACACTGTATTTTTCAGTTACTTTGTCTTGTATTATTGTGAAAGCTTACCTGTATGGTAACAAGCTATACAGTATATGATTAAGCGTATGATAGAATGTGTACAACATTGTCACAAGTACCACTGCTTTCCTTTTCCTTTAATTACCAGGGCTTTCCAAATAGCAGACATATTTATCAACAAAAGTCTCTAAAGCTAACTCCATAATATATCAACTTTGGTACTACACACATTTGGTAGATGTGTGAGTAATCCTATGGTACCTGCCGAAGTACCTGCAAATAGTTCCCATTTACTGTTTGACGCACAAAAATGGAAGAAAAATTTATCCTTTTATAAATGACTTATATGTGTATAGAAACATTACAAAGAAAAATAAAGTTAGGAAGGAAGTAGCAGAGGTCGTTGTTAGCTTGCTTTGTTAAACTGCCAATGAAGCTAGTACAAAGCCTATGTAAATCAAACAACCACTTTTCACACCAATTAGTACATTATTCGATTTGTGTTTAACTAGTTAGCATTAGAAGCTATATATAGCTATTGCCATTTCTTAGCCGACAGTGCCTGCCAACAAGCAACAAACTACATGTGACATGAGCGACTTGTCACCTGTTAGTGTGAACGTAGGGTGAAAATCACTACAACACACTGCCTCTAGTGGCTCATTCATTCATTCATTCATTCATTTTCAGTAACTCCTTTATCTTAGTCAGGGTCGTTGTGGATCCGGAACCTATCCTAGGAACACTTTATTTTCATTCTTACATACAGTACTTATACAGTCTCATTTGAGTAAAGTAAACTTAAACCTGTAGTTTTACCAGTGTTTGTACATTTAAGTAATTTGCACTTTTGAATAGGGAATTTATAGTTCACTGCCTGTGATTTTCGACAAGAAATTCTGTCAGCTAAAAACTTGCACACAGCAAGAAACCTCCTCACAGCAATCACTCTATGAGATGAAATTTCAGATGTTTCAAGTTAATATACAGCAGATATAAAAAACAACCCTGTTAAAATTTCAAGTTTTTGTGATGTAAAAAACTGAAACTAAAAACCAAGCTAAATCATGTCAGATCTTTTTCCACCTTTAATGTAATGTAGCAACCGACAAAATTGAACAACAAAAAACAAATACAAACATTTTTTGGGGGGGGGATGGGGGGAGGTGATGGGTACACTTACAATATCCTGGTTGCACAAGTTTGCACACCATTTTATAATAGGTCATGTGACTGTGCTCAGAATGAAACAATCACATTCAAACTTATGTTCAAAAGTAATGATCATACACCAGTCATCAGTTATGTGATTTCGATTACCCCCAAATAAAGATCAGCTGTTTCTGTAGGAGTTTCTTGCTTCTTGGCATAATCTGACTGCTAAATCCATGGTCCATAAAGAGCTTACAAAGCATGCACAGGATCTAATTGTTGAAAGTATCGAGTATAGGGGTACAAAAGAAAATTCCAAAACATTAGATGTACCATGGAACACCGTGAACACCATCATCAACAAGTGGAGAAGATGGGGCACTACAGTGACATCACCAAGACCAGGACATCCCTGTAAAATTGACAAAAGGACATGAGGAAAACTGATCAGAGGCTGCCAAGAGATTCTCCAAGAACCCTTGCGTGCTATTGCAGAATATTTCCTAACCCTGTCTGTTTTTATTTATAGATATATAACTTCCACTGGAGAATGAGAAACTAAATGTGAGGATTATGCCATGGTTGCAGTCACCACACTAACATGTTCCACTGACATTCAATTAACACGGCTATCAGGGTGTGACTGCATGTCACCTCCACAACATGACAGGTGTTTCTCTCTCAGCAGTATGCTTTAAACAAATTAAATAAATAAAATGCCTGCATTATGCGTTACAGTTCTGCAATGCAATGTGGGTAGTGTAGTTTGGCTATAAATATGTATGTGACTAATCCATAATAGAAAATGATCTATACAAGTCTGTTAAAAATGTTCAGTTGTTTTGCTCTCTGTGTTCATATTTTAATTACATAGTTAAAATAAATCTACAAACAAACAAATGAATACATAAACACGTAAAAACATGTACATTTTATTTGTGAATAATCCAAATGAGAGGTAGATATTTTAACAATAAAGGTACTGATGTCAGCATTTTGCTTTATAAAATAATTGATAAGAAAATAAAATGTTATACATTATAGATTAGAAAAGCAGTGTGTTTAATATAGTTCAGATATGAAGTCCAATTTTAAAAGTCTAATCTAAATGAAAGACAGATCTACATATCACTACTTCAAACAAATTTTAAAAAGATATTAATATAAAAATTTCAGGTTATGCATTATGTTATTTTATACAGTGTAACCAAGGCAGTTTGATTATTAAGTACATTTTGTGCAATTCAAATAAGGCGGATCTATACATAACTGCTAGTGGAAGCTCTGATATATCTGACAGCCGAGGCAAAATTTCTTGAAACTTCATTTACAATACACCTTCAGAATCAAAAGTACTAATTATATTGCACCCTGCTTATGTGTGCAAAATAAATAAATAAAATGTAAATAAATAAATAGAAATGGATATAAATAGGCAATAAATGAAAATTATCAAATAAATATAAATACAGAAAAAAAAAATCAACCAGGTCTTCAATTCATTCATATACAACTTTTGCATTTAGCAGATTGGCACTCCTGACCAATTTGATGGTTGCTGTATTACGTTTTGTCATATTTATGTACATCATTATTTATTTATTTATTTATTTATTTAAAATTATTTAGAATTTGGTGAATAATGTAGGACATCAGGCAAAGTGGAGCTTTGCTATGTGAAAGCCAGCAGCCAGTAAATCTTATTGCTACTATATGATTATTTTGATTGATTTGCTGTCATTGGATGGGATGTAGTTTATCTTTAAACGTGATCAATGCACAGTGCATTCATATTTCTGAAACCTCTAACAGAAAGCAGCCATATAACGGGATGCAACACGTACAGAATACAATGTGCCACTGCCTTGCCTGCCAAGTTGCTGCCCGAGGGGCTGATACGTGTCACCTGACAGGTGTTTAACTCTGAGCATTCTGCTTCAAAAAAAGAACAAATAAAAACATCTAGGTTATGTGTTAAGACTCTTCAATGTGTTAAATCTCATCGCTAAAACTGACATGAGCGCGTAGTGCATTATGGGTATTACACTTTGTCCCTCAGCCACTGAGAATAACACTGCATGAACCGCAGAATATGACAGACTTTTGAGTTAAAATTCCAGTTTTTTGAGCTTCTAATTGAGTTTGGATGAGTGCACTAATGAATGAAGCTTGTTTAGGAAGTGCTGGAGTGCCAAGAGCATTATTTCTGGTCAGCAATCAGTGTGTTAGAGAGAACATCCGCATTTCCCACCATCACCAATCACTCACATCTTTCTGAGAATGCAGAAACAGCTCTTTTACATAATCTCCTTTCCTAACGTACACACAGACACACACAAAATGCTGGCCGGTCCCCTACAGATGCATGATGAATGCACAGGATGCAGTGATAGACTTGAGTGAGTGTGTGTGTGTGTGTGTGCCTCATGACAGATGCGGAGTGTGACTCCAGGCGCAACTCCAGCAAAAAAGCACTCTTCATTTATCAATAATTGGGCCTTAATTTCATCTGGCAGCTTCCTCCCCGGCAAAGTGACGTTAATGAGCAAATCTTGGATGGAGACGGAGATGGAGATTTTCTTCAGCTCAGAAACTTTTCCAGCTGAGTGGTCGCTCCTCGCTCCCTTGCTCCCTCCCTTGCTCACTTCCCTAGAGCAGGTGAGAATCGGTGCTTTGCAGTTATTGGCACTGAGATTCCAACTGGGTGATTTTTGCCATCGAAATGAACACTAACTTTTACCAGTATTCCCTTATTAGTCATGAATATATTATTTAAAAGCGAGAAAGACTTTCCTTTTTTTCTTAAAGAAATATTTTTATGCAATGTGTGATGTGATTATCGTCTGCTTTTATTCAGTTCAATTCAGTGAACTTTATTAGTATGACAAATACACACACTTGCTATGTGCTTCTTGCACATTAAACAATCATTATTTTCAGTCTTGCTTTGTTTTGGTTATTTCGTTATAGGTTTTTCATTCATTACTTATTAAACTAATGAATTATTAAACTAAAACACATTATACTTGTGTGTTTGTATGAAAAAGTTTAAACTTAAAATATTTTAGAATCATTACTGTTACGTGTGTGTATATGAGTGTATAAGACAAGGCAAAAGACAGCTTTCGGGGATTAGCTGATAGTTTGTAGCTGACCGGATTATTCTTCATGTCCCAAAGCAGCTTATCCAGTTCACACACACACACATTCACAAAAAATAGATTTCTGATGAGTGCACACACCTTATACCAAATAAACACATCCATCCATCCACTGTACTGCTTATCCTACACAGGGTCACGGGGAGCCTGGAACCTATCCCAGGGGACTCTGGGCGCAAGGCGGGGGATACCCTGGACGGGGTGCCAACCCATCGCGGGGCACAATTGCACGCACACTCATTCACACACTACGGACAATTGGGAAATGCCAATCAGCAGTTGAGGGTTAAGGGCCTTGCTAAAGGGCCCAGCAGTGACACCTTGCCAGTGCAAGGATTTGAACTCAGGACCATTCCAAGCAGAAGTCCAATATCTTAACCATTGAGCTACCACTTCACATGTTGTACATATTGTAGCATTAAAATTAAAAACACAGAGAAACACAATAATAGTAGTGTGTTTTTATTTAGTGCTGTTATGTAGAATATTCTGAAGAGAAGAAATTATTATTTTTTATATCACATAACCGAATGTTAAAATGTATAAAATATATACAATATAATAAAATCATTCTACATATAATTTAAATGCTTAATTAACAGCTTTCTAACAGCTTTCCAAAACACTTCACCTGCACAGCTGACTCATCCTCAGAGACTATTATGTTCTATTTTCTAATCTGTTTATTTTTAGTCATAGACATATAAATTCAAATGGAGAGCTCTCTCTCAGCCATACACATTCATACTGTATGAGTGGAAGGTCACTGCAGATCACTGCAACTAAATAACTAAATAAAAAATCTTTTTAATTGTCCCATTACTAAGAGTATTAGCCCCGATTCATCCATCATTGCCATAGTGCTTCTGTTGAGAGCCTTATATTCATCAACCTAATGCCAATTTCTCTTTTTAATATCAAAGGCAGCTCATTTCATACAAAGGTTGTCTCATAATCCGTTGCTCTGCTCTCAACCAGTCGGCTGGTTTACTTTATCCTTTTAATTTAATTACAATGTGTCTGATTAATGTTTTATTAAAGCATTAGATATAAAGAACTTTCAATTAAGGAATCAGCAACCATCACTGCCTCTCTCTCCCTCTCTCCCTCTCTCTCTCTCTCACTCACTCTCTCTCTCATATTTTCATAAAATATGACATGACATGCTGATATTCTAGGTTATCACTGTTAACTCTGTAATACTTCATTCAAGGCACAAAAAATAGAGAATGTAATTTTCTTTAGATGAACAAATTTCTGGTCATATTTTTCTCGCTATCTTAGCTGTACAACACCAAGATTGATTGACTTTTATTGATAGATCATAATATAAATTTGACTAGATTTCCAAAACACAAAAATTGTGAGTGGTAGTGTGTGCCTATTTAGACATGATGATGTCATTAAAAGTGATCCAGCCAATCACACAATCATAGAGAGACTAGTATGTTGTCATTTATTCTTTCCAACGTCCGTTGTTGAATTTTCTCTTTATCTATACAAGATTCCTTTTGTTGCCTCTCACGTTTCCGTAAATTTCCAGTAACAACAAATCTCACCAACAAAAGCAAGAATTGAAAGGGTTTTTTTTTTCAGTAAAATGTGGATGCTAAATATATCTTCCCTCAGCCTGTCAGTATAAACAGTTCGCTTTGTTGCACCTTGCCAAATATTCATGTTAATGAAAGTTCCTCAATTTGGCAGGTGAGAAAGTGAGCGAGAGAGTTAGCCTGCAGGCAAATGGGAAAGAACTAATGATTAACAGACAGGTAGTAGTCTCTTCTCTCTCCTTTCTCCCTGGAGAAGTGTCTTTAATGACCTATTTGCAGGTCTTCATTCCCAGATTAGATTACTCTGCTAATTTCTCCCTTCACACAGATGAACTGCGATACTGTGAACTGTAATTAATATCATTTCGGTTCACTTTAGCTGTATTTAATCACCGAGTCAGCAAATGGCAGTGGTGATAGCAGCTAATGGACAGAGAGAAATGAAAAAAAAGAAGGCATGAGAATGACCAGTTATCAGAGTCAGTGTATCACTCAGTTAGGCCATCACATAAGGTTTAATTGCAGTACTAATATTACAAATAACATTTATTTATGTACACATTTATATATGTACAGTATGTAATTAATTAAAAAAAAAAATCTGACACCCAAATTGAAGAACAAGAAATAAAAATGATTGTTTTCTTTACTTTGTACATTAATAACGACATTGTTTTGCTCCTTCTATTTAAAAAAAAACAAAGCTTATTAGTAATGTTTGTAATTATTTCCTTCCTTCCTAACAAGCCTCATACAAATTGCAATCTCCTTCATCATTCTGTGCTAGCGGGCGGAGTCATTGCAGTGACATCATTGAGTGAGTCAGGGTTTAACTCTGTCATAAGGTAAAGCTCATTAGTGACACATCATTCCACCTCTTTCTTAATGAGCACCAAACAAACATTTGCTTAATTAATGTACAAACTAATTCTAAAAACCATAAATCATAAATCAGATCTCAAACACACACACACATGCACATTGAGGACTGTGGTTATTTTAGCAGAGCAGGTGTGCAAGTGTCAGTAAGAATGATATATTGTGATACAATCTAGTCCTTGATATAGCCATACAATCACCATTCATCAACAGCAGGACAGACACACATCACACATACAAAGGCATATATGCAAAAAAACAAAATATATCTCCTTCATAGAAGGCAAATGTGAATCACTGTGAATGATGCTATACATGTTAAAAGTTGAGAAAACTTTTGGAGGACACCTTCTATTCAAATCAGTTCAATTTTATTTGTATAGTGCTATTAAAAGGAAAAACTCTCTGAGGCGATAAGAGCAAGAAACCTTGAGGGAACCCATCCTCTTCTGGGTAACACGAAAGTGGGATTAGAAACCTATAGAGTATAGAGAAAAAGCAAGCAGTACTAAGTGTTTTGAAAGGATGCATTGCAAAATAGGAGTCATGGGATGATTCTTAGAAGGGGCAAGTCTACAGTACACAGGTAAGATTGTACACTAAAGCAGGAAGATAAGTCTTTCGGCTATCCATGTGAGATTATCCACAACTACAAGAGGTCAGTCAGAAATGTAAAAAAGCTTTAGACGAACAGAGCATCAAGATCAGTTAGACAGGTCAAGACAAGGCTCTTCTGTGTCCTGGAACCTGAACAGCTGAGTCACTGGCTGTCTTCCAACCATGACCAAAGACTAATGAACCACCTCTTCACCAAGCACTTGAACGAGGCATGAGGCATGAGGGTATATTTTTAATAGAGATTACAAAGTACTTTTCCATGTCCCTCTGGATAAGGGTGCCTGCTAAATACCATAAATGTAAATGTACTGTAAAGGTCAACTCTCTGATCAGTTACTTTGAGCTGAGAGGTTTTTATTTGAAATATTTCTCAATTGAGATTCCATTCTTTACTAAAAATGGGTAGCCCATAACATCAGTTAAGTCAATATCAGCTGTTAGTCAACAGTCAACATGTGTTTCCATTTAAATGGCATATATAGTGACAACATTTTGAAAAAAAAATCAGCAAAAATTCATGTGTGTTAACATGAACGGAACAGTATTTCTGATTGATAGCTCTTCACACCCGTAAACACACACACATAAAGTTAGTGCTGTGTGTGTGTGTGTGTGTGAGCTTGGTGAAGAGGTGCTTGGCTTGAAAGCTTTGTGCTGAGAGTAGCCTGTTTTCCAGACCACTGCTTTTTTGTGCACCTCAGAAGCTCCCGTCTTTAGTGCACTCTTTTGTATTGTGCACTCCTCCACACTACACTCCTTAATTAGTTTTCTTTGAACTATGATGTGCAATAATATGTTTTGAGCAGTTCTAAGTATCCTGATCTAATAAAAAATGTGCTACTGCTAATTTGTACTAAAATGCTTTCACCCACTTAAATATGCATCAGTGGTGGCCTGGGAAAATGTTTTAAATGGTAAAACATTTTACATTTCCTACTATGTATACAGTAGTTATGAAAAATACAGACTTTTCTGGACTATGTTTCACATTTATGTGTATCTCAACTACATGTGAAGTTCTTGCATTTTAACGCCTGGTCACCCCAAAAATAAAAAGGGAGAAACTTGTATTTAAAGATTTCATTCCACCTGAGGTGCAGGAGCATCATGGAACAACCAATATCTGATTACAAACTGAATTAGGCTTTACTACAGTACAGAGCTATGCAACAACTTGATCAAAGCATGACATTCACTGTGTAAGGAAAACACACATAACTAGCAAGGTTTTAGATGTCTTTAGGCAGACAGACAATATATTAGGAAATACACAAGGTGTCAGATAGCCTTTAAGAATGCCTTTGACAAAAGAAGTACATAATGAAATCATTCTCATGGCTGGATCAGGAAGCACATCACACAACAACACTGTTGCCAAACTTATTAACAAATTCAAAAAGACTGGAAGTGTTGCGGACCAACCGAGAAGTGGATGTCCACGAACATCCACTCACAAAGCCACATCTGACGTGGTGCTGGCATACATAGTCCCCTAGTACACCCTCTATTTGAAAGTTTATAAAATTTGAGGTGTCAAAATACAGTATATTAGCCCTTTGCAGAAACCCTCTTTTTTGCCTTTCTACCAGAATGCAGCCACAATAACAGTTGAATTTTTTTTCTAGACACCACACATTTTTTTCAAATTAAGACAGATGTTTCTTCTCATATCTTTAAAGATTTGGACCAGGGGTGTCCAAATCTTTCATATCAGAGCCCTGAAAAAACACATGACCTTCCACTATTAAACAGAATAAATTAATAAAAGGTCTGTGTGATTTAAGCCATTACAATGGTATTTAATTTAAATGAAATAATATAATAGGTGTGTTTAAACACTTTCTGCTTTATGCTCGAACAATACTGTGTAAATAAAGATTGTGCAAATTTCACTCAGTAGTTATATTCCTTTATTATAGCAGCTGATTCCTTTCAAATTACCTAAAAATATTTTAGAAATTCCCTGCATTCACTTTATTATCTAGTCGACTAGCTGTATTAGCTAGACTATCCCGGTTCACTGACTCTCACCCTGAAATACATACTTGTTTATAAATGCAGACACAAAATTAGTGTTGTATATTCACACAAATTTGTGTATTGTTTTCATATTCAATAGAAATAGATTTTTTATTGACTGAATTACAGGCTGATCATACCACTGAGCTAGTAAAACTAATTAAGAATTTATTTAAAAATGTGTCAATTAGCTGTGCTACAATGTCTAGGCTCTGTCACATTTAGAATATCAGCTTAACATAGCTTAAATATACAGTAGCTTGTGAAATCAGTTATTTATCACTGCTTATCGTTGACAAGTTGCAGTTGCTAGCGTCCAATACAAAGCTACCTTGCTACTGCTTCTGGCTGTGTGTTATTGCCTTTTACTTCATATAAGCATCTGATTATTTGGCATATCACATATATTTAATGGTATATAATAAAGCACAGGTTATGATATCCACAGTGTGAGTCGCTAAGCCTGTCACCATGGGCTTGTTGATTTTTGATTTTCTCTCTCTCTCTCTCTTTCTCTCTCTCTCTCTCTCTTTCCTTCACTCCTTTACTCTCACACACAAACACCGTTATCAGTTATAAATTCTTCAGAGAGAAACAAAGAGAGAAGGGATTGTTGTTCCTCAGGGTGACTAACTCTTGCTGACAGGCATCAAAATTGCCCAGAGCGATGATCCTCACACTCTCAGTAACGGAGTGTGTTATGTTGCAGGGGCATCTGCGTCCCTGTGCTTAGATGGGAATGTTTGTGTGTGATATGGATTAGTAAGACAAGCGTGACACAGAGTGTAACACAAAGAAATAGCGGGAAGGTTTGACTTCTAACATGACCTTAGAAATGAAAGAAAGTGAAAAAAAGATGAAGAGATAGATATAGGAATGGATCCAGGGATTGAAATAATTAGGGAAAAGAGAAGTAGATAAAGAGAAAGAATATTGTCTTATGTGCTAAGGTACAAAAGTTAGATTTTGGTCTTTGTGCTGCAGTTGTGCAGTTATGTGTTACTGTATGGACTGTATTTCTTTGATCATAACGAATTGAAATGTGACATGTGAGGCATGAGAGCTGATGCATGTGGGTGTGCCAGGGTCAGACTGAGACAGACAGTCCAAAATAACAAGCAAAAGCAAAAAAAACCACAAACAGCGGTAAAGGTCAAAACCATAAAATGGGTGTTGTGGCGATCTCAAAGGAGGTTGAACCATTCAGTCACATAATAAAGCTGTGGCATATGCTGATAAGAGTAGTTCTAGTAGTACAAGTAAAATGTATAATAGTATGTATATTTCATTTGTATTTATAATGCATCCTGTGTTAGGATTTAGTTTAAAATTGGGGGTGCTGGAAAACAAAAATACCTGCCTGAACTTGCACTATAGCCTATAATTTGGGTTAATCTACATTGTATCCAAACCAACCCAGTCTCACAGAAAAAAATGTTTATATGCAATTATTTTCAGCACTAACTATATGGTGAATTTCAACATCCTGTCATAAGCAATGTTCTGTTACAAGCTATTTCATAGCAATATCTCAAAGTTTCACCTGAATGCTCTGTATGTCATGATCTGCCCCAAAGTATTTTAACCAAGCCCATCTCGACCATTCTATTTGAATAAGATTGATATGTAATAAATAATTTTACCTCTGTTTTAACATATTGAGCATAGCCTACTTCATGCATTTCATGACATATGATTAGAGTGAAAGTTCTCCTCTTCTCTGCAAACACAATAAGACTTGCAAGTCATGTGGAAATGTGGATAAATATGGTAAATATGGGTATTTTCAAAATGCAGTTAGTTTTAGGCTGTAAATTCTTTAGGCTACTGAGAATACAAAGACTTTCCACTTTTTGAAAATACTCATGTTACCGTACCGCTTTACCATGTGACTTACAAGCCCAACTGTAATAGCTATTAATAGTAATAGCTACTCTCAATATGTTAGAAAAGAGCTAAAATTATTTATTACATCATTTTTTATTACATTATTATTTATCAAATAGCATAGTGGTAGGCGTGGGCTTGATTAAAATATGTTGGCGCAGAACATGACATACATGAACATGACACATTTGATTGAAAGTTTGATATGGTGCTATGAAACATATGACAGAATGATGATATTCGATGTATAGATGGTGCTACAGATAAGTTGCATGCAAGCTTTTTTTTTCTGCAAATAGTCTTTATTAATCCGGTAATTCATGGTATTAATGAACAGAATGAGTTAAATATTACCAATATTAATGGCTAGTCATATATGACTCACAGGTTGTTAATGAGTATATATCATTAACTTCTGATGATCTAAGAGATTAGTGCATGTATGAATTCATCATTAGTTAAGCATTAATATATGCTGATTTGTGGACGTTATAGTAAAGTGTTACTGACAATGTATTGACAGTGTATTGCCTTGACCAAGGCAGAACAGACCAGTGAGACTTAGCAATAAGACAGAGTGAAGAGAATATACTGTATGCAGAGAGTGATTATTGTGAATGGGCAACAGGTTGTGTATGATTAGAATGTGAGAAAGCTTGACGAAATGGGCGTAGCTGCTGGCGGGGGTTCTGGGAAATGTAGTTCCTGGAGGACGGAGTGTTGCGCATCTGTGATGAGCGGCGCAGGTGGTAACCTGCTGAAGAGTAGCATAATTGTAAAAAAAAAGGGATGACTTAGAATGAATACATTACTGAGAGGTGTGTTGCTGCAACCAAATCAGTTCTTTTCATTTGTTTGAAAAGCTAGCTTACAATACACAGGCAGATGCACTGTATATAGTGAGTATTGAGGTGAGGTAGCCTGTTTATGTTGAAGTAGGGTGAAAAATAGTGTGCATGCAAAAAAGAAAATGAGTTTGTAAGAAATGAGCAATAAACCAGAGTTATGAACAAAAATAGAGCTCTGTGTGTGTAGAATTAATGTGATTTGTATTTGTGTGAATTGACACCAAAGGTATTGTATCATAATTACACAAAACTTAAGAACCGTAAGTTAGTCAATGCACACACTAACATAAAGGGCTTTAGGGATTCTCTGTCTCTCTTCTCTCTTTTAGTCTTTCTTCTCTACACAAACACACACACACACACACACACACACACACACACACACATTCATTCCTGCTAACGCACACACACCACTTATTCACACTGACACCTCAACACACACCTTCACAGATGCTGGAGAAACTGGTGTCACTTGTCATCACCTTTCGTTTATCCCTCATCCCTCCATTCCAACCTTTGTCTGGGTTCACCCTCATTTTTCCATTTATTTGTTCATTTTACTGATGTATTCCATCACCATGCTTCCCACTAGAGTGATTTCAAATCATCAAATAGTTTAATAATTTAATAAACTCTAAACTCTACAATAATGACAAGTTACTATATTGCCAATAAATTGAGATGTTAAATCAGATCAGCAATAAATTCAGTCACCTTTTTTTTTTTATTTTCCCCAAAATCCCTATCACATTAATTGTATTAATCACAATGAATGTTGCTTCATCAGTAAAGCTTTTACAAATATGAGTTTTAACATTAAATGATCTCAGAATTTAATTTTAGGATATAGTTTGTATGCCACTGTTTTACTGCGATGTAGGATTAGCTTGGAAAGTCTCGTTACTTTCCACTTTCGGGAATTTAATTTAATTACTGGTTAATCAGTCTGATTACTGCCCTCATTAGATTAATGTAAAATAATCCACATCACAGGCTCTCTCTCTCTCTCTCTCTCTCTCTCTCAAATCTGCTTATGTAGTTCATTTACTTACTAAATTTGTGGTATATAATTAATAGCATTCATAGTTGATTTTTTTGTATTCAATCTTCTACCCACTTAATTTATTGACATTAATAGATGGAATTTTTTTTTTTGTGGGCTAAATAGTCTTTTCTGTATCAGCATAAACACTTCCTCTTTGTCCTCATAAAAAACTCTTATTCATTAAATTTTACCCTCCTTCTTTCATTTCTTTTCTTTTCCTCATAAAGTGACCTTAAGTGCGTAACCAGACATGTAACTCAGTGCAATATGTAACTTTGGGTTTGCTGATTTGTGTAATTCTCTCTGTCTCTCTCTCTCTCTCTCTCTCTCTCTTTCTCTCTCTCTCTCACACACACACACACCTACACACAAACAAACAAAGACACACACTCTATTCTCCCTGCAAGCTAAATAAAATTAGCAGGGCGCTATGAAATGTTTGTCAGAAGTGGTTTGCTGCCTGATTACTCCTGCCTTCTTCCTCTGAGGCTGGAGGGAAATCTGAACACACACACATGCACACACACACACACACACACACACACACACACACACACACACACACACACACACACACACACCTCTTCTGTATCTCTCTGTTTGTGCACCTCTTTGGGAAGCAGAGAGAGAATGGAGGTGAAGGAGAGAGTGGAGTGAGACATGTGAGTACAGAGTTTAGAGACAGACGAAATGAGAAAAAAGGCCAAATTCGGTATTAAGTTAAACATGAACAGTGAGGATTTAATACTGAAATCGTGCACATCGGTATCCAGACCACAGATGTAACTCCATACCTAAGTGCTATTCTGCTATTCTGTTATGTGAGAGTTACACAAGAGTTATAGGTTGGAGTTTGAGTTAAATAGTGGAGTCTCTCAGTTATGTACAATTCTGACCTTGGACTCAAGCCCAATTTTCTTGACTTGAATGAGGAGCAGTATTAAGTCCATCAGCACTGGCTGACAGTTTGATATAAGCACAACACTGAACATCAAAGTTTATGTTTTGGGTTGTATATATACTTGGAATGCCATTTGATACCAATATTAACACATAAATATGACACTATTAATTAATAGTATTTTAAAGGCCACCAATATATCAGATGACATCTGAGGAGATAGCACCTTAATTTGACATATCTTGAGAATAGAATTTTTTATGGAAAACAAAAAACATAAAGTTAGTTGTAATGCGGAGCAGACGAGTACTCGGTCAGCCTATCCTTCAAACCGTGGGCACATTTCACACTGAATTAACAAAAATATTGGTATTATTTTATTAATTTGACAAATCAAAATAGCAAAACATGATAAAATAGTTCATCAAGTACTGCATCAAATGCTTCATCAAGTGCTATTTTAACGCTTCAACGCAAAGCACTATTGAAAAATCGGCCAACTGCAGAGTTGTGAAGCACAAACAGGTTACTTGCATAACCAGGATAATCTGACTTAAGCAGATGAGTAAGAGGAACTCTGAATATGAGGAACTTTCAGCATGTAAATATTGATGTAACTGTGGACTAAAGTTGGCAACTCTGAAAACGGACCGTCATTTCTAATTAACATGAAACACGTGGATGACACCTGCATGCACGCTAACTCACACACACACGCACACACACACACACACACACACACACACACACACACACACACACACACACACACACACACACACACACACACACACACACACACACACACACACACACACACACACACACACACACATTCAGAAAGGATAGACAAAGACTGGTGTGTCTGATAGGACAGAATAACAAGGTATTGGACAATGAGAACTTGTTGAAAACATTATCTGAACACTTCACTGTTCTTTGTGAATATGCATGTTTGAATTCATTTAATTATTAATAATAATAATAATAATAATAATAGTCTTCATGTAGAATAAACAACAAACAAGTGTTCAGGATGTGGGAACTTCTTTAAGTACATACTTACATACTTTCCTGTGCATTCACATTCTTCAATAGTAAAATATGGACAATAATAAAAAGAAAATGTAGTGTCAAAGAAGATTATCTTCTAATCTTCTCTAATAAAAATATTAGTTTCTATGTAAGGTTGTATATTACTTACTGCATAATAACTATTTAATACTACTTAATAGCTACTTAATAAATAACCATGCTTATTTACTATTATTAATTGAATAATAGTAGCAAGTATGTTCATATACACTAAGAATTAAATCTATTTTAAGAGGAGAAATGGGGAGAAGTGAAAAGCAAAGGGAAATACATACACAGAGGAAATAAGAGAACAAAATAAAGTAAGAATAAAAAAGATATTAGTATATATTATTAAAATGCAGTGAATATTGCTTTATTAAATACTCATTAAAGTACCCATAATTCCACCATATATATATATATATATATATATATATATATATGTGTGTATATATTATAAATTCACAGGTTCTGAGAAAGAAGAGCATGCTCAAGATTTTTGGGTTATTGACCATGCTCTTCTTTCCCAGAACCCATGAATTCTTCAGCATTTTCCATATTTGCACCTATTCATGACTGTTATTTTTTCATTTTTTTTTTTTAAATGATGAGGTGACTTCATCAGAGTGACTTCTAATTGTTTGAAAAGAGAGAAGGCAAATATGCACTTCCTTTCTCTCAATTAAATGCTTTCTCACCACACATATGTTTCGCCTGTAGTGGTGTAATGAAAGAAAGAGAAAAAAAGGAAGTGCACTGGAAGTTGCCTTTTTATTCTCTATATGGAGGCATTGCTTCATTTAGCAGTAATCGGCTAAATTAAGGTATGGCAAGATACACTTGAGATTGCAAGTGTTTGTGTCGAGTTCATCAGCGTAGCGGTTTGTAACGAATCCGAAAACTCAAAAGAAAGAGCTGGAAGGAGCCACAGGAAGCAGGGTGCCATTTGGCGTTTATGTAAATGCGTAAAACAAAATGGCTGCCTGCCAATTCCTGTCAGTTTGAGCAAAGCTCGCCTCACTGTTAAGGCAGCACCAAGCCATAAGGCTGTTGGAGAGAACAACAGAACAGAGCTGTCCACCTTAAACAGGATAAAGACGTCTGATTGGATGATTCGTTAAATGATGATCTAAAATGGCTGCCGTGCCGCTGTAACAGATTTTGATGCTAAATTGAGGTGAGTTAGGAAAAATATACAAACTCTGAAATCACTGGGAGGCATCATCATGAAACAAGCCTCCATCATTCTTTACTAATAATACAATTCCCAAAATAAGTTCTTATTGACAGAAAGCAATGATGATGCATGCAAGGAATGATGATGCATGATGCATAGAGGGCTGCTGAGTCAGTATGAGGTGTTTACAGATGACAGCAATTAACAGGGTGTGTTAGGAGCGTACATCCCTTATAGAAACCATACACACATTTCACATGGGAAACATAACACTGAAATTTTGCACTTTGGTTTTAGATATTTCACATATCACACATAGGCATTTTTCACGTTTTCGACATGTGGACTTCATGTAGTTCATGTGTTTTCATTGTTCACATGTTGAATTTGAACACAGTTAATTTATTTTCATATGATTTTTTTTTTTACATACGATTAATTTATTTTCATTTTACACATGGTTAATTTGCTTTCACATGTAAGTCTTTACACATGATTAGTTTTGTTACACACACTCCATTTATTTACTTGATTTATCTATTTTCACGTGAATTTTTTTACACACGATTCATTTCCTTTCACATGTGATTCTTTACGTGATTCATTTATTTTCAAATGTGATTTATTTATTTATTTTATTTTACAAATGATTCTTTTTTTCACGTAGTATTTTACAGACAATTAATTTCTTTTCACGTGAATTTTTACACATCATTTATTTTCAAATGAGATTTGTTTTATACAATTCATTTTATTTTCACATGTGATTCTTTACACACAAATTTATTTTCACATGTGATTCCTTACACACAAATTTATTTTCACATGTGATTCTTTACACACAAATTTATTTTCACATGTGATTCTTTACACACAAATTTATTTTCACATGTGATTCTTTACAAATTCAATCTTAAACAGCTCAATTTAATCTTATAATTTTAATCTTTAATGTTTTGCTGTAATATTCAATAACAGTAGTGGACTTGGACATGGCTACTGATCAGTGTTGCTTATTTTGACAAGCCACAATTATTTTCTGACTCTAACAGGATAAGTTATAAATATCTGTCTTGATTCTCCTCCCAGTGTCTCTCTGTCTCTCTTTAGTGCAGTAGACAGCTGCAGCTCATTAGGTTGGCAGTTATGGATGGCACTGTCAGGCTCCAGAGGAGGGACAAACCCACCTCTGGGACACCTGCACTGCTCTCTGCTCGGTTTTGTGTGTGTGTGTGTGTGTGTGTGTGTGTGTGTGTGTGTGTGTGTGTGTGACATGTAAACATCATGTATAAATATATATTCAATAATATGGTACTTGTTCCTCCTCCACGTCTGCTTTCCAATGAATTATGAATATATTATAGAATAGAGGAATTGAATATAAATATGTTTTTCTAGCCAGAGAAAGTAAATTTAACTGCTGTTCTTGTACATATGTAATACTGTTACATCCTTTTTTTAAATGAATAACTGATATATAAAAGGGCAAATATAACAGGATCTTGCATGTTTGTCTGTTTGTTTATCTGTCTGGGAAGATAAATCCAGGGGATCACTTTTAGCCTTAAGCAGTTGATCAGACAATGTAGAAATACCTTCCTCTTGAATTTTTTCACCTGTTTAGAGTACTTACGTGACATGCAGCACCTGGATTTGAACATTTACCCACTTAGACAATTTGCACCTGTGTTTTTATATGAAACATGACTGTGATGAAAAACAAATATTCTGACCACATCATCAGCAGTCCTAATGTGTGTGTGTGTGTGCACGCGTGTTCATCTCTCTCTCTCTCTCTCTCTCTCTCTCTCTCTGTCTCATTCCCATCACTGATCACATGTGCGCCTGCTTGTCTTTGCTGAATGCTACGTTTCCATTTTGGAAAATTATGCTAAATGTGCATATCTTAATTGCATTATTCAAAATAATTAGCTAATATATTTTTTTGCATAATGACAAGGTAAGCAAATAGTGCCTCTCTGCACCTTGGTTGTGTATGTTCACGTAATTAATGCGCTCCCTGATTTCCTAATTATCTACTTTATATTTTCTAAAATGCGAAGCCTGTTTCCCACTGGTGAGATGGAGAAAGGCATTAGGAGAGTATGTGTGTGTGTGTGTGTGTGTGTGTGTGAGAGAGAGAGAGAGAGTGAGAGAGCGTGAGAGAGAGAAAGAGAGAGAGCTAGAGATGGTTATGCAGAGATAGGTGTTTAGTACTGTATTCTGAGTCCACTACCAAGAACTGTTTTAACAATAATTAAAACATTTTACTTAGTTGATATTATTAACTTATTATTTTAAAATTAATCATTTACAACTTTTATGTGTCCTGAATTCAAATATGTTATCATACCACATATTATAGGAAAATCTTTGTTTAAAAATATAATTAAACAAGCAAACAAAAAAAACGTATTAGTGCTTGATAACTGATATAATTATATCAGACTTTGGTTGTTGAACCTACTCTCCGGCTCTGGCATATTGATCCCTATAGTATAGCATAAGTATTTTTTCCAGCAGATTAGAAGATTTCTTTAAGGATTTCCCTCTTTCTGTAGATCAACCTGGCTGCAATAAAAGCTCTTTTGTGCCACTGAGACAAAGCGATCAGTCTTTTGGTCTTCCTGCGCACCATACTGATTCTTTCAGCAGTCAATTAATCTCAGCCTGAGATAAGTGTTACAGAAAATATTCATTATCTTGCTCCTGAAGACGAAGCGCTCTCTCCTGCGTAATGCATTATTTATTATTTAAACACTCCCTCTACCTCGCATTTTAAAGGAGGAGAAAAAGAAAATAAAGGTATTCATGGTAAAGTGTAATCATGGTAATTAATAGACTGGATCAGCTGGATCGGCTATCAGCAGCTGGCCATTTATCAAGGAAACACTAATGAATGCTTTTTTTCTCTTGTATTGGAGAAGCGTTCACTCTCTTTTGTTCCAAAAAAAAAAAAAAAATCCTCAGCTGATACTTATTATTTAGCAATATATTACTTAAGACCATGACATATCCACTGTTAGCTGTTTGAGAGATCCTTGTCTCTGAATGTCTGTGTAAATGAATGTCTATGTAAATATCCTGTACACACACAATTTGTTTAATTTTTTTCATTCAAATAATAATGCTTCCATTCTTGAAACACACCCTGTTAATTGTCCAAGGGCTGTCATATTTGAGTAAGTATCAGGTTTTATGGTTAACACCTGATACTGACTCAAATATGACAGCCCTTGATGTGTTATTGTCTCCGCTGCTTTCAGTAAGTAAGAACACATTCATTTTGGATTTAATTTCGGGAAGAGTGATAGAATCTTGTTTGAGAAATATTACCCAGCAGTACTGTATTTGGTTTGATAGTGACACACCAATCAGAATAAAGTTTTAAAGTTTTAGTGTAATCTGTGAGTGGCAGAGTGGAAAACACAAAATGAAACAGAACAATGTTTGCTTTTAGGAGACACAGATTGGAATAAGTGAATTTGCTGTTGGAAAAAATGAACCATTAACCATGAAAGAGAGGGGGAAAGGTGGAGGTCAGAATTCGCACCATGATGAAAGTCAGCACAATGCAAAAACGTGACAGGAAAGAGATGCAAACCCTGTATCTATGGAGTGGGAAAAGTGAGGGAGACATGGAGAAGAGGGAGAGTGAGCAGCGATGAGAGAGTAGCGGGTCTCAGCTGGCAGAATGCAATGTGGCTTCTTCAATAACGTCCTTGCTACACAACAGCCAGAATAGACCTTTAAATATGCGTGCACACACACAAACACATACACACACACTCAGACACAGAGTCCAAACCTTCATTAAGTGCACCCCTGATATCAGAAATCGTTTTCTTTAGAATATGTTATAAAATATATTATGTAATATGTTATGAATATGAATAAAAACAGCACATCATTTTTCAAATAAATTTTTTTTCTCATAGTTAGAAATGTCATGATCTGCTGTGGGATGTTAGCACATTGTGAACATTATATACATTGTCTTTTCTTAAAAGACAGAAAAGAGTGTTGTCCACAAAAATTGGTTGATCATGCAATAACCAGTGTATTATTAATTTACTAATATGTTACCACATGTTAATTAATTACATATATATTATATAATTGTGCACACGTGCCAACATGCTCATGCCCACACAAACAACACACACACACACACACACACACACACACACACACACACACACACACACACACACTCACCCAGAGCAGCCATGAGATGAGAATGCATATGACTAAGCATATCAGATTCATGTGTGTGTGACTAAGCAAATGATATATGTATGAGAGATGTGTGTGTCTGTGTGTGTATTTGTTGCACATATTGTGCCTACTGTAGTATATTAAAATCACTTACCTACACGTAACATCCTGTCACATGTACATAACATACTGTATATTTAACACATAAATATTCACCTCGATATTCAAGCTTGTGTTATTTCAAAATGACACATATTTCATGAATTGATATGTATCTGAATATTTGTGCAGTAAACCTTTTGCACAGATGCAGTGACGAATTAGTACTGAAATTGTACATATCAGGATTCAGACTTCATTTGTGACTGTGGACACACACACTTCTCCGATACTTGTGTGCATGGGGTGGAGAGGACCAAAAATAGAGGCATGTCTTTTTTTCATGGCCTGCACAATGACTTGCTGCAACTCTCAGCAATAAATACAACAATTTCCACCCCTGCATAAGCTGTTTTCTGTCACTGCACTTCTAATTTATCCTCAAAAAACTTGCTGGATTGAGTACTATTTTATAAAATAGTGTAATGAGGGTGGAAGCCATAATGATAAAATCAAGGCAAATTTGCAGTGATTAATGTGATAATTATGACTAGGACTATCCAAGCAGTGATATATTAGACTTCTATTATATGTTAATTTGAATGCTTGCCATCTTCTGATTAATGCATAATCATATTATTCTTTATTTTTATTTATTTTTTATATTATCCTCTGCTTATACTGTATATTACATCATATTATAGCTGACAGCAATCTGCATTTTCTATTTTTGGGCTAAAAGGCAAGTGCATGTGTTTAAAGGCATCTAGACACTACTGAAACCTCCTGTCCCAGACACTTCCACTCAAGAAAAAATCTGGCAACCTCGGAGGCATGAACCACAAACAAGTAATTTTAATCATCTGACTGGATCGCCCAGAAAATCAACTTTACCACCTGCGTAAACACACCCTGAATATATGGATAATTTTCTCCATGCAAATGTAACTTAAGTCACAGATTCTAAATACAACCTTAAGACCAGATATTGACTCAATTAGTACCATAGTTTGTGCATCAGCAGTCCCTACTGCTTTCTGTCACTTAAAAAACAAAAGTTGAAGAATGAAAAATGACAGAGTTAAATAAATGAAAGATCAGTTGACAAAATTTCGTTCCTTGGAGAATCACTGGGGGTCTCAGTGTGTCTGCATGGGTTTCCCACCACTCCCAAAACATACTAATAGGTGGATTGGCTACTCTTTGCCTCTTGTGTGAATGTGTGTGTGTGCATGTCACCCTGCCATAGACTGGCATCTCATCCAGGGTGTATTCCTGCACTGTACCCAGTATTCCTGGAATATTCTCTGGATTCTCTTCTACCTAAATAAAGATAAAGCACATACTCATGATGAATAAATAATTATTCCCATGGACCTAACTGCATTGCCATTGTGTATTTTATATACTGTACATGTAAATAACATTTCTGTACATATGTTTGACATTAATGGTGTTTTACAAAATAACTTGTTTTTTTTTCTATTTTAATTTTTTTGTTGTTGTAGAACTATGTCACAAATTCACATATGCTTTTTGTAACATATTTGACATGAGCCAACATACCAATACTTATTGTAGCAGTAAATACCCAGATAACATAATATATACAATTACACAATACAGAAGTTGAAGGAACATACTAACACTAAAGCACATAATGTGTATCCCCCCCCAACACACACACACACACACACACACACACACACACACACACACACACACACACACACACACACACACACACACACACACACACACACACACACACACACACACACACACACAAACCTTTGACTCTTCCTGTCCATTTTGGGGTTGTGATGAGTGAGGCTGCCTCCAGTTCAGGTTGAATTTTCAAAGAAAGCAAGAAATAGAGAGAAGGAAAGAAAAAGAATAAGATGAGAGAAAATGGAAGTGTTATAGTGAGAACAGAATATCATCTGATTTTCAACTGATATCATCTTTTTTTTAATTACTATTAATATCTTAATATGCACAATTTGACAATTGAGATAATTTAGGAAAGAGTAACCTTTGCTCTTTTTACTGTATGCATATACGCATACTCTAATATTATTTTGTAAATAATCCTCAACTCAATACCACAAAGAGTAATTGTGGGACTATAAAAATGTGGGGCTTCTGCTTTACCATGCCATCCACTAAAAATTGTTGAATTGTAGGGAGGAGAAGGGGGGGTGGGTGTAGAAAATTCATTACTACTAGGAAAAGAGATATAGAATTTATAGAAAGTTTCATAGGACAAAGGTGGACCTTCAGGTGTGGTCTTTTTTCTCCCAAAGTTCTCTTATTTCATAATGCCATGAAAAAGGGCAGCAAAATGACATAATTGAAAGTGTACAAGCTTATCACACACACTGTCCTGGAAAGACAGGAACATACTATTATTATGTCATAATTGTGGAACTGTAAAAATTAGGGAGAACTCTAAGAAATTGGCCTGGAATTGGACAGCTTCTTCTTTGCACTAGATGGCTAGGCCCCAAAGAACTGTAAATTAAATTGATGCATGCTGTATTTTGTAAGTCTTTTGCAAAGCCCTGTATCTTGGTCTGGATGTGGCTACAGTGTGCCTATATAGGGCCTGCATAGGATAATGAGCCTGTAGCCTTGAGGGTAGATGTTGCAGTAACATATAGTGCAGAGGCGACAGAGATGGTGCAGTGGACAGTTTTAAGATATCAAGGTGGAAGTTGGGATGAGTGAAGAGGGGGTGGGATGTGTGAGGGAGGGCTCAGGATGAATAGAGAGAAGCTGTTAGGATGAATTGGGGAAGAAGGGTGGGATGAATTAGGATGGGAATTGGTATGAGTGGGGAAGGGTGTGATAAAGTGGATAGAGAAATGCTGCATTTGAGGTGAAGCTAAAACTTGTAATTCCTTGCCTACAACTGGTAAATGCCACTGAAAATGCCCCTAAACTTGAAATTTCAACTCATCAACTTGGGGTAGTCTTCTCAGCTGCCAGTTCCTTCCCTGTTTATGGAGTGACGACAAATCAACATGGCCACACACACACACACACACACACACACACACACTGTGAACAGTGTAAAGTACACCTACATTTATATTAGTTTGTAGTATTGGCTTTAGATCAATTTATATACAGACACAGTACTTGGTTAAATCTATAACATTGACCGTACTAATTGCTGTTTTGAGAAGGAAATCATTAACATTAGAGTTATCACTAACATTAGCTGGCTATCTTGTTAGTAATGCTACTCGCAGTTGTCCACTGGCTAGCTTGTTGCTAATGCTACTTGCTATTGACGGTACAGAGTAAACAAATCACACACTTTCATGGCGGCGTCCATGTTTTTTTCCATGCAGCAAAAGGCAACACGGCTATGATCCTAGTGAGCAACAAAGTGAAAGAGAAGGGCTGTTGTCCATGAGGGAGACTGAGTGGGAGTGTCTGTGATCCTTGGGAGAGAGAGTATGTCACAAGATATTTTGGAAAGAGATAGCATCTGCAATCCTTCAGAGAGAGGGCGAGAAAGGGCACCTGCAATGCACATTATGGGTATTCTGCACAACCTAATGACACACTGAATAGTGGGATTTCATGAGTGCATTCATGATTTTGACAAAATGATAAAGTGACCCAGAATGCACTAGATAGTGAGTAGGCTGTGATTTCAAACAAACAATCATTCAAATATCCAGCATGAATATTCTTTCTCACTGTTCCATAAATTGATTCACTGTGATTCATACTAATATAGAGGACATGACTCACATATAGTAGTGTATGCACTGTAGTGGGTAGTTTTTCCAACTTTTTCTTGTTTTATTAATGCCTGCAAGGTTAAGAATCTCTCAAAATCTCCTTTGTAAAGCTTACATGGGGCTGCAACATAACAGTTTTTCTAGGGATATTCATTTTAATTTAATGGCCAATCAGCGCTCCTTCTGGCCCACTGCCTTTTTGGCAGGAATTAAATGGTTTTGTGTGTGTGTGTGTGTGTGTGTGTGTGTGTTTTGTCAATGCCTCTCAATGGCCTGATTGGCAGCAGTGCACTACATGATGAGCTATTCTGTTCGCATAAATGTTCACAGAATCCTAATCAGATATTCATCTTTTATAATATATAAATATATATAGGAAAGCAGATCATAGGATATACCCTAAACATTATTCCTCTCCAGGATTTTAGAGGGATGTGGATATCAAAGCACAGAACAAACATTTATTCAAAGCTACCTACAGCCAATTGGTTTAGCTTTACAAAGTACAAAGTTTCAGCTGCTGAAGCTGAGATAATGCTCTCTGATGTACCATTTTGTTACAGACAATCTAAAACTTAGAAGTCTATTCAGGCTTTCAGGCTATTCTGATCACACTGATAGAGAAAGAGACAGATAGAGAGAAAGAGACATCTTACAACTCAAAACCCCAGCATACGACCATGGATATAACAATGATGCTAATTGTTAATGTTTTTCTTATGAAAGAGGGTGCTTGTATTAAATGTATATTGGTATAAATGAGCATCGATTTAATGTCACAAATTACAACATTTTGGTAATCTCATATTTCTTTGCAATAATTTCTGTCTTTCTCAACACAGAGTTGAAGATGAGTACAAAAGCTTCAACACAGAGTCTCTCTCTCTGTCTGTCTGTCTGTCTGTCTCTCTCTCTCTCTCTCTCTCTCTCTCTCTCATACACACACACATACACACAGTGTCATGCAGAGCACAGCTGCAAATAAAGGTTCTAAAAATCACACATAAGACCCCTGTATTTTTGGCCTGAAAAATATCTTGACCTATTTGGGCCATTGTTGACCCAAATTCCTTATCCTCCTTTCTGGAAAGTAAGTAGGACTAGACAAAACATCTTAGAGGCTTCTAACGTTGGACCTTTGTCTTTGCATTTGATGACAGAGCTGTTTAACATTTCAGAAGAAGAGCCAAATGACTCACATCTGCATAGCGTTTTGTCACTGACTGATGTGTGTACAGTTGTCTCATCTTCAAGGCCTCTGAGGAGACCTTGCAAAAAGGGACAACTTACAAATCTGAGAAAGAAAAGGAGGACAAGACAGAGACACAGAAAGACTTCACAACAACAGTGTTACCAAACTAGCTGTTGGATTTCATATAAATGCTCCAGAGGTTTTTTTTTTTTTTTTTTTTTTCCCAAAGCATTGATGTGTTTTCAGGATGTTTAACTGGAGAATAGGTGCTAATATATGTGGTTCACAGGAAAAAATGCAAAGCTAACGAGTCCTCTTGTCACATGACAAACTGTGTGCCATATGTTCTGTGTGATGTTTAAGATTCAGTTATTAAAGGAATATTTTGCTGCCAATTGTGCTTCACAAAGAATTAAAGCTAGTACCATGACCTTTTTAATCAGTTAGCATGACCCTTTTTAAATGATTCAGAGTGTTTTTTTTTTTTTTGAGGGAATCACAGTGATGTACCTCTGCCATATTGTACTGATGCCATATTTTATAATATGAATCAATATTATGACTCAAATATTAATCTCCTACTTAACTTAAGATCTAATAATATGTATCAAATAATATGAGCTATTGGGGACTAGTTAACATGTTAATCTAGTAATCTATGTTTACCAATAAAACACCTAGGTTAGTGTGATTGAAATGTGCTCATATTAATGTTATTATGTGTTTATTTGTATTTTTTTTTTTGGATTTATATTTTTATATGTAATTTATATCTTTCCTTCCACTATATGAATTATAGCCATACTGCTATTTATTAAGCATGCGCTATTATCTTGCCAGTAATGGATTGTGGTTTATTTGAGGTTCCTGTTGTGATTTCTGGTTTTCTCTTGTAACTGCAGCAAACTTGATAATGTCTCCTTGTTTCACCACTTCTCTCCTGTATTTCAGGTTAGTGATATGAAAATAGCCCCAAAAACCGTTACATACTGTAATGTTAGCTAACCATATTATATTAAATGTGGTTGCAGTAAATATTGGTCATGTTAAGAACTGTGTGTTTGTATGTAATATGATTGCTGAAAAGTTGCTGACTCGTCACATGTCTCTCTGAGCTATTCCTGTGTATTTTCATATTTGCCTTGTATTAACTCTTTATTAAAACACACATATTTAATGTGCATGTAGTAGACAACAGAATATATTTTATTGCCTGTTTTTATATAAAAGCTACAGTGCACTAGTAAGCTTAAGATTTCTTCGAACTGATATACCAAACAACTGATTTTTAAACAGATTCATTCTTATTTTAGTATCATTTATTTAGAAGTATTGTCACTTCTTTAGTCATCATTTTGATGTAAATCCAGATGTAAATCCAGATGTCAATGCATGAATTGGTTCCCTGAAATAGGAATAGGTATTTCTGTAGAAAGAGCTGTGACTGATATATGGTTCACATAGTATAGATATAAGTACCCTCAAATATATCAGTAGTACTACTTAATAGCAGTACAGCTTTACATAATTAAAATAAAGGAATTACAATCTTGGGAGTACTTTAGATAAATGTATTTGCTCCAGAGAAGGAGAAAGGCAGTTGCATAGCAAATGATTAGGAATTCATGCCACTGTACTATGACAACGAATGTTTTTAACTATCCATAGACGCTAGTTGGATTACTGCCATTCAGAACACACGGTGCTGTTATGTTTTTCCACCATGAATGGAGGAAGTGAAAGCACAATTGATGTTATTATTGTAACATCAATGACTGTGATTAGTGTAGAAAATGGAATGTATGGTGCATTGGTTTAAATTGTTCCAAAATGCCAACATTATGTTAAAAAAAGCTTCTGATTGATATCACAGAGGAGCTGCATAGCAGCAGATGGCTGGATTCAGTCTTGAATGGGGTGGGGTGGGGTGGGGTGGGAATATTCTCAGTAACCTGAACATTATATTGCTACTCAGAGAACTGACCATTTAAAAATCTATTTTTCTCAATTTAAATAAATATCTAAGTAACACACATTTTAAATATTTATTAAGGAGATTCAATCAATTTGGCCTTAAATGAGAGAAAATTAACAAGACAGAATGAAAAGGCATTTTATCTATTGCTTTTAAATGTCACTTGAAACAATGTTAATAGTTCCACTTTAATATACTGCTTGATAAGACAGGAGCCAAGTGGATAAACTCCTTGCCATGGAAACCATGATGCAAGAGGAAACTGTGACAGAATCCTGTCCTTGGCACGGGCATAAGGCGTAGCGACAATGTCCTCTGTGCTGGTAAGAGTTGGAGTGACGACATTGTCAGTGTAGGCAGGAGGTGTAGCAATGGTGTCCTTGGGCAGAGTTGAGGCCTCTGCACAGGCCTTGGGTGGAGCGACAGAGTGGGCAGAATGGAGGCTGTGGGCAGGCGAGAATATTCATTCCTTTGTCGAAGCCTGAGCTAAGTTTACTTGTAAACTGCTTGCCCCCATCATTACTAGGAGGGAACCCTCTTTGGGGCCCAGTAGCCTGAGAAGAGCACCAAGCTTCTTAGAAGTTTCTAAACCTGGGCACCCTTCAATCACCAGGCCATTCACACATTCACACGCTCTGATGGTATACAGTGTACATAAACCTAAACTTCTCATATATATCACTCTGCAGATAATCAGATAAACACATGGCCATCATAGGGACCGGTAATTCCCAGAGTGAATAATAGAGGAAGGTCCACAAATTCAAACTTGGGCATTGAGAGAGCAAACTTACCAGACCTTAATTCAATGACGCACGGTCCCTGTGGGAGTCACAGGTGGTAAGGTGGTCTTAGGAATGGCAATGTTACCACCAGGTAATGTTAGCCCTCAGTGTCTTGTGCCCCTTGCCACCAAATCACTGCAATATTAATGCTAAATGATATTGCATGTCCAAATGTAATTTTAAGGAACATTATCTATTTTCAGATTTTCTGAAGTCTGCATGTTATTATAACATAAATGCAATTTAAGGTTAGAAACTTTTTAAAAAAAATTCTAAATACAAACAGTTTTGGGGCCCTTAACCCACATGCTGAGTAGAGTAGCATGGAATACTGTGCTCTATAAATCAATAGATTGCATGTCTCTGTGCTTCACATCTACCCCAACACCACATGCTGAGACTAATTACTGAATACGCTTGGTCCCTCCCTTTCTCTTTCTTTCATTCTTTGCATGGTGTGATGACCTACATTCAGGCCTTGACCACTCACTAGAGGGTTTTAAAGCGTTTGGTGGCCCATATCTACCTGCAACAAACACTTCCCTACAGTCTAGTTTTAATCTTCTCCCCATGTCTATGAACTTGCCCTATAAGTGTAACTCTTACAGTATATACTGGGTTATTTACTTCTCCTCAAAGGCCTCATCCATGTCTGCACTGGTTTTCAAGAAAATCCTTTTAGTGTATATCATTACAAACAGCCTTATCTTTGAGTCATAGCACAAACCTTCAGAAGGAAAAAAAAGGTTAATTCAGTTAAAGCTGGTGGTTTTTGGACAGTATTTAGCATGCTTAACACAAATATTCCACCCAAGAAAAATTGTTCTTATGGAACTGTAAGAACTAGAGTGTTTGTTCTTTTGTACTGTAAGGGGTGTGCATGATACTTGGTTTTTTAAATCCAAATTCCAAGGTAACTCGACTCCAGCGGAAACTTTGACTTACCCACAATAATGTCTGACAAATCCAGGATAGGAGCACATACTGAAGATAAATGAATGAACGTGGGAAAATGCACTGTGTTGTATTCAATATGTTCTCATGAGTGTTAATGAACATGTTCTTTCATATCTGACCTGAACATCTCTATGTACAGCAGTTAGCATGGTGTGTTTATGGATCTAGACATGAAAGGATTTTGCGTTAGGTGTTGAGTGGAAGGAGAGAAATTATCTCTGGCAAAAATCCATATGTGAAATGCACATCTATTTCAAGGGAAACCACTTGACAATGCACAGTAAAACAAAGCATGCTTTGTAGAAATTCTGTCTCTGTGTTTCTACAGTTAAAATACAGTCATGGACTTTTTTTTTGTTAAATGACAGTACTACAGTATTTAAATCAACATGGCCTCACACTCTGAGAACAGTGTAAAGTACAAATACATTTAAATTAGTTTGTAACGCTTATGGCTTTAGCTCAATTAATATCTATATGCAGTAAATATGCAATAAATGTGTGCTACAACTCTTACAATTATTTTATATTATTATTATTATTATTATTATTATTATTATTATTATGTTGTTGTTGTTGTTGTTTTAAAAATAATTAATTCTACCAGTTATATGGCCTCCAAATAAATCCAAATCAAATAAATTAAATAGACAACTTTCTGGTTTCTGTCATTTCAGGTTTGAATACAACTAAAAATTAATTTTGCCTGTTGAACATATACCTGCACCAGTATTACCCATACCTGTTTGTTTTCATTATACAAACATCGTGATTGTACATTACAGGGTTTTTTTGTGACATATATCATCTTTAGCTGGATGAGCTGTATCTCTTTAAGGACTAATAACTGTTTATAACAATTACATGTAAAATAGTCTTGAAATGAATCAATGTTCTCTCTGTTTGTTTGTGTGGTGTTTAATCATCATGTGATTATTTTGCGATTTTGATTACGTGCTGCTCCCTGAACACTGATCAAAGTGTTTCTACTAGCATATCTAATCGAAGTTCATCTTTTTCATGTCTCAAGCCAAGATCAACAAGTATACCACCCGCATTTCATTTTTATACTGCATCTTAGGTAAATTAAACCTAGCGTGCTGGAGAACAACAAGAATTGAAATTAATATCAACAATATGAAATGCTATATTCCAAAGTATGAAGCTGATACAACCAACCCCCACCTCCCCCCGCACCCATATTGCTCAGTGATGAGAGGTGCAATCCTGATAAAAAGAGCTCCAAGATAAAGGAAAAAATATCTGATGATCAGCATTGTGGAATTTTTTCATTTTTAATTAAATGCTTTGGACTGATTTTTTTTTTTTCCATTATGTAATTGCAACCAGTAATGTGGTAATAATCCAAGATTAGTTCATTAATATAATAATAATAAAAAAAACATGTACCCTAATTCTATTCTATACTATATGCTATATACTATATACTGACTTCCCCTCTACTGTTTGCACATCATAAGGATGTCTGGGTGTCACATGATAATTGTTTAACCTTTTATCACAGTTTACCATATTATCACAATATATATTTGAAAAAAGAACTACATGTCAATTTGTAGTTGTTCGTTCTCTACGATTGAATTTCAGCTACACCAAACATCATTCTTATGCACTGTATACGTAACTTGTTTTAAAACACTTGATAAGTTCTCAACTAAGGTTTTTAATTTGGTTCAATTGTAATTTGGTTTGATTTTAATTTTAATTTGATTGCTTGAATTGCTTGTAACTAACACTACTAAGTAACTAAGTGAATGGACTAACATAACTAATTAACACTAGTTACCAGGTTACCAGATATTGATATGTACTATGTAATATGATTTGCAATATTATGAACGTGCATGTTCAAAATATTGACTTCTTCCAGATACATATTGTCACATCAGTCAGGGATATTACACCTCCCCATCAGCAGAGGTCTCTCTCTCCCCTGAATTCTGAATAGCCACTTCCTGATTACTTCCTGTTTCCCGAAGTACTTATGGCTTACACATGTATAAAGTTGTTGCGAAGTTTTGCCATGCTAGAGAAAGTTCCTAGCATTATATATTGATACAGATACTCTTGTGTTTCAAACATTGTTTCTTGTCTACCTTTTGTTTTGAAATATCGTGCCTACTGTGTTTTGACCTTTGCTTATATGAATGACTCTGACTTGTGGATTGTGTTTTGGTATTGCAATAAACCTCCTGTACATGGATCCTCAACAATCTCCACCCTAGATGTTTCAGACACACAAGTACAACACCACTTTAGTATAGTCCTTAAAAGTCCACTCTGGTTTTCAAGAAGTATGAAAAATTATTTTCAGTTGACTTATTTACTGTCCATTTTGCTGATTCAAATATCGCTAAATACTCAGGTCTACCAAAATGCAAGCTTATTCATTCTACTGCTGTTTTTTTCCCACATCCCATGTCTTTTTTTCTACTTGCACACATAAGTAAAGTGTAAACTCCATAGAGATTCCTTTAAATCACACACTACCACTTTTCATACACTGTGAAATTTATTTAATCATAATGTACAACATTGTAATCATGAAGCCTGTAGCTGCAAATGTTTGTACAGTAATTACACTGTAATGAGTCTTTGTACTGTAACGATACTCATAATGTCAGCATGGGAAACCTGAATAAACACAAATGTGCTGTTTGTCCCACAGTCTAAAGTCAAGGTTTTTAACTGAACTGTTCTGTAATTACAGCTTGCTCAACTTCAACAACCCTCATCTTCCATGTTCTATTGACTTTGTTTTACATATGGACATTAGTTTTTTTAATGAGCATGTCTCACGTGCAGTGTGATTAAGCTACACTAGGTTAATTAAAACAAAAACAAAACAAACAGCAAAAAGCTGAAATACTATGCAATATTGGGAGCCCTACTGTGAGTTCAAAGTTTTATTTCATTTAAAAAAAATTTTTTTCCCTAGTAACATAAATAGGTGTTAACATATTAACATTGAATTATGAAATAGTCACTGGCTAAAATTTACTGGCTAAAATGTCTATTAAATGACATTTTAATGACTACTATTATTGTTAATACAAAAGCATACATTCATACAATTTAAGACTTTTATAGTGAATAATAAATTGCTATAACTCCAAAAGAAATGGCATTATATAAGAAAAAAGCACAAAAACGCACAGAAGCACCTACACTTTTATCCTCATTATGGATTATTACTGGATTCAATGAATATTTTAGTTGGAAATAGCCCCAGATTTGCATACCCTGCTCTGGTAGGTGTAATAACAGAAAACATGTGCGTGTTGAAACATGACAGGCTCATATATTTTCTGATGCAGCAACTCTTTCCTGTTATGTACTGACTGACTTAGATTTCCAAAAAGGATACAGCAGTGACAGTTTTCCACACTGATCTAATATGATAGATAGATCGATAGATCGATAGATATATAACACCTGATTCAATTTGATAATTTAAATGACCAAGGATTTCATAGTCTGAAGTTGGTTGGTTAAAACAGAGAAAGCACAAAGCAAGGGTGTGAGGACCTGAGTTTGACACCTCTGGTGAGAAGAGAAATTTAGTGAGGGATAAGACAAACTAAATGAAAATTAGATTGAACATTGAGTAAACTTCAGCGCTTTGCTGCCATCATGTGGCCAATGCAGGAATTGCAATGTTTTTAATCGTTGGGGAAAAAATGACAGAGATAATTACAGAGAAAAATGAGCTGGAAAATGCACCATAAAATAATCTTACTCACCTGTCAGACAAGCTGAGCTTTTCTTCCCTAATACAGTCTACATCAGGACATTTTACTCTTCTGATCAGGATTCATTTCAAATTTTAAAGTATTGCTTCCTCCTTACTGGGTTTCATTGAAATAACCCTGAATGATCTGATTAAAAAAAAAAAAAAATTCTTAATTTAAATTTACAAATGTAGGCGAGCTTAGTAATATATTTGACACTTCATCCAGTTTTCTTAGAAAGGCAAGACCATGCCATACCAAGATCATACCATACACCCTATACACTCAACAGCCTCTTTATTAGGAACAGTTTAATATTGGTTAGGACCCCAGCATGCTTTGCTTGCTCTCAGAAGAGCCCGAATTCTATAGCCTCAATGGCATGGACTCCATAAGGTGTTGGAAACCATTCCTTCGAGATGCTGGGCCATGTTGACGTGATTGCATTACATAATTGCTGCAGATTTGCCAGCTGCACATTCATCCTGTGACTTTCCTGTTCTACCACATCCCAAAGTGCTTTACTGGATTCAGATCTGGTGACTTGGAAGGCCACTGAACTACACTGAACTCAATGAAATGTTCATAGAACAAGTTTGAGATTACTTTTGCTTTGTGACATGGTGCATTTTCACACTGGAAGTAGCCATTACAAGATAAGTAAATTGTTGCCATAAAGTGATGTACGTGGTCAGCAACAATAATCAGATAGGCTGTGGCATTCAAACAATGGTCAATTGAGACTGTGTCCCAAGAAAACTTTTCACACCCCATTACACTCCCACCACCAGCCTGAACTGTTGACACAAGGTAGGTCCATGGATGCATGCTGTTGATACCAAATTCTGAATGTACCAACTGCAACCTCCAGCAGAAATTGAGATTCATCAGACCAGGCATTGTTTTTCCAATCTTCAACTGTCCAGTTTCAATGAGCCTGTGCCCACTGCAGCCTCAGATTCCAGGTTCATGGAATCCGGTTCGTTCCATCCACCATATTTTTTGAAATAAAAGTTTCAACACTAATATACATAGACTCAGACAGAAAAAATTATCTGACAACTTACACACTGAAATAAAACAAAGGTAGTCATCTTTTAAGGGTTCTTCAACTTGTCCCTCTCAGAGAACCCAAAAATGGTTCTATGTAGAACCCTGCAACTGAATGTTTCCCTATAAGACAAAGTTCTCAGTATCTTGAGGAATCTAAGAAAGCTTAAACTATGCCACGTCATGAAGCAGTGGAACAAGGCACGTGGTAAGTGGCTGGACATGAAAGACATGACATGCCCCTACACCTACATACCAACAACAAATAAACTCTACAACTCATGCACTGAGCAAAGAAAGCCATAACAAAGCAAATATACACAATCTTTAAAAATGTAAGAGTGGTAAAGAAAATTTAAGATAATCTTTCATTAAGAATTGCTTTAGTAAGCGACATCACATACATGCAACCGCAGTTGGCATTCAACTTCATCCCAAAAGTGTTCAGTGGGGTTGAGGTCAGAGCTCTGTCCATGCCACCTGAGTTCTTCCACACCAACTTTGGCAAACCATGTACGTTGCTTTGTGCACGGGGCATTGTTATACTGGAACGTGTGGGCTCCTTAGCTCCAGTGAAGGGGAATTGTAATACTACAGCGTACAAAGACATCCTACACAATTGTGGGGTCCAACTTTGTGTCAACAATTTGGGGAAGAACCACATATGGTCAGACCATATAGTATATGCTGCAAGTCAGAAAAGTCTGAAAGATTTTTAAGCTATTTATCCTAATTGTTTATCTCAGCTTAAGGAACAACATACAACATATGCCATAAAATAGTTGAATACAGTTTAATACAAGTAACTCATAGCCTTTCTAGTCAATATTGTTTCCAGTACTTTGTGCTTGGACTCCTAATAATCACAATTAGTCCTATCACAACAGGAATTTATGTATGGTTTGACAATATGGCAAGAGAGGGGAGAAAACGTGACCCTTATACCCCAGTCAAATGGGTTGGATTAAAAACCAGTGCAGATGATGTAAATACATTTATTCAAAGACATTTTTCATAGTGGAATTTTGAACAGAATTTGTAAATGAATAGAATTCATGAATAGAATTGAATAGTCAGATGTCTTTGCACATGTACAACAGGGAATAATAGCCATGATGCCTTTGAAAAAGGATTTACTTTATTTACAGGTTTTGGGTGTATGGTAGATAAAAATGTTCAGATTGACACTTTCTTTCTTCACCCTTATTTTTTAAACTCTCTGATGAGAGCTGTGAAACAGTTCCAGCGCACTTGTATTTGTCCAGTCTCCCTCCTCAATGGCTCTCTCCTTTCTTCCCTACAACCTACATTTCACAAAACAAAACAAAGCCCCTTCAAATGCTGCTGCTGTCACAAAATCACCAGACACAGACATACACAGACACACACTGATTAACTGATATTTTATGTCATTGGTGAGTTATGTCATTGGCTATGTTACCCGTTTGAAGTCGTTCATGTTGGTGGCCTGCACTGGGGTTCCTATAAACGTCAGGTAGTTCACTTTTGTCGTTTCCTCATCCCCTAGGTTTGACTTAATGAACAGCTAGAAATATACAAGCGAAAAACGATAAAACGAACACTAAATTATGTGACAAATCTAAAGATGTTGATGTGTTGTTCAGCATCTCACCACTAGGGGACAACACTCTCCTAGTGGTGAGTATAGACTCAGTAAAAACTTTGTAAAATATACACAGGTAGAAACTGTATAAAAATAAAATTTCAGCTTAGAGTGTGACAGGAACATGAGAAAGAGAAACATACGGTGACGCTGTTGACATTCTGAAATTTGACGTATCTGAGAGAGATGAGGCCTTCGTCTTTGTAGTCTTCCTCTGAAAGCTCCAGAGTCTGCGTCGGCTCACTCCTCTCGGCGTCATCAAAGTCCATTGAGCGAGGAAGATTAATGAAGATCTTCAAACACTTTGGTGCCTGAGCTGGAGGAAATGAAGAAGAGAGAGAGAGAGAGAGATGATGAACACTTCACAGAAGTAAACTTTAAAATTAATAATGATGCTCAGAAGGGAAGAAGAAAAAACACATACATAACTTTTGTGAACAAGTTGATTTGTAGCCTATTCTAACCGAGATAATTCTAATACTGTTTCAGTGGCTCTTGTTGAGTAGCTTTCTCTATTTCCCCTTGGTTGATTCTGTCACCATCATAACGACTGTTTAGCAGTTCAAATAAAGCTCCTTTGATGACCAAGAGTCGACATTACTTTGGATTTCAGGAGCATTTTCCTAATTAAAGGGAGGAGAAATAAACAGTATAAATAGTATTGTGATGTAGGTGATCCTAAAGCACGGGGTTACACAACCTTGCCCTAATTATAGCTTGATTAACAGTAAGTAACTGGCATTCTCTCTACTTATTTGACTTCCAATAAAATTTCCAAAAGTGTGTGGCCATATGGAGCAAACCGGTGTGTATCAAACATCCACACAACCGTGGTATATGCTAGTCAATGACTCAAATCTGAACAGATCGGAGTGTGCGAAAATGTAAATAGAGTAAATAATGATTGCAGACAGGTGTTAAGGAATAAAACAGCAAGCATCAGAGCACAGTTTGTGATGTTGCCTATGTAGGAAATAGGGTGTGTAGTTTGGGACACTTCCACACTGGACTGATGATGGTGAGACATTTGTGCTTGTAAGTATGGGACTGAACCGTGCCAAAACTGGCAAACTAAGAATTATAAAATAAAAATGTTGAGATGAACCGAGTGTCTTACCCAAATCTGACGCCTGCAGCTTCATAGAGAAAAGCTTTACAGGCTGACTGAAGGCAATTGTGATGAGGAGCTGCAATCAGAGGGCACAACATTAAACATTATTACAATATGTATGCTTCTGTGATGAACATTGTGATGACAATCCCCTGAGCACTAGTCAAACACACAGTCATAACCAGACTAGACCCGGCCAAAGAAAAAGAAAGAAAAAGCAAAGAAGCTTTTGATATCTTTGGTACACTTTTCTGGCTAGAGCCTTCAGCAATCTGACTGGCTCTCTGCATTTCTATATGTACTTCCACAATAAGCATTTCAATATATGCAATATATATTCACTGGGCTGAGGAAAAAAGCTACAGGATCCCCTCTTTATAAATTGCTAGTTTACTGTAAACAACATAATCTCATGTCTTTGCCAACAGGCTACTGGAAAAAGTCAGGAACACGTGCTCTGCGTCGTCATTTGTATCACATAGTATTGAATTGCACATCAACCGTTAAGCCAAGGTGTACATATCAGCTAAGCTTTAATTTCACATGGATCATATGAGACTGTAAGTGTAAGCTATTGTCATTAAATCTGAACCCATTCCAAGTGGGGAGACACTTTATGCTTCAAATTACAGTTTTACTTTCGCTTCTATTTCAGTCACACACTAATTCTCAGTATAGCCATCCTGACACACTCATGGCTGAGTAAAGTCCACACGATTATGAAATGTGGTAACTGTAATACCAAGTTACAGTTGTGGTAACTGTAATACCAAATACCAAAAAAACAGAATTTAACACTACCCACCCCTGGTATATGATGGCAAAAACGATATTTTAACATTAAGTGTTATGTTAACTAGCCTGCTCAGTGTCAAACTTTCATAACTCTAACTCAAATACTGATCCTTTAATAAGTCTGTAATTGTGAGTCATTTTGTATAAATATGAAACCTGAGTAAGTAGCGCAAAGTGAAAGAGAAAGCTTGTGAAGGTTAATGCTTTTGATTATTCAAACAGGAAATTATTACGATCGAGGCTAAACTTTGTTTCCCTCTATGGACAGTATTACGCTATTAATCCCAACCATTGATAAAAAAGACCACAAAAAACAAGCAAGTAGAAAACCATCCCATCAGATTCCTACCCTGACACCTGGGCAGATCTAAAGTACTTCTGACTCAACGCAGTCCTGACTAGTTTTAACTTATGTTATTATTATTATTATCTGAATGCGGCCTAATAAAAAGATGCGTTTTTTTTTTTTTTTTTTTTTTTAGGGCCGAAGACTACAAATTATTGACACTGTTTATAATCCATTATATTGCCTGTTTTGGGGTTATAGGTCTCTCCTCATTGAAGTACAGGACCCTGGTACTGTATTACTGCAAATAACTGCCCAGAAGTGTTGTCAGAATGGCTGCCGAGAGGTAAGTGCTTTGTTGTACCTTACCTGCTCATCGCAGTCTGACTCCAGGTAGGACGAGTCTTTGATTAAGCAGTTGTCAAAACCGCAGTCATCGCTCTCGTTGAGACACTCGCATCCAGCTTTATTCACAAATGGCATAAGATCCATCTAGACACACACACACAAAACAAGAACTTGCATCAAGTCTGCTGTCAATCTAATTTTAATGAATGTTGACTGATATTTTTCTGGAACAAGCGAAATTTAAGTAAGTGATTGAATTTTTAATCATTAACCAATCATAATAAATATGTAGCTCCCATTCTGATGCTGCTCCTGTTCTCAGTTTATTGAAACCCACTATAAATAATAAAACATGTTTTATATAAACATCTCTACTGCACTCACGTATCCTTTGGGAATGTCCGAGTCCTCATTACTCCCCGGGTCGTTCTCCACGTGCTGTTTGATTTTGTCCTCGAGGCCTGTGGCATCCGCTCCCTGATACTGATCCACACGCACTTTGTTTCGGAAAAACAGGAATGTTGGCGTGGCAGAGATGTTGTTGGCTGCCGCTGTTCCCTTCAAGACACAAGACAATAAAAATGTTAAGCATCACAAACATGAGTGAAAGCTGAAAGTGACGTGAGAAAATATTTTCAAATGGAAAGTATCACTTCTTCAGGTGCTTTCATATATACAATGTTTATTCTGTTCTTTGAATCCAATCCTGAGTTTTCCCCTTAGTGAGGTTCGTTTGTGCAGGGTAGCAATCACACTCAGATATGGACCAAAACAACCGATCCAAGTCTGTCTGGTTCCAAACTAACACTAGTAGGGTCTGAATACAGTTATAAAGCTATTCAACTCCAATTCGACCAAGCTACAGGAAGTGAACAAAACATACTGTGTGTCTTGGGTCGCAAAAAGCATTTTACATGTAAGCTGATAAACTGAGCCACTAAGCAAAAACTGAGCCAAAGAACAGAGGTGTAGCGCTGCAGAAATAGTGCGAAAGTGCCCCCTGAGAACTCAGAGGTCTAAATGTAACTTTTCATTTATTAGGAGTGCTTTACATGAAACCACAAGTAATTTACAATGTCAATTAACGTGGTTCATTTGGTGGTCCACTTGATTTGCAGCTTGTGAAAACAAAGTCCTCTTCACAGTTTGCTCTATGGCTGAAGAGCCTGAAGCTTGCTGTTTAATCTGTAGCTGCAGTTTACAGTCACCTTGCAGATAAAAAAGAAAGTGCAAAATTACTCTAAGGTCTGCCTGTAGGGTTGTGTGGTCTCACAACAAATTACGCAGTGTTAGGTGGCAACATTAATGATAATTATGCCACTAAGGTTAAGTAGTTAGGCAGTAATACTGACAATAATAATAGTTCTATTATATTGTATATTACAACTCTAATATACTCTATGTAGCGTATTCAGGAGGATTGTCATTGCCAACCACTTAGTTACTTAGTCTGTGGTATGAAGCAAGAATTGGTTTTGATGGTTCTGCGACAAAATTCCCCTTCCTTGTTGGTTCCAGGCTTCTATTTTTGAACCATTTTGAATTCAGGGGTGCACAGCTGGGCTCTGAGCTCTAAAGAAGTCATGAGGTGAACAACAAGTGGTCTGAATGCTAATCAATGGTAAAATATCCAGAAAGAGAACTGAGTCCACTTGTATTGTGAACACCAAAAGCACCGAGATCATTTTCAGACAAGAAAATGAACTATATATATATATATATATATATATATATATATATATATATATATATATATATATATATATATATATATATATATATATATATATATATATATATATATATATATATATATATATATATATATATATATATATAAGAAAACTGCCATGTGTTATTGATCCATAAATTGAAAGAAGAAACAATCACATCGGGAAATGAAAATCCAAAAAAAAAGGATGCCCAGCTTTGTATCTGTCTGTATAGACTCTCAATCCAGGCCGAGTAATGTAGTTATTCCCCTGCATTCATTGTAATGTACATGATTCAGGCATATTTCTACATTAAAATACTGAATTAAAATCACTTTACAGCTAATCACCACTAAGGGGTGATAATTCAGACAGTCAGTATGACCCCTGATAAATAATGTCAGAGAGATAAAAGGAACAGAAAACATGTAGAAGCTTTTAAACCATAAACATTATAAATCTCTCACCTGACAAACATGGACATCAACTTCAAGAAAAACAACATGTGGGTACTTGTTGCTCAGCATGGTGAAAGCTGGAGCTATTCTGACACATGGGCGACACCTGGTGAGTTAGATAACAAAAACAAAACCATTTATTAAAGAAAAGAAGATTAAATATTGGGATTTGGAGTCAGATGTTATAGTTACACTCACAGTACCTTACACTATAGTAGCTTTACACTATAATGTTAAGTCATGCTAGTAGACTGGAACTAGCCTAATATAGTTCTTTTGTTTGTTTGTTTCCACTCATAGTGGCATTAAGTAAATACTTACAAATAAACAGCTTGTATTAAATTAGTCGACTTGGCTAACTCGCTACAGAGCTAATTTAGCTAACTAGGCTAATCACTGCTGTTTTGCTAAGTCATACTAAAACCGGCACTGTGAGGCTAGGCTGGCTAGCACAGTTAGCCGAGCATATTTCCATTAAGAAAAGCACACAGGTGCTAATGCTAAGAGAATATAAACGCCGGTGCTAATGCTAGTCACACACACTGTGTGTTCTGGAGCAAGCAGCAGTAACGCTGTTCTCTCGCTAAGCTAAGGCCCAGGTCTGGACTTCAGCTCTCACCCGGCCATGGTGAACTTCACGACGGCCAGTCTGGAGCCGGCACCGGTCAGCTCCGGCTGGAATTCCGAATCACTTCCGATTACTTTCACCCCAACCATATTAAAATAAAATCTCTTTTTCAAATGAACACGGACAGAATACACAGATATAATACAGTTTATCAATGGTACAACAAAATATGCTGATCAACCGCTTTCTCGAATCGTACGCTTTCCTGTGTGCTCGTGACGACATCCGACACGTAGGCCAATCAAAATCGGAGAAACTCCGTACGCTGCGTTGCCATGGCAAAGAACGGCCGAAAGTGTGACGAGAGGTCGCGAATGATACAGAAAGTGAAACAACACTGTCGTAAATATAAATACGTGTACTTCACGTATTTACATTTTTACTACTTTATTGCCAATTTTAGTTTAATGTTTGTTATTGTGAACGACAAGAAAAGTGAATTAAAAATGAATCAAATAAAATTACCACGCCATATGCTCCATCAAAAATATTTCCAAAGATGTATGTAAAGTCATTTAACTTTATTTACCAGGGATTTGTGCGCCCCCTAGTGTTTGTTTTGTTTTTGCCCGCGTTACAGTATATGGGAACGACGTAATGTGAAAAATAATTTCTACATTACAACATTTTATAATTTTATTTGGGGCAGTATGCTGTCACTGAACTGGTCTTTAATCACTGCTGATTAAATCATTTCTGAATTCACTAATCCTGGTCCAGTTACAAGCAAATGATAATTAGATAGCTAACAAAGCCAGCTTGGTGGTGTTCCTCAAGCTGTTAGTTGGCTAGCAAAATCTTGATTGTAAAACATATTAGCACCTACATCTACTATAGACTGCCTTTGATCATTTTGATCACTAATTTATGAAACTGGATATGAAAGAATTTATTTGTTAATTGTTCACAGGAGCATTTATGTTTGTCAGGGAGACTTTTGCCCCTTGGTAATTAATGAAAGGCTTAACACAGATTCTGTAGTCCATCCTTGCCTCCCTGCTGTCAGTCATGCTGCTGTTTTACCAAACAAAACAAGGAAGTAGGCTAATGAACTGCCTAATCTTGGCTATTATTGGCTTGTATGTGTCTGTCAGAGAGAATCTAACTAACGAATAGAGTAAGTCTTGTTCAAAAAAACAACTTAAGGTGTCATATCTGAGCATTTTCATCACACGCCCTTCCCTAGTTTACATTATGATGCTTGATCAATCAGTCAGTCACTCAGAGTAATATTGTAAAACAGCCAATCAACAATGACATTTTTATAAATCCCGCCTCTAGATTTGAGATTACCCAATCAGTGAGTCCAAAACCCTGACCACTCAGAGCGCCGTGCCGCTGAGCATCACCCCGCGCATGCGCGTTCTCATTCATTGAAAGAGTGTGTCTAAGACTGAGCCGGGCTCTTTGACATTCGACCAAAGCCAGAAGTTTATTGTATATTTTTTTAACTGACAGCTTGTTTGTGAGATTCATCCACAGATCGGACACATACATGGCGGACGAAACGACCCAGGGCGCAGGACAAATCTCGCTGCGTAAGTATGGCTTCTTAAATGAAACTAAATCTGTGCTATTGCAGCAAATTGCGCAGCGTGTTGCATCAGATCGCCTTGCTCTAGCCGGAGCTTTAGCTTTAGCTTAGCATCGGTGCACTTCCGTGATTATAATTTCACATTAGATAAACATAACTCCATCTTTTTAGCTAGAGGTTCAAGTGTCCAACGATACATCACCATGCATATGGCAAAACCATAGTGCATCTGCAGCATGATTGATCAAAACTGTATAGGATGTTTCACTAGATATTTGATACCATATGTAATAAATTAAGATGGGCATATGAATGTATCTAGAGGGTGTTGAAGCCCGAATGGAGTCCTAGTCCTCATCTAGTCATAGATCTCTACAAGCCATTATTTCCGATCAGAAGTATTGTGTAGTGTGTGTATATATATATATATATATATATATATATATATATATATATATATATATATATATACATACATACACACACACACACACACACACACACACACACACACACACACATATATATATATATATATATATATATATATATATATATATATATATATATAGGGAGGGAGGGAGAGAGAGAGAGAGTGTAGTGTGTGTGTGTGTGTGTGTGTGTACATACACACACACACACACACACACACACATATATATATATATATATAATGCCAGTCTATTGAAGCAGAATTATTTCCTATCCGGCACTGCACTGATTTTGGGAGTTATTTGGGATCCAGCCAAGTTCCTTTTCAGCATTCTAAGCATAGGTTTGTCTTCATGTTTCACACTTAAGTCGATTATACAGAGTGTCCCAAAAGTCTCCATACATAGGGGATTATGTGCCAGCACCACGTCGGTCGTGCCTTCATCAGTGGATACTTGTGGACATCCACTTCTCTGTTGGTCCACAACACTTCCAGTCTTTTTGAATTTGTTTAGAAGTTTGGTGACAGTGCTTGCCATGTTTCCTGTTAAAATCCATCGCAACCTTGTGACAGCTTCCCGATCCAGCCATGAGAATGATTTCCATACGTTCTTCTCTTGTCAAAGGCTTCTTCTCTTGTCAAAAATCTAAGTATGAAAAATTTTGGAAGACATTTAGTTAAAAGTGTTAATTTCCCCTATGTATGGAGACTTTTGGGACACCCTGTAGACTGTGTAATTACTTGTCACACTACATGAGATGATCCGAATAAAATCTTGGTTAAATACTGTAATAAAATGAAGCTGAAAATAGTAAAGTGTAAAACAAGATTTATAGTAAGTCAGTTATGAGCAATAAAGCCAGCTTTACACTGTGTTATTTTTCACCCTGGTTTTGCTGTCGCAGAGAAAAATCACACCCTGTAAAAGAATTCTTTGGTGACGAGTTGACATCGGCAGTCTTCCAATGCATAATGTAACGTGTTCTGTCAGTGTCTGAAATTTTTGATTAAAATCTCAAAATGTGAGCAATGCTACGATGCTCGAACAAAGGAGGACTTGCAAATCTCACTTGACAGCTACAAATACAGTAATACAGTAGTGGCAATGGTGAAACTTAAAGGAAACATGCTATTGGACATTATTTCCTCAAGCTCACATTGAAGATCATTTCTTTTTTATGTGAGCCTGTTTCTGCATGATCTCCGATTGATGACATAAGCAGAACATAGTCGTTTTCGTTAATCCCAGGTCTATCATTAGAGGATCTTCAGAATATGAGCTGACATGGAGGAAATGTTATAGAAGTTGGCCAAGATTTCATTGGGGTCATCTCGTATAGTGGGACAAGTAATGATCTTAAAAGACTGCTGAAACTGTACAGTGTAAAAACGGCATATCATGTTGTGATGATGATATTTTGTTTTTCCAGGGGAGCTGTATGCCTCTGATAAACAGGGCAGTGATCAGGATGGAGATGGGACCGAACAGAAACCTTTCAAAACGCCATTGAAGGTAAACAAGATATCTTCTGTTTTCTTTGGAATTCACACTAACTGGACATTAAAGTCATATTTTGCAATGAGTTTAATATCATTTTATAGACTGCTTTTGTGATGTGTAGTAGGTTTGCACTGTGCAGTTCTGTTTTTTTAAGTGAGCATAGCAATGAGGATGCTAATATTTATCTATTTTTTTTTTTTTTTGTAGGCGATGCTATTTGCTGGAGAACCATTCCCAACCATTTATGTGGATTCTCAGAAAGAAGGAGAGGTGAGAACGAAAAAGTGGAAAAGGGTGTATTTGTATTTGCCCTCTTCTTAAGCAACAATTCCAATCTGATCTCTTTTCTCTTTTTTTTTTTTTTATCAATCTAGCGCTGGGCTGTGATCTCTAAAACCCAGCTGAAGAATGTGAAAAAACTCTTCCATAGGGAACAAATGAAGACAGAAGCAAAAGAAAAGAAAGAGGTATTCACTCACAAAGTGCTGATGCTTTCTCATGTACCAGTACAGTGATAGTAATAATTTTTATATGCATAGTGAATTTGTTACACCCAAGGCCTGTGTTCCAGAGGAGAAAATTAAAGCAATATGTGTTCACTGACAGGCGGAAGATGCAGAGAGGAGAGAGAAAAATCTAGAGGAAGCCAAGAAGATTGTTATTGAGAACGACCCCAACCTCCCAGAACCCAAAACAGTAAAGTCAAACCTCAGTTTAATAACATTCTCCAGATTATTTGCCTGTATTTATTATTATTTTTTTCAGGACTTAAGCAAAAGTACTATGAAGTATAATGAATTCAGCAGGAAATCTCTGTGCTTAATCTCTGACTCACTGCTTACTATGCAGAATTGCTTTAAAATGCCCCTGAAATCAAATTTGAGCTTTATCTACCTGTCTCTTAGTGTTATGGACATCAATACAATAGTATATCTGAAAACAAAAAAAAAAAATTTGGCGATATTCTCATTTAATGTTATCATTTCCAGGAAGAAACTAAGAAACTATATGGACTGTGCTGTAGTTCTGTATAATACACTTAATTAAATCATTTTCATTATGTGTGAGTTATTTAGAAGTAGTTTTATATTTGGTGTATCATCACTGCAAATTAGGTCTTAAATTACATTTGAAGTGGTACTGAAAAATTTTAATAGTATTCAGTTAAACACCTAAAACATGTATTAGTACATTAAATAATACGATGCACCATAAAAATGTAGCATGAAGAAACCACACCTTACTGGAAGAACTCAAAATTAATTGTTCTTATTTGAATTTGTAGATGACATGCTTAATATGCAATGCTCCAGCGTTTGCCTACGGGTAGAGCAACATGAAAACTAAGAAGCATTTTTGCCTTCCTCTGTAACCTGTGTTTGGTCGCACATCTGGTTATGTTGAAAATGTGAAAAAAATAATGTGTGTCTCACACCTTTTTATATTTGTCAGGGCTGAACTGAGTATGAATGAGCAGAAACAAGTTCCAGACCACTTTGGGAGTTTATTTATTAAATTTTTCATTACACCTATTGGCTAATCTAAGTTCTAAAGTGTGCACTACAACAGTTTTTTTGTGTGGTGAATGTTTGTGTATCATATATTACTGGTTAACTGTGTGTGTTAACTCTGGTTTGGTGTGTGTGTGTGTGTGTGTGTGTGTGTGTGTGTGTGTGTGTGTGTGTGTGTGTCAGGTTAAGATCCATCAGCTGGAGCCTCTGAGGGAACAGAGAGTCAAAGTGTTCGGCTGGGTGCATAGGCTACGCCGTCAAGGTAAAACAAACACACACTATGTAATGTAATAGGTAATGTATTAATATTATAGCGTGTTTGAGGTTTTGTTGCATAATAAATACATTATCACAGTAATTTTTTTGTAGCTTTTGGCTTTATTTGTGTGCCATGAAACACTTCCTGTCTGCTAAAGTAACAAATGTAAACATGTGTGTCCTTTCTGAACAAATAGTACTTGTATTTGTTGAAACAGTACATTTCAATGTGAAATGTTCTCAGTACCCCTTCTACTAATACATTATACCTGATACACTTGTGTGGCAACAAATAAAGTAAAATAATAAAAAAAGGTTTTCATTTGACTCACCCTCATATGTCATGAATCATTGGGATTATAAGTCATGAATCTACACATAATGGCCCATAGTATTGTGGGCTATATGTGAGGAGAAAATAAGTGTAGCTTTTCAAAAACTTATTTACAAATAAAACAATAAAATGTATGACCTCAATATAAATACACCTGTTCCTGGAAGGCAAGGTTTGTAGGAGAACATACCTAAAAAAAAACCAAGAAACAAGTCTGGGACAAAGTATCAGAAAACTAGAATATCCCAAACTTTAACATAACAGGCCAAGGGTAACTCTGAAGGCACTAGAGAGATCCACTATGATGGGAAAAGCTGTCCACAGGACAACCCTAGCCTGGACACTCCCCAAAACTTTGGTGCAAGAGTGAAGTGAAGAGAAAAAAGCCACTAATTTTCCAAAAGGCATGTTGGAGACTCAGCAAAGATGTGGAAAAAGGTTCTCTGGCACGAAGTCCAACATTTGATGGAAACCCAACACTGTTCATGACCCTAAGAACACAATTCCCACAGTGAACCATGGTGGAGTTAGTATCTTGCTGCAGTCTGCAAGAGATTGCAGTTCATCTTCCAGCAGGACAAGAACCCCAGGCATGAATGAGCATGAAGAACCCTAAGAGCCCAAATGCTATGCTAGAGTGGTTCAAAAAAGGACAGGAATGTCTTAAAATGGCCCAGTCAAAGCCCAAACCTCAATCCAACTGAGACTTTTACAGCCAGTGCAATGCATTAACTGAATATGCAGTTGACTTTTAATATTATAGGTTTTTTTTCGTAATGGCTAATAAAATTGACTATTTTGTGTGTTTTATGTTAGGAAAGAACCTCCTATTCATTGTGCTGAGAGATGGAACAGGATACCTGCAGTGTGTACTCACCGATAAACTGGTAATTAGTCACCTGAATAATATGTAATACTAACATAATATGTAATATATAAGTATTATCATATAACTGTAGTGGTTAGTCTTGTGGGCCATTTTGAGTTATGGGTTTCTCAGTTGATTGATGACATTGATCAGTGTTATGCCAATTTAATACTAAAAGGTTAATGAAAAAAGTGTTAAATCCTGTACAGTTTAATAGAAGGTAACGCAAAGTGATATATGCCATATTTAAATACATTGCTGAAACAATTAGATCTGGTTAGCGCAAACTTTATTTAATCAATAATAACATTGTTAAATAGTGAAGCTGTAGCATTTGCTCTGGAACTGAGTTGACCGTTTATTGTATTTATTTGCTAGGGTGCTGTGGCTAGATGCTAATTAGTAAAAGTATCACTGTGAAATTATAAATGTATAGTTACAAGTCATTTGTAAGAAATCTCTCAGTGAGCATTGTACTTTTCCTTACATGATCTTTAAATGTGCTGAGGAAGAGCTACAGTAGCTAGTAGTTCAGGTAACTTAGCTAGCTAATAATAAGCTTTTCGCTAGCACTGAGTATTGCTACCTAGCTAGCTTAACTACAGTTAGCTACAAGCCAAAAAATCATTCAGCTCCTGAGGCACTCCTACCTCCCTGGTTGACTAGGAAGTAACTAAGAGGAGAAACTAGCCAATGATATTCAAAGCAGTCATAAAATTGAGACGCGCATACATGTTGAGAAATGTCCATGTTTGTTCTTCGTAAACGCCTTATTTAGCAGGTTTATTAATTTTTTTTGTAAATAAATTTAAGAACTGCCACAGTAGTGAGCCTATTCCTACCAATATACCACCTTTAACTATAACTGTCTTGGCTTATATGCTCACTGTGTTTATTGTTATTGTACCTTCATGACTAGATTCTTCCTTTCACATACACTCACCATCCACTTTATTAGGAACACCCGTACACTGATGTGGTCTTCTGATATTGTAGCCCATCCACCTCAAGTTTGATGTGTTGTATTCTGAGATGCTTTTCTGCTCACCCTGGTTGTAAAGAGTGCTTATTTGAGTTACTATAAGAGTTCCTCTCAGCTCAAACCAGTCTGGTCATTCTCCTCTAATCCCTCTCATCAACAAGGCATTTCAGCCAACAGATCCTCCCCTTACAGGATGTTTTTTGTTTTTTTTGCACCATTCTGTGTAAACTCTAGAGACTGATATTTGTGAAAATCCCAGGAGATCAGTGGTTTCTGAAATGCTCAAACCAGCTCATCTGGTACCAGCACTCATGCTGAGGTTAAAGTCACTGAGATCACATTTTTCCCCATTCTGAAGGTCATTAACTCATTAACTGAAGCTCTTGAAGCTGCCTGTATTTTTGCATTGCTCTGCTGCCACATGATTGGCTGATTAGATAACTGCATGAATGTGCAGGCGTACAGGTGTTCCTAATAAAGTGGATGGTGAGTGTACTTTCATGTAAACTGAAACTCTCCTTTTACATGCCCCCTCCCCTCCCTCCCCCCATTTCATTTGCTGTACCTGTGTGTATATATGAAATGCTCAGGTGAATTAATGATTGTGTGGTTTCTTTTTTTTAGTGTCAGTGCTATAATGGGCTTGTTTTGTCTACTGAAAGCACAGTGGCTCTCTATGGAACAGTGAAGCCAGTTCCTGAGGGAAAACAGGTACCACACTTATGGAAAAACAACTCAGTATTGCACTGTTCTATTTGTTGTATCAATGTTGCAGATGAAAATAAATAATTTACTATTGGTAATTAAGATAAAAATAAATCACCTGGAAGTTGGTTTTTCTGCAATGGGTGTTTGATTACTCCTATACCACAGCGCCAGAGCAGTTTGCCAATGATACAAACTTTCTATTAATTAAAGTGAAGTGAAGTGTGGCCATGTATGGTGACCCATACTTATGATGAGCCATAAGAATGACAAATCATACTTTTTATCAGATTATTTGGACTCTTTTATAAATATTAAATAAACATTCTTCTTACAGAATGCTAATCCATAGCAATGGTCATACATATAACAATGTTTTGACTATATGGAGCCATACATGTCCCTGTGAATGAGTTGTTACTACAGAAACAATAATGCATAAGAGCGTAATATTAATCAGTGATTTGCTTTGCAGCCAGCTCTAGAGCCAGAGTCAGAGCTGTGGTGTTATATAAAATTATTCAATACCTTCTGACCAATCAGTATTGAGAAGTCAACAATGCTGTGATATAATAATATATGCCAAGTTTTTTTGCTTTAGACAGAAATAATGTTCGTTTACTTCCTCCATTTAAATAACTAAACAAAAATGCCCATATATAACATTAAATGGTTGATTTCCCTGCATTTAAACCCAAAGCTTTGTTGCTATTGATCTTCATGAAGGTTTTTTGGGGATCCCAATCCACTTATTGAAAATGTCCTAGTCGATGCTATTATAAATGAATTTTGTGCTCCATCCTAGGCTCCGGGAGGCCACGAGCTGCACTGTGATTTCTGGGAGCTGATCGGTCTAGCTCCGGCCGGTGGCGCTGACAATCTGCTGAACGAGGAGTCCGATGTGGACGTTCAGCTCAACAATAGGCACATGATGATCCGTGGAGAAAACGTGTCCAAAATCCTGCGAGTGCGCTCCACAGTCACGCACTGCTTCAGAGAGCACTTCTTCAGCCGCGGCTACTATGAGGTGAGGCCATGAAAAAAAATGAGTGTCTATATGAGAATCATTAGATTCAAATTATACTACTGTAAAGATACCAAAACATAAACGCAAAAGAAAAATAAAAAAATAAAAAAAGACTAATACAATGATAAATGAGTGAGAAAATGGCAAGCACTGAAGTAAACATGTCATAGGAGTCTAGTATATTGCCAATATATCACATTAATTACTGAAAATTTGGTTTATAATTAAACTATATCGTATTCACCCTTGTTATTCAGCAGCCCTAAAAATAGCACGTGTTCCAGCACATCCTATTATTTTGCATTGACAGTGAACACATCTTCATGAAGCATTGAGATACTAAGTCGAGAACATGAAATCGGAATAATGCAAGAATAATGCACTTAAGTTAAAGTTCAGAATTGTGGGTAACTGAGATGTGTTTGCGTGTAACTGAGACAAACTCTCCCTCTCCCTGATGTGCGCAATTTTGGTATTAAATCCTTAATATGTGCACGGGCCTCACCTCAATACAGTCAGATGTGAAGTGAAGATGTGGTACAGGTATTTACAGAAATTGTAGTTATAGTAAAAAAAATTAGATGATCGGGTGCACAACAAAGTTATAAATGTGTGGTGATAGAAAAACCCTTCATGGATTTGTCAAAACTTTTGTCAGTTCAACAGAAGAAAAGTTTCTGTTTTGCGAAGGTATAGATGATATTGAGATAATCTGAAATTGTAATGCTTTCAAATTAAAAACTGTTAAAACATTTTAACACTATTGATTGAGATGTGTGTGTGTCTGTGTGTTTCTGTAGATCACTCCTCCTACTCTGGTGCAGACCCAGGTGGAAGGCGGCTCCACCCTCTTCAATCTGAATTATTTTGGAGAGCAGGCGTACCTGACCCAGTCATCGCAGCTTTACCTGGAGACGTGCATCCCTGCGCTCGGAGACACGTTCTGCATCGCCCAATCATATCGTGCTGAGCAGTCTCGCACACGCAGACACCTGGCTGAGTGAGTCACATGCAAACACAAAAGCACTGGCTGCTGCTGTTAAAATTCTTGTATAAAAGTGAAATATGTCTGAATAGCCTGCTTCCTTCAAACTGAAACACATGTATGCTCCTAACTTTTAGCAACTGATTCCTAGCATTATAATTGTTATTATTATTGTTATTGTCTATACTGCTTTCAGTCAGTACGAGCACACTACATTGGCCTGATGTTAGTGGTATGTGATTGAATCTTCTTTTTGTTAAAACACACAGGTACACCCACATTGAGGCTGAGTGTCCCTTCATGACCTTTGAAGATCTGCTGAACAGGTTAGAGGATCTTGTGTGTGATGTGGTGGATCGAGTCCTGAAGTCTCCTGCTGCTCCGCTGCTCTACGAACTAAACCCTGTATGACCTCTGACCTCTCAAGCTATCTTCACCTTTATAGCACCAGCTGTGATATGATAAAGCCTGTAAAATCAAGTTTTATCAACTGAACTTCCTTTTTCAGTCCATGTTATTTTTCAAATATCATGTATAATTTTGTAATCGAAAAGCTGTGCGTGTGTCCCACTGCAGTTTGATGTCAATAATGATTAGGACTAGGACAATATGCAATTTCTTTATGCATCCAATGTTATTTTATTATTCAATATCATGTAGTGACAATTTGCACCAGAGGGCAACAAATTTAAATATAGCGGATTTAAATCATAAATAGATTTTTAAAAAAAAGAGGGTTCACTCAGTGATGATTATTCATTTCGGTAGTAACTATACACTAATGTACCTTACCTATATGTAAATGTAACAAGCTGTTTTTGGTGTGTGTGTGTAGGACTTCAAGCCCCCCAAGAGGCCATTTAAGAGGATGAACTATTCTGATGCCATTACATGGCTTAAGGAGCACGACATTAAAAAAGATGATGGGACCTACTACGAGTTTGGAGAGGTTTGTCTTTAAGTTCAAAGAAACTTCATTTCACAGCAGCTTGTATAATGAACTTGAACTCCTCAGGCTGCATAAATTCAAAGCAAAGGACAATAAAAGATATGAAAGATATGATATGAAACATAATGATGACATAATGCATGGAATTAAAGCAACAAGTGTTAATACAAACAGAACGACTCATAAAACAACAATCAGCAAGCAAAGAATTAATAGAAGCTGAAGAACAAAAAGCTATTTTTATTTTCTGTGACTAAAACACAAGGCAACATGGACATTTTAACCACACAGAATAAAAATGATACAGTTGTGAACATCTGGAAAGAAAGAAACATCTGGAAAGGAAAAAAAAGTAAAATCATGTTTGACATGCTTGTTTTCTTGTGTGATGTCAAAACCATGACTGTCATACAGTTACCTGCAGTTTCTAATGCAGATATTGTTTAATCTCTTATATAATTTGGCAACCTTGTTTTTTTTTTTTCCCTCTATGATTCTGTTGTAGGATATCCCCGAAGCCCCTGAGAGGCTGATGACGGACACCATTAACGAGACCATCCTGCTGTGTCGCTTCCCAGCTGAGATTAAATCATTTTACATGCAGCGCTGTGCCGAGGATCGACGCCTCACTGAATCGGTCAGCAAAAAGAGAATAAACCAAATCCACTGTTTTATTTAATCAGTTATCAAGCACTAATACATTATATTTATTATAATTATATAATTATATTTCTCATACAAGTAACACTTCAGTATAGGGAGTCACATATTCGACATTAATTCATTACAGAGTGAATACAGCAGTTGCTGGCAACATTAAACAAAGCTTTCATAAGCTGTTACTGTTCTCATATGTTTGCATTATGACATTTGATTAACTATGATTTCTGGAAACACGCAGGCTAATTAAATATTAGTACAGTGATAGTGGCGCTGTAATTGTGCTCTTAATGCCCTGTCACAACACAAGGTGTATAAATAAATAATACATCAGAAAAATGACTTTTTAATTATGGGTTTAGTAGAAAGTGCTATTTTTCACTGGATAATCATGCCAAGGAAAAAAATGTGGTACAAAATCAGTAATACTGAGTTACTTATTAGTCCGTTTGTGGAGTCTGACAAGCCTAACATTGTATAGCGGCAGGCAGGGCTGAAAAACGTCCTGATAATACTTTCACTTACTGCTAAGAAATAGGTAAACAAATCTTTCCCATACCAGAAATCACCTGAGCATGGAGAACAGAGCCGGTGCTAAATAAATGGCTGGATAATTATAGAAATAACTAGTCTCACTAGTTTTGTGTGTCGCATCCACTTTTTAATTTTTCTTTTTGTTCGTCTGGCCAAGTATTGGTAACACATAACATTAAGGGTCATAATAATTTCCAGAGACAGTAGTTAATGAGGAGAATCGGACAGCGCCAGCAGTATAGTATACGAATGTACTCAATAAAACACGAGTAAGCTCCTAACATTAGTAAATTACTGCTGTATTTACTAATTATATGCACATGTATTAGTTATGAATTAATGACTAATAGTGATACCTTGTGCCATGTCATCCTCAAACAATATTCTGTTCCTCACTTGTGTATGTCCAAAAATGTTATTGTTGGCGAATGAAAGCAGTACATATGTATTATGCAATATAAGATGTTAGTTAGACAATAGACAACAAATAATACTATATGTCAGTAGTTTACATGTTAAACTAGTAAACTCGTAAAATGTATTAGTGTTTGTTAACAGTTCTTGGTAGTGGACATTTGCTAATGGAAAAGTTGCCTGTGTGTGTGTGCAGGTTGATGTGTTGATGCCTAACGTTGGTGAGATTGTTGGAGGGTCGATGCGTATCTGGGATGCCGAGGAGCTGCTGGAGGGCTACAAGAGAGAAGGCATTGACCCCACTCCCTACTACTGGTACACTGACCAGGTGTGTGTACAGTATATGCACAGTAGTATTCTGAACCAGTGTGTTTGCTACATGCTTTAAGTGGTATCCACTAACATGAGTATAATGTGCCTCAAGATGCTATTAAGAAGGTGTTGATTAATTAAGTGTCAGCTGTAATTCAGATCCCATGCTTATAGTAATGTGCTCGTTCTAATGCGTTATCGTTCCTATAGTAACAGCTTACACAGGGACTTGCCTAGCCATCGCTGATGTGGTAAAGCTGCCTGTAAAGAGACTTCATTTAAAATTTGTAGACGGAGCCTCCAGTGTCAGTGCCAGTGACAGAAGTAAAGCTGTTCAGAACAGAGGACTTTGTGGTTTCTGGGTAACATGGCAAGCTGTGTTATTTTTGTCTCATTAGCAAGAAAAAAAAGAGAGGCTGATGAGGGAATGGCAGTTTGTAGCTGCTATAACATAAGTGATAACAGGAACTAACTTTTTGCAGATATTGTATAACATTAATTGTAACTATAAATGGATAAAAAAGTACAATAGGTTGTACATTAATTAATAAAGTAATAAAGTAATTGCTGGCAAGTTGCTGTGGTGTTAGAGGAATAAAAACCTTAAAGATGTTTCCTGTTATAGGAAAATTATCAACTTAGGGGTGCATCTTTGATTATTTATTTCTTACATTACCATAATATAACATGCTGTAAAGTGCTTTACTGCTGCTGTAAAAAAGCTACAACCAGACATTTACCATTAACTCAGCTGTAGAAGCCTTTACATGAATAATATGCTCTTTGACACGCTTTTACTACACTGTAACATCATTTGCATGCTTTAACATGATTGCCTATCTTTAAAACAGTAATAAGTATAACATGCATTAAAATGACCAACATACTGCAATGTGACTAATGCATTTAATCATACTGTAACATAGTTTAACTGCTTTATTGTGACATTTCTTAAAACATGCTTTATTGTGCGTTTGATATGCTTTACCATGACATTAATATATTTTAACATGACCATAAGATGCTTCAGTGTACATAAACATGCTTCTTTTGTGTGTTTCAGAGGAAGTATGGCACATGTCCTCATGGGGGATACGGGCTTGGCCTCGAGCGTTTCCTTACCTGGCTGCTCAATCGTCACCACATTCGAGACGTGTGCCTCTACCCACGCTTCATCCAGCGCTGCAGGCCATGAATGTGCTCAGAAGACATACACACAAACCTCCTCCCTGTCTGGTTTATCTGTCTGTCCATCATGTCGCAAGAAAACTAAACTAAATGCCTTTCTCACGTACTATCTGCGGCATGCAACATTTATACATCCATATTTAATGATGTAATCACATTGAAATATGCGAGAGAGTCTCATTATTGCCTAATCACTCTGTTCAGAATATTTTCTGTGGGTTAATAAATGTAAGAGATGCTTCATGTGTCTAGGTGTTGTTTGTCTTCTCTTTTTTCTGGTGTTGATCTCAGATCAGATTTATTCCCTCTTCTGGGTCACGAAAATAAAAAAATATTTCTGTAGCCGCATGAATATTAGATAGAATTAATCATTCTGTTTAACTGAATAGATTAATTATTCTGAATTTTAAACTGGCATAAATTAGTCCTATGTGATATAATAATGATTACTAAATTTTTGTCTGAACAAAGACACATATACTATATTACCAAAAGTATTCGGTCACCTGCCTTGACTCACATATGAACTTAAGTGCCATCCCATTCCTAACCCATAGGGTTCAATATGATGTCGGTCCACCTTTTGCAGCTATTACAGCTTCAACTCTTCTGGGAAGGCTGTCCACAAGGTTGAGGAGTGTGTTTATAGGAATTTTTGACCATTCTTCCAA
>CM040989.1:18397084-18411255 GCA_022985145.1 Pangasius djambal | reverse complement strand
CAGATGGAAAAGCGTGATTCATCACTCCAGAGAACGCGTCTCCACTGCTCTAGAGTCCAGTGGCGGCGTGCTTTACACCACTGCATCCGACGCTTTGCATTGCACTTGGCGATGTGTGGCTTGGATGCAGCTGCTCGGCCATGGAAACCCATTCCATGAAGCTCTCTGCGTACTGTACTTGGGCTAATCTGAAGGTCACGTGAAGTTTGGAGCTCTGTAGCAATTGACTGTGAAGAAAGTCGACGACCTCTTTGCACTATGCGCTTCAGCATCCGCTGACCCCTCTCCGTCAGTTTACGTGGCCTACCACTTCGTAGCTGAGTTGCTGTTGTTCCCAAACTCTTCCATTTTGTTATGATAAAGCTGACAGTTGACTGTGGAATATTTAGGAGCAAGGAAATTTCACGACTGGATTTGTTGCACAGGTGGCATCCTATGACAGTTCCACGCTGGAATTCACTGAGCTCCTGAGAGCGGCCCATTCTTTCACAGATGTTTGTAAAAACAGTCTGCATGCCTAAGTGCTTGATTTTATACACCTGTGGCCAGGCCAAGTGATTAGGACACCTGATTCTGATCATTTGGATGGGTGACCGAATACTTTTGGTAATATAGTGTACTTACTAAAGAAGGGTAATAATAAACTACATGGTTACTGGTAATAGAGACAAAAAGCGAAAACAAGATCCAGAACAGATAGAGTACTGTATCTGTAGGCACAGGTAAAGAAATGCTGTAAATCAAAGATGCCTTCAAAAATAATGAAATTAAACATTTGTACATAAAAAAAATCCCCTATTAAAAGCAGTATATAGTAATAAACTAAAAGTCAATATTAAGTGTAACCATGCTTTGCTGCTTAAAAATGCATGAGTAGTCTCAGGTACAATTTGTGCAGTTTTATTAGGAAATTAGCTGGTATGATTTTCTGAGCATCTTGGAGAACCAGCCACAGCTCTTCTGGAGACTCTGACTATCATACCTGTTTCTGTTTTTACAGATAAAACCAGACACATTCCTGTAACATAAAAATTCGTGTTTAAAAAAATTAGGGTGCCTGAATCATATCTGTTACAGAATTTATTCTACTACAATACTGTGGTAGTAGTGTAAGAGCATCTTTCCAAAACCCATTAGTGTATAAAATTAAAAAAAATGTATGTTTTTATTAACTCTTGATATATCACACCCTTATATTTCACTTATATCTGTAATATTTTACCCCTTTTAGTTCCTTTTGTATTGAGTTATCTGTTACTCAGTTAAGAGCCAAATGCTAATATTGTCAGCAAACAAACCTTGTACAAAGTGAGATTACAATTGCCTGATTGATTCACTGGGGCCCCAATCATGGAATCACCCAATGCTTAGTGATCTGCTGCAAATCTCTTCAAAATAAGTAGAAAAAAATCAACTCTATTTCAGAATATAAACAGGGTTACAATAAAACAAACCAGACCTGACCAATCAGAGCAGTCTGTGAATCACGACTGCAGTGAAATAAGGTTCAGGCAAAATATTCATTTAAAGAGATAAGACAAAGTGATGTCAATTCACATCTAATAGTAATAGAATGGTGCTAATTGTTAGGGACAGATTATGAACAATCTGTTTTATTTATTATTATTATTATTTTTCAAATATATTTAGTTCATTAAGATGCACAGCAGGGTTCGAGGGTCCAATAACAATACAATGAATCTTAGGGCACTTATTTATATTTAAATATGTACAGTATGTTATGTAATATATTAAAACACTATTTATTAAGCTTTGTTTATCCTCCTGCTTTACTATTTCTGCTCCTCTTGCAGGGCAGTCTTCTGTTCATTTGGTGTCACTGTTGGCTTTGTTTAAAACTGTCTTCATGGAACTCACTTGTGGAAAACCGAACAAAGAAATGCACAAGAAGAAAAACACTTTTAACTCAGAGCATTGTGTGAACAAGCATATTCTTCATCATGGTTAATGATGCACTCCACAACAAAACCTTTGCTTCATTAAGACACTTGTAAATTGTGTAGGCAGTTTATATAGACACACCTGAATTCATGTCTGTTTAGATTTGGAGATGGAAAGGTAAATTAATGGATAGCTGTAAAATCAGACATTGCAACATTGTTCTCAGTATTGACTGAACATTAGGATGAGATGTAGCATAAGAAAGAAGAGGGAGAAGAAGCATAGCTATTTAATTTCATTTTTTCAAGCATATGCACTGATGTTAGGGTTATGAAGAGATGTGGACACAGTATTATTTAGCTACAGTAAAACAGTGAGCCAGTGGATTGTACACACAAAGATTTCCATCCGTTATCGTCAATCTCCACTCAGTTACTTTTTATGTAGGATTTTTTTTATGCACCTCATACTATCTGAATGAAGCGATGTCATGATGCGATGAAATGTCATGTTAATTCATGACATTTCTGGACCATACTTGTTTCAAGATTATGTTTTATTTTTAATATAGGGATTTGAATATTTTTTTCCTCACTATTTTACTGTCATATTTAGTGCCCTCAGAGCACAGAATAATACTGAATAAGCTTAAACACATGCGCACACACGCACACACGCTGGAGTCTGGAAACTCAAGAGAAAGCTATTTTAAATTCTCAGATTTCTGGGATTTTGTTCTGTAAAAGTGGGAGAGAGCTGTGATTGACATTAGGTGTGTTTGGTGATGCACATTGCTAAAAGGCCATGTCATTGAGGATTTCTAAAATGTCAGGTTTCTCTTTTCCCTTGTGAAGTTCTGTCACATTTCACTTGGCTTTTGAATAAAAGAGGCTGGTTGGCAATTTTGGGAACAGTACTATTGGGGGATGGGGGGAGGGGGTGAAATAACGATTAGAATCAGTGAAATTACTACTTTCTCTAACTACAAGGACAAAAATGTGTTATTCCTCCTTCAGGTTTGAGGGAGTTCATCAGAGGATTAAGGTGATCAACATACTGATTTGCAGTTAATCTCTATATTCACTATTTACAGTATTCTTATTTTTGGATGCTTTAATATATACTGTAGTTACCTACAGCATAGCGGCATTTTTTGGTAGTGTTTCTGACCCCCTTAATATGGAGGTCTGCTACCTGGACTTGTTTTTGAGCATATTTCGTAATTGAAGTAATATGACTGAAATAATGACAGTGATGTACTATACAATTTTCATCTATTCATCTATTCAAAAGCATACTCTCATCTCCTGGGGACTTGAAATGAGAGACATTTAATTACTTGGAGATTTAAAAAAATATTCACAACTGAGGATTTGCAAAAAGAACCCTGGTTGGGATGTTTGTGTTCAGTTTGATTAATTAAAAATAGTTGCAAGTTAAATAAGCTAATTAAAAATAGCTGCAAATTCTGCATTCAGGCCTTTAATCACAACCCAGCTGTTGTTCACACGCCGTGCTTTCACACTCAGAATTTGTGCTGACAACTTTTTAAACATTTATAGTCTGCTCAAGATAAGAGCCTTTGAGCACTTAACGTCAAAGTTGCAATCTCTGATTGTGGCTATTTGAACTGCTTTTGGTTCCAAATTAGAAACGCAACAATGGTTAAAATGGTTCAATCTTCCCTAGGGAAACCAGACAATTTATTCACTGAAGGCTGTGTTCAAATACATCCTTATTAAAGAAATTTCTGCAACTTTAATAGGCCCTTATTGACTTCCCCTTGCCATTACCACTCCCCTTGAAAAATGCACTTGTCTTCGTGTAGGTGGGTCAGAGAGTGTAACAAGTGTAAAGGGGTGGCGAGATGCTGGGACCATCACACAAATTAACTGTGAACTGGCTGCAAGCACATATCTAATACACTTTCATAACAAAGAGATTGAGTTTGACTTGGAAGATTTCTGTCCAACATGGTCCAGGGCCTTGTTTTTTAGATGAACCTCCGCTCTGTACCAGTACATGCTGCTCCTGAAACTAGCACTGCTGAGTGTGTATGGACATCCACGGCTCATTGTCAGTGAATGGCACAGCCCATGTGTATCCATTTAAGCAGCATGCTGCTCAGGGACTCTTTAAGTACAACAAAAAAGAACAAAAAAGATCGTTTTGTCAGCTTGGTCGCCACTTCTGTTGCTCAGCTTCTGTTCAATTTGTCTTACACACACACACACACACACACACACACACACACACACACACACACACACACACACACACACACACAAAGCTCACTGCCAAGAGTGAGAGATCACCTAAATACATGTTTACTCCTCTAGCTTGTCCTCAAACACCTCCTTCACTCCCAATCCCATGCTAAACCAAACCCCCAAATGCTACAGCATGTCTTGTCCTTAGCACCTCATACACTAATTTTTGCCTCGAATAATAAAATTCGCAGCAGAGAAAGGCAAGAATTGTGCATGCAAACAAATGGGTTGCATCTGGGGAAATCACACAATAACATGATGTGTATCTGTATTTGGAATTAAACCCAAAGTGGGTGTGACCTAAAGTTTTTTTTTTTTTATTTCATTAAATAGGAACATTCCCCCAGAAACACTGGAATACACTGAAAAATAACCCCAGGTATAGAAATGCTAGCAGTGTCAGCATGGTCTATGAACTCTGGGATTGACAGTTCCTCAACCTAAGCTACATCACTCGAGTTTATAATTAAGAGAAAATAAGAGATATGTATAGGACTATTTTACTTAATCCTGCTCGTGCAGTTAATATTTGTGCTTGTACCTGCCCATGACAACAAATGAATTGGTTCTATTTCTCAAAATATAAACCAACTAGAAGCCTAATTTAAACCACTGTGATTCTGACTAGTTACTAAGGATACTGTAAATGCATTGCATGACACATTCATGAGGATGAACAGAGGGAAACAATCCAAGGTTTCTTTAGTATCATACTAATAGAAAGATCAGAATTTAGCACAAGCAACAGTTCATTAAGCCAGTGTTTTGGCTGTGGCAGTGTTGGTGTGGGGAAGGTTTTTCTGGCACACATTAGGGGCGCTGATACTCACTGAAAAAAGATTTGGCCAGCACAGTGTATCTGAACATCACAGTTGAACGACTTCAATTTGTAGGACCTGAATGGTACAACATTCAAACACAACACATTCAGCATCTCATAGCATCCCTCTTCGGGTGAATTTCTGCTGCTCTGAATGCTAAAGAAAGCAAACAGGCTGCTAGAAAGGTGTGCCTAGAAAAACCTGGCAACTCTGTAGGCTGTTCTAGTCTTGTCTTCGTAGATCCATTAAATTCAAACACAAGCAACTATGTACTATATGGAAACTGATATATTATAGGTATATTTAGATCATTATTTAAATGTGTACTCTTTTTTTTCCTTCTTTTTTTCCCCTGTTTGTTCGCTATTTATTTTAGCCATATGTAATTTTATACCTGAACTTCACACGCAAAGTGGAACCCTTGGACCGCACTCTGAGAATAACTTAGTTAGATAAAGATAAACATTGTAAAGTAGAAGTCTTTTAATATTTAAAATGAAAAATAACATCATAAGGAATATGTTGTCAATGTCAATTAAGTAATTAATATTTCAATTAAATTATCTACAATTTAATAACACTTGGCAAATAAGCTCTGTCAGTTAGAATATCTTTACAACTGGCTGTAGATCAGTGTACACATAATGGTCAAAACTAAAGTCACTCTAAGTTAGGGTCAAAAACACAAACATAACTGCCTTTACAATGGCATTACAATGTCATTCAATGTGAATGTCTCACGCACACACACACACACACACACACACACACACACACACACATATATATATATAGAGTAATCTTTTAATTTGGGATTATAAGTTTGGATTTAGCAAAATCTTTGACATAAAACTGATAACATATTTACACATCTTCCGAAAGACATTCTCTTGATTCATGTTTTAATGATGTGTTAGAGAACACTGTCTAACACATCACTCCAAAATAGGTATTCAACTGGGTTGAGATCCCATGACTGTGGAGGCCATAGCATACAGTATGATTTACATCATTATAATGCTCATTAAAACATTCAGTATGTCCTTGTGCCCTGTGGATGGGTGCAGAGGCATCAATGTTTCCTAATAGAATAAAGGTGAACAGTCAGAATAACTTTAAATTGATTTGCAGTGCTGCTTTGCTCTAAGCGCACTAGTGCACAAAAAAAAAAAAAAAAAAAATTCTCATAGTCGAAGAACAAATCTTTCCCGTGGTGTAATATCAATACCAAGCCAATGTCAGAGATCTCTTCAAAGCTGTGATGCAAAATCCATTACAGAGAAAAACTAATTTTACTGCCCATGTAGTAGTGTTATCTTATAATAAATCTTCAGCTAAGCAGGTTTTATTTATAGCATTATTGTCGGAAATGGCCTTCAACCTGTCCACTTTATGCTTGATGAAGCTGAAAAAGACTCAAACTGTGCATTTTATGAGTGCCTCAAGGCTCAAAGGGAATTTTTTTTGGCAGAGATGAGAAGAAAGTTAATGCTGGCCTTGGTTTATCGGGCCACACTTGGGTGTTTTTAATGTTTTATTTAGAGTGAAATCCTCTAAATGCAAGAACATGCACTCAGGTTGTAAGAAATGCTTCAGAGATCCTTTTAGACAGTGAAATTGGTCATTTTGTTTATTTTGCAACCTTGCATTTTTAATAATTGTGAAAGAAAGGAAATTTTAAAATGGAAACATTAGCAACAAAATGTACCTTTGTAGATACATATATGAAAGAAAAAATGCATCTCAGTTGAGAACACAGTAAAAATTGATGATACTGAAATACACAAATGGATAATATTAATACAACAAATGAAAATAATTTTCTATTTATTTTCTATTTTCTATTTATTTCTATCTATTATTAATTTCTTATGCTAGGATGCCAATTAACACAAATAAAAAAAGATGAATAAAAGACACTCATATTCAGACCACAAAAGATTATTCAACACAGCATTAAAGTAACAGTAATTGCCGATTGAGAATTTAGGAGAATTTTAGACTTCTGTTATTCCTTATTATAATGAATGTAATATTTAATGCTACATTCAAAATAAAGTTATAGGTAGGGACAGAGGTTGCCTTTAGGCATATGGTCATCTTAGTGGTGTTTAAGACACAGCTGGCCTTGAACAAGGCTAATATGTCAGAAGTTAGGATTTTGTGGTTTGTGGGATTAGTGCAGGATTTAGCCATGTTTAGCACATTAAAAGCAATCAATAAGAGAAGACAAACATACTAGGATTTAGGTAGGACATGACAATCAGATGACTGTACAAAGGCAATCAAATGTTATGTGCCAAAGAAAACATGGGAGTTATACTGTCTGGGATTTAGCACAGAGAGTAGAGGGAATATGAGATCTTAATGTCACAAGAACATGAAGGCCATAATGTCCGGCATTTAGACTTGTATGAAATGAAATGTAAGTGAGATTTTACACAATGGCATTTTACCCAGACACTTTGCATGACTTCAGCCTTTCTTTTTCTTCTCGGGCTTCCGCTTCTGCCCTGTCTTGGGCTTCTCCCTCCAAATGGTATCCCACCATCAGCTGGTATACCAAAACACCCACCATGGCACCAATAAATGGTGCAAAGATTGGAACGAAGAACCAGTAATCATTCACCCTGCAACAGGAGAGAAATGAGAAAGTAGATGGTGTTAGTATGTTTCTAGTTAGTTGAAACCTAGTGCAATAAGCTATAGAGAGAGAAATTTATGGTTTGTTTAAGCATCATTGTGTTTAATCAATATGTCCTCTGTGTGAAGGGAATGAGTCAGAAGATTCGGAACAGAAATTATAGAGTGGCTTGAATGCTTAAAAGGCAAGCAATGATTAAAAGCTAGAAGCATAAAGCATCTATATATTTTTATATACCACATAAATCCTTATATACCATGTACAGTATAAATGTTTCATTTAATACCCAAGAAACTGCACCTTTACCCTAATTAAGAATGCAAAGAACCATGAAAATGTATTAATATGTAAATTTCAAAATGTCCCCATGTCGTCTTGCCTTCCTAACTCTTGCATTCACCCACTACCTGGTTATGCTACTCTAGTACAAAAGGTGAGACACCACAATGAGAACATTCGATCCTATACAGTATGTCTGAAATTTCAACTGACTCAATGGGTCCAATGAGGAAATGTTGACCGAAATCAGGAACTTGTTGACAGAACAGATCAGAATGGTAAATTCAATTATTTGTCTTTATTTGCTAACTCTGTATTTTTCTATAGGTAATATAAGTACATAATTAGTCAGCTGGTTGACTTATAGTAAACTAGCTCACATTTGTAACAGGCAAACACAAGTGAGAGTTCATATCATACTCTCAATTTGAATCGTCATAGTCTTTTAACAGTAGGCAAATTTAGACAAAATAAGTTTTTGTTCATTACCAGCATTAGATAAGCTGGCTGGTTAGTCCTATAGCTAAAGGTTTCTGGTTATGTAGCACTCCTGAAATGAGATTTTATGGAAATCCTGAAACCAAAATAGAATGATCAATTTATGAATTGTTTATCATGAGTCACTTAAAAATCACATTTCTGAGTGCAGTAGTACTTTAATATTCCATACTGCATATGTAATATTAAATACTACTGAGGCACTGCATATGAAACTTAAAAATATCTACTCTACTTAATATAGCAGAATGTACTTAATATAGTTAAGTACTGACGTGAAGACTTCACTGCCCCAGCCTGCAAGTGAGGTAAAGATTCGGGGTCCGAGGTCTCTGGCAGGGTTCACGGCATAACCTGAGTTAAATCCCATAGAAAGACCAATAACCAAAACCACGAAGCCTACAGTGAAGGCTTCTAGCCCGCGTGGGATTGGGTTGTTATACGGGTCCACTATGGCGAGTATACACACGATCAGAGCTGCTGTGCCAATCACCTGCACAAAAAGGACAGAATTCTTTATCAAAAGGCAGTTCATGGGAATTTAAATCTTTTTAAGATGGGACTTTTAAGCTGGATGGAAACCGCTATTATTTATATTCTCTGTTTTCTTGACTTATGTCTTATATTCTCATATCAATATTCTGTATCGAATTTCTTAAGTGGGTGTCAGTCATTATTTCTGTGAAATAGTGAAATTTAGACTGAGATTTGATTTCTGGAAAATCTAATGTGTGGTTCCTTACTTGGTCAAAGAAGCCGTTGACCAGGCTGAGATGTCTGGATGGATACGTGGCAAATATTCCAGCTGTAGCATTTTCCCCCAACACAATCAGACTGCCCTTCCGATACTCCCAAAGTGCATCTGCAATTGCACAAAATGAACTGAGCTAGAAATTGTGGTAGGAGTAGAGTCGCTAGCCTATAGAAGAGCTACTAAAAGCTATAAACTGGACCATCCAAATATAGTGAGAGGAAAGAAGGACAACTTGATAGTCTAGAGAGTGAAGAGGTTACCTATTAAACATCTATATACATTTCATGAGATCAAATTCATGTCCTAGTATTTTGAACCAGCTAATTCACTTTCATCTCCAAATGTCCCCATGTCTGATCTTCTAATTCTTTTCCTTCAGATATTGAACAAACTTTTATTTTTAATTTTGCCATTCACCAGAACTCTTACTCACCAAAATACATGCCAAATATGATCCCAGAGCCAAGGAATGCACCCACAGTCTGAAATATGAAGTACACAGGGAACTTCCTCCATGGTTCCCTTCCCAGGATGCAAAGGGCAAAGGTCACAGCTGGGTTCAAGTGGCCACCTGTACAACATCAAGAGATAATTTTGGAATGATGCAGAGTGCAGGGAGAATTACAGAACTTCAAAGTGGCAATTACAATTAATCTTCTGCAATCTAGACAAATTATTAGCACCCTTCACAAAAATGAGCAACAACTAACACACAGGTTGGTCAAACAATTTGTGTAAAATGTAATACGATTACCCAAACCATACAAACAGGATGCAAAATCATCTATTAATACACTAACTAATTACATTTAAACAAACAAACAACCAACCAAACAAACAAACAAAAAACACTAGCGACTGGCAATACAGGTGCTCTATTTGATACATAAAAGTTATGTAGTGGATATATATTTTCTATTGATCTTTTTTAGTTGGCTCCAGAAATATTGGCACCCTTGGTAAAGACGGGTAAAAAGGAAATTAAAAAATGTCTTTGTGGTTAATTAGTTTAAACTTGAAATGAGAAACTATGAGAGAACGCTAACCTAACCTATGAGATTGAAACTGAAGTAAATTTATTAAGAGTAAAAACAATACACCCTAGATGATACATCAGTTTATTACAGGGCACCTTACACACAAAATCACACATTCATTCACAGCTTGGGGACAATTTAGAGTAGCCAATCCATCAACCAGCATTCATAATATCTCACCTGAAATCTGGCCACACACCAAAATCCCAAGTGTGGCAGCGAAACCAAATGCGAAATTCACCGTCAGGAACATTCCATGCGATCCTTCGCTCAGGACTAACTGAGCAACAGCACCACAGCCAAACATCTGGATGGAGGGGGGAAAACCCACTGTGTTATCTCAAAATATCTCATTGAAAAAATATTCTTTAACTCTTACTGATCGGTTCCTTAATTCACAGTGGATGTGCCACTGACTTATCAGGATTGTTCCACTTTTTGAATCTTTCAAGGGTTCATAGATGTTTTTGGTAGAAACTGTTTGTTCTAGTCTCTTCATGACCAGTTCATTTTTGAGAACCTCTTGCTCTTCTTCCTCTTGCTCTCTTGCTTTTCTTCTGGAATGTTGAGCATTCCAGTAATTGATAACAGTAATTGATTTTACTTTGAAGCTTTTTTTTAAAATTATTGACGTTGGTGAAACATTTCAAGAGGAGTCTTTTACCATGTTGGACTAAACTAATCAAAATGTTCAAACAATATGACTTAAACTATGAGCAGCGTTTTCACCACAGAACATATTCAGATCAAATGTTTTGATTGGAAGAACTTGCATCATACATCTGCATACCTGAAATGGTATAGAAATAATTTTTTTAGTACATCCTGGTACTAAGTTGCTTACTCTATATTTTAAAGATGACATTAAATGCCATTTATGCAATTGTATTGTAATAAAAGTATTACAACATATGGTTATTTGTAAAATGGACTTAATAAAAACAATGCAGAAAACATTAACCTTAGTTTAACCTTGTTTTTCATGTTTGCAGGTTGTTGTTTTTTTACAGTTAGTCACATGCATTTATCAATACTGTGCTCAATTTTCAAAACTCTTCACACATTAGCATAACAGATGTCAGTGTGGGCTGAACTGTAGATCAGTTTTCAATGCTTTGACAAAAAAGACGTTGAATAAAGACATGGCCGCTTCACAGCTCCAGGGTTTGAGCCTGGGCTCGGGTTACTGTTTGCACAGAGTTTTGTATGTTCTATCCGTGTCCGCATGGGCCTCCACTTGGTTTCCTCTCACCTCCCAAAGAGTGTGTGAATGTGTGTGTGCGTATGTGTGCATGGTGCCCTGTAATCAACAGGAGGCTTGTCCAATGTGTATTCCCACTTCATGCCTTGTACATAAATAAATGGCTACATGTTTTCTCATCAAGATGAATGAATGAATGAATTAATTAATGTTTTCCCAGGATAGGCACATGACCCTGACTAGGATAAAGTGTTTACTAAAGATGAACGAGAAGCATTTGCAATGAAAAGCCTTGCAATAACACAATTTGCAAAATTATGCAAAATTACAAACAAAGCTGAGTTATTGTAAAATATATTGTGTTCATGTATGAATGACTCATTTGAATCAAATTCAGTGCATTACTTTTTTTCAGTGATACATCTAAAGGGTATCTTTAGAGCTTGGTAGATATCTTATGTATATGAGTGTCTATCATGTTGGCAATATAATTATGTCAGATTTGCTCATCGTGATATAATATTGACCTGGCATATCGTTAAAACCCCATGCAGCTGAAATCTATTGTAATAAATCAAATTGTTTATTCACATTCACTATTTTGAATTACACACATTCCTCAGATAGAAACACACCATGAAAACATTGGATCCTCAGAATTATAATATGGCAAAAATTCCAGTAATTCTGTACAGGAAATGGTTGTGATTTGCAAGGCTACATTTGGCTTAGTGGACCTGTTTTTGTCTGGACAGACAGTCAAAGAATGTGAAGTGAAGCTATAAAAAACATGTGTAGGTAAGGGGTAGTGTGTGTGTCTGCATACCTGTTCTATCCCCTAAAAGGCTCCAAACCCCAGTTAAGTTGAGTAATAAAAAATCAAAAGGATCCACCCTTAACTGTCTGAAAACAACATGGGCTGAAAAAAGATTTATGCACATATCACTGTCTCAGTCACCACCTGAACCAGATTAAGATAGATCTTTCATCCACTGTGTTTACTCAGATTTTAAAAAATTTAGCACATGACCTATCTCTGAAGTTATAGTACAGTATATATGAGTATATAGCCAGGAAACAGACAAACACATATTTAGGTGTGTAACGGATTACTAGAATGATTTCAATCTTTCTACATACTTTCCATCAAGCTATAACATTCCTGTATGTATTCTATATCAGACTCTTACAAAAATGGGTTGTCAATGGTTCTTTGCATAGTTGAAGGTTCACAATTTTCTTGTGTGTATCTGGATAGACTTTTTCCCCCTAACCAACTGGGACAACACATCACTGAACCTGTAACATTTTCTTTTATAATGAATTACTGCATTGTTAACGTCTGAGTTTCTGCCAAGAGCCTGTCATTGAGCACATGAGCAAGAACTATCTTTACATCACATGTTAATAGAAACTAATATAAATCTGCAATATTTCTCAAACAGAATCCAATCCTTCTTGACCGAGATAAGCCTAAATAACAAGTGTGTTTATTTTGACTGAAAGCAGTACAGGTAATGACACACAATAGGAGACTGCAATAAATAAGTCAGGTTCAGCTTTTAGTTGTTGTATAACTACAACAGTTAACCGTGTGTGTTCACCGTGTGTGCGTCGACTCTGAAATATAATGATTTAATAGGTCTATATCACCACGGGAGCTGTCTTATTATATTTCTATCATTATCTAATTGAATTTAATTGCAACAGTTTTCTGTTTCCTCGGGGCATGTTTATAGATAGATCCATACTTTTCTTTAGCTGGACTTCTTCAGCAGATAAACAACAAACAACAAATAAACAAAAAAGAGCAAATTAGATAACTTTCTTGCTTTCTAGGACAAAACCCAGTCTGTGCCAGTTTTAGAAATGATCTATTGCTAAATAGAAGCTGATGAATTATCATCAATGATAAAAACAAAAGCAGGTTACAGACTTGTAAGATTAAAACATGTTTAATTCTCACCACCAGGATAAGGGTGCCCAGGCATTCCGCAAGAGCCTGACGTATCAGTAGGTTTCGGATGTGGAACATTTGCATCATTTTGTCCAAGAAAACCTTCTGCCTTCCCATGATGCCACGGACACAGTGAGATTTAGAACCTTAGATAAAGATGAAGATGATGAACAGCCCACAGTACCTTTGTCAATTCATAAGGGAGGCACATGCATCCCCCCTTTTAAACAGAGAACACCCACAGACACACACACTCATGCACGCACATACCTTTGAACACTCCCTTTCTACCTTCTCTGCCTCCACCCATATCTCTTACATACTATTTGATTTCTTCCCATCATTTAAATATGTTTGTGTGTGTGTTTGTGTGTGTGTGTGTGTGTGTGTGTGTGTGTGAGAGAGAGAGAGAGAGAGAGAGAGAGAGAGAGACCAGGTTCTGTGTAAGTTCTCCTATGTTCATTTTATTTGGTGTATTAATTTTGTTAATTGTTTTTAATTATATAGCATGTGTTCATGTATTCATTTTTCATTCTTTTGTTTTTGTATTAATCTTATTATCCTTTTTGCTGGGAAAAAAAAGCTAAAAGTCTTTCTTTATCTGAGCACATGCAGGCCTCGCAGTTGGTCTGTCTATTTTGGTACTTCAGTAATATGCAATGCAGGTATGGTACACATGGAAAGAAATTATTTTTAGTGCAGTTCGGCCACCTTAAATGTTTTCAAATAATAGCCAATAAATTCCTCACCCAAGGGGACCCTTAATTATATATATATATATATATACACACAAATACTTCCGAACCTA
>CM040989.1:18364147-18389114 GCA_022985145.1 Pangasius djambal | reverse complement strand
CCCCCCCAAAAAAAAAAAAAAAAAAAAAAAAGCCAATAGCTGTTTATTGTACTGTTTCATCTGGTTTGATCTCTAGGTGGCAGCAAAGTGTTTTGGCAATACCGCAAGATGACACAAGTAGGGTCAAATTGTACATAATGCTCTAAACATTTTCATGGGGTCCAAATTATCCTAGAGTACTAGAATGTGCTCGTTCTTTAATGACGCCCCACAGTGTCAAATGTAGTGTATGAATATACACTTTGCAAACCACACCACACCAAAACAAATCAAAGGTTTTACTTAAAATGCTGCTGGAATTGTGAAATGCTCAGTCATTAGCATGTAAATATATATTATCATCACTGCTTAAAGGTTAATGCGCATTTATTTGTTTTGATTAGATTAAATCGAGGGCTAACTACTATCAAAGTCAAAATTGCAATTTGTTTATATGCAATGTTCAGTGTTCAAGCATAGGGAGGAAATGCTATCCCCTTGGTTAAAAAAAAAAAAAAAAGAAGCAAAAATCCATTGATGGCTCATCCCTAGTGCAAAGTGAATTCATTTAAATTCTGTTGAAATACTAATTACCTCTTTTGAGTTACCAATGATTAAAAAAAAATGTTGCTATTTAACAGATATGTCGATGTTCCATTGATTTGCTCACCTTGCTCTATCAGCCTTTTCAGTGGAGGAGGAGCATTTAATTGACAGGGCTGCCAGGGTCACGATTTTTACTCCACATTGGACTAGCTTAAAACTACTCCGTAACCTCCAAGATCTTATTTTGCAGCAAATAATTAGAATTAAATGTAAAGAATTTTTGTAAATAAAGGCAAAGTGTACATGACAGTGTGTACATATTGTAAGCTATGTTCACAAGATGCTGCCGCAAAAATCTCCTTTGTAAAACCATCACTTATTCTCATACTCTTAAAAAATGCTCTTTTACCAACATCTGTTACCATGTGATACTATATAACAAAAACCTATTGTATGTTATCACACTGATGAAATGGAAAACAAAAACAACAACAACATGAAATGCATGAATTTCACAGTTAATCATGCTTATCAAAGCAACAAAGACTGCAAAATGTTCTCTGTGAAAATATCAAGAGGAAGCACTATAGTATCTTCGTAAGATACAAGTAACCTGATAAATCATCTTATAAAGTTTAAATTGTATCTTTAATAGAGAGCGTGAGGATGGCCATCATGAGTGTACAGAGCAGTATCAGTGTGTGTGGTCGTTAAAACTGTGTCATGAGTTGCATACACACAAAGTGAAAAGAACATATACAGAGAAACTGTCACATGTGAGAGCATTTCAAGTCTGATCACAGAGTCACACATGCTTCCTTCTCCAGCATCTACCATAACATATTAAACATGAAATTCAGCACTCAGAGTTCATTGCTAGCACGACACAGCAAAAAACAATATAAACAGTCATAAAATGTTCCATGATGCCCATGATTGATTCATGATTAATACTATGTTGGTTGCTCAATTTGGCATTGGTTAAAAAAAAAACAAGTACTTGTAATTGTATTCAGTCTGAGAAAAAATGCCATCCATGTAGCCCTACTTTTACCAATATTCATAAAGTGGCTTCTGAATCCAATTTTCCTCAGCTAGCATGGCTGCATCTCATGCACTTGCCAGGGCTGTATACAGCTGCATATGCAAAATGTGAAATAGAAATGAAGCTACTAAAAAACACAAATTGACAGACCTTGCAGAAGGCACTCTGAATGCCCTTAAAGAAAAATATAATGCTGAGACTGCATCACTAGAAGCCAAAGTACTTGAAATAGCTGCAGTCTCAGAAAATGGTGAACGCACTGGTGGTCATCACATCACCATTTCAGCAGTCACACTGTCACACTGACAAATATGTCCAAACTCATGTAGCTTCTCAGCAAACTCACACTCCCATTCAACTCAACTTTGAAACTTCAGAGACTGCTAACCCTTTACAGCTCATCTACCCTTAACAGAATGATGTGCTGGTCACAGTCCACTAATGCAAGAGTGTCCAGCTTCTCCTCCTCAGTTCCCACAACAATCACATTCTTTAAAGCTCTAAGTGTAATGTGAAGAAAATATTGAGCCACAGTGATATACTGTAATTATGCAGCAGAGGCATACCCACCTCCCACGAACTGACCTGTCTGCTTATCAACCACGTCATGATAATGATGACAATCAACCAACAATTATTTATCATGAAATCCAGCTTTCTCAATGCAATAAAGGACCTAAACCTTAAACCTATTGATCAGTTTTAACTTCTTATTAAGTATTGAGTCACCACAACATGCTAGAAAGATTAGAGCTGTCCATATCAACCATACAGCCTCTGGCCTGGAAATGGTCTTTAGAGATCATGGAAGCTTCTCTTGCAAATGACTCACTCCATTATAGAAAAACTACCTCACAAACTCCAAAGTCCATGGACAAGTCACTGTGCATGGTATAAAATGGAGCAAAGCAAGGCAAGGCAAGTTTATTTACACAGCATATATAAAGGCAGTTCAAAGTGCTTTACATAACTAAAATAACATAAATAAGTACAGTACTTAAGCACAGGCAGAAAGTGCTTAAGTATCAAAGTCACAAGAAAAGAGAAGTGTTTTAAGTCTGGACATAAAGATGGCCAAATTTGAGGCATGTCTGAGATCTTCTTGTAGCTGGTTCAAGCTTTGGAAATGAAGTACCATTACGTACCATATCACCCATTCTTATATTTTGAGAATAACATATATTACAGGTGCTGAGCTTCCACTTTGCATCAGGGGAAGGAATGTAAAACAGTAATCAACAGTTTAGAGTGCAGCAATAATTGCCAGCTGTGAAGTGGTCCAACACACCTGCCACAGAGCACAGAGGGGAGCAAGGTGAGCCTAGCTACTTCCACATGTGCAGAAGGACTCTGATCAAAATCACACAAAACAGTGTTCAGTTGGGTTGAGATCTGGTCACTGATGTGCATCATTTTCATCCTCAAACCATTCAACAACTATCGTGTGCTGTGGATGGGGGCTGATCCTGGATGAGACTACTGCCATCTGGATAGAACTGTTTTATCATAGGATAAAGGTGATTAGTCAGATGTATCCATTTGCAGTGACTCTTCCCTTTAAGGGGTAAAGTGAACCCAAATCATGCTAGTAAAATAAATGCTTCCCCCTCATTTTTAGAGTATGACCATTCAGAAGGGCATCCACAGAAACAAGAGAAGGTGTATGTGATGCTTGACGAACAAAGCAATGTATCTTTGGCTATATCTGCATTCTTTGATATATTTGGCATACAAAGTGATCCCTACACATTCCAGAGATGCTCTGGCACTACAAGCACAACTGAAATGAGGGACCATTTTGTAGCCTTCATGGAAAAGGTGTTTGTTAACAGGCATGCACAACCAACTGCGCTGGTATCTGCCTTAACTTTAGGGTTTATCATTCTTGGAAACCCTTGGAGTTCTTATCCACTTCAGAGTCTTGTACAGCAATACCTGACATTCAGCAGATGTTTCACAGCTCTTCAGCCAGAGAAACGGATGACTACCTCCATTTCCTGTGGTTTCACAACCACTAGCTTGTTGATTACTACCACATACAGGTCCAGGTTGTTGGCAATCATCTCTCATTAGTTGTGGCCAGAAGTGGACAGCTGTGAAGGGAGAAAGTGTTTTTGCTCAAGCAAGAAAGTTTGTCAAATGACACTCCTATGTTGATAGTTGCCTTAAGTATTTTTCCACTGTAACAGAAGCCATTGATGTGGAAATTTATGGCTGGAAGTGGACAGCTATGGAGGTAAAAAGTGTTTTTGCTGCTCAAGCAAGACAGTTTGCCAAATGACACTTCTATGGTGATGGTAGCCTTAAGTATCTTTCCACTGTAACAGAAACCATTGATGTGTTCAGAACAGTTTAAGACAAGCTGAATTTAGTCTAATCTTATACTTACAAAAATTGCATCAAATAGCCCTGAAAATATTACAACTTTTCCAACAAAGATCTTGCCAAAGGCCTGTAAGATCTGGATTTTGGACAGGCTCTGAGCACAAATTCTGATTTTATTTGCATGAGACTTGTGATGCATTTGATCCTTGCTCCATTGTTTCAAAAAGAGTATGGGGAGGTCATGTAAACAGCACTGGGCTTTCATCTTCACATGAATAAGCACACAAGCTAGACAAAACAGAGGTTACTGACTCGGTAGACATGTTCAATTTCATTAATGAGCTGAGATGCTTCTTTGCTATCAGAGGAGCTGCAAAACAGAGGATCCAACTGTGAAACCAACTCTGTGCGAGCCTTCAAAGAACTTAAAAATCACAGCCAAGGGCTGCAGCAACTTGGAGCTTGAGAGCTAGCTCACAGATCAAGGAAGCAATTGAATGTTCAACCACCCACATTCCTCTCATATAGGTGGCAGCTATGAGCAAATGCTTGGTTTTGCATGCCAACTGCTTGATGCTTCTGCAACTTGGGCCTGTCAAACTCATTCCTGTAGTCCTGTCAACATTCATTCATTCATCTTCAGTTACCACTTTATCCTGATCAGGGTAATGATAGATCCATATCTTATGACAGGAACACTGGGCACGAGGTGGGAATACACCCTGAATGGGGATGCCAGTCCATTGCAGGGCACACACACATTCACACAATCACTCACACCTTTGGACAATTTTGTCTTAGCCAATCCACCTACATGCATGCTTGTTTGGAGGGGGGAGAAAAACAGAGAACCTGGAGGAAACCCACATGGACACGGGGAGAACAGAAAGGACAGCCAGTAACCTGAGCTCACTATTGACCTGGGGATCCTGGAGCTGTAACACCACCATGCCAACCTATTCCTGAAAACATTCATGGCCACTGGCATAGTTAATTCCAGGCCATTCACCCCAGTATCTACAGATCCAGTCCAACCATTTAATCTCACTCCAGCCAGACTCAGGATGTTCTATATTCCTACTGTAACATCCAGACAGCAAGGCATTACAGTGATGTTGGACTAACTTTTGTTGATCCTGTAAACAACATTATTTTTCTTGAGTTAGCAAAGTTATAGAGATGAAGTGCTACACCAAGGTCTTTCACTGCTGCATGCTGCAATATTGAAAGGCCATTGAGAGTTACTATATAACCATAAAGCTTACTTCTAGTAAATGTTCCTTCAGTCTTGTAAGAAATCCATTGTCTGTGTTCTTTAAGCATTCCTTAACATTAAGTTGGAGTCTGTCATCTGGTATTTTATAGTGTTTATAGCTGGAAACCATGGCGAGTAGAAAAATATGTATTTACCTGTGTGATAGATGCATGGATGGTGTAGAATACAAAATAATTACATCTGAGCAAGTGAAAATTTCTCGATTATGGGTGTATTTTTATATAATATTTCTTATTGTGAGATTAATACTGTATAAATCAAATATAAGATTATTCAGTGTGTTTTTTAGATGTTTTTCCTCATTTCAAGCTTTAAATGTACTTATTCTATTGCAAATAATTGTGCTTCTTTCTAGAAATAAATGCTTAAAATTAGAAACCATACTTGCCAAAAAAAAGACTATTGCAAACTTGTAATTAGTAAAAAAAAAAAATAATGCGTATAAATTAATTGTAATTAATTGTAATCTTATGGGAAATAGTAGATAAATGCAGTATATTTTGCAGTATATTTTCAGTTATTAGGTTTATATTGGTAATTAACCTTTTGTCTGTTTTCTCGTTCATGCCTTTCGATCTCAGTATTATCCTGATATCACTATATTTAATAAGGTACCTTATTTTTCATGGCATACTGGCACAGTGTTTTAGCTTGTATAGTGGGCTTTGATAGAGTATTATTACAGCAAGCAGTCTCACATGATTTATTTTAATAATGAAAAAAAAAAATGGCATCAGCCTGTAGTAGAAAGAAATGAAGGCGTATTGGGTAAAGGCAGATTTGAGACACAAGCTAAGTATATTTAACAGATCGATTATACAAATGGCCACGATGTATTTTAATTATTACCAGTTAATTGAAAGCCTCACACAATAAGTTTAAGAATTAAACATGCATAACATAGACAGTAATTTGCAATACAGACACATTCTTTTTTTCTTGTACACTATGGCATGCTGTAAATAATTAACTGTCAACAAGTTAATATAGGCCACGTAAAGCTGAAATAGCTCTTTTACAGATAGAAATTCACACTATTCCGAGGAACTAAAAGTGTACATGTGAAGTGTGTGCAAGTGAAGTGAAACATATGTGAGTGAAGTGTGAAGAGGATGTAACTGGGGCAAAAACGTCATGACGCACTCAACTAGCGCAACAAAAAAAGAGAAACAAATGAACGAAATTCAGTGTGTACTTGAATTGTGTATTTATGGTTTCCAGGCAGGTGTTGAAGTCAGAGGTGAGCTCTGAGCTGAAAACTGCTTAACCTGTTCACTTTCTGCTCTCAGGGCAAAATGACCTGTAAATAATCTTTGTAAAGTAAAATTAATTGTTCATGTTCATCCCTGACACTGAGGCAAGCATATAAAGGTAAAATGGAAAAAAAAAAAAGAACTTCCAATTGAGTTACAAAAAAAAAAGGTCATTTTGACCTGAACAGAACATGAACGTAATCAGCTAATCGCGATAAATCTGAACATCAATACAGTATACTGTGTAATTAGTTTGAAGTCAAACACAAATTTAATTTCATGAAACACTGTTATAAGACAAGTGTACAGAAGCCATCACACTTTAAAGACCCTTAGTTTGCGAGTTTTATAGGTACTCATCTTATTAAGGACTAATTAAAAAGTGTGTGCTTAGTGCCAATGTATTTCAGATAATAAATAATGTTTTGGCATTTGTTGGCTTTGGCTGGGTTTGTCCCAAACATTTAACAAATTTTCTGAAAGAAAATGCTAATCATTTGCATGTTTTATGTAAATGCGAAATGGCAGTGGGGACCCAGTGGCAAAATATTTGAGATTTCTCTATCCACTCAGTGTCTCTCCGTGTATTAAATTTTAATTGAAATCAAAATGCATATGAATTAAATGAAGTAAAAATTCAGTTTGTCCTAAGAATTTTCTTGATAGACCTTATATTTTTGAATGTTTATACGTGTGTATTGTCTGTATGTTATCCTATGATATATTATGGGCACACATCATTGGTGCCCAACTCCCAGCCATTGAACATCTTCACCACAGTAGATGTCTGCGTAGAGCACACAGCATCATCAGGGACTCCTCCCATCCCAGTAACAAACTGTTCAACCTCCTTCCTTCCAGGAGGAGATACAGGAACATTCACACCAGAACCAGCAGGCTAAGGGCCAGCTTCTGGCCCACAACCATTACCCTGCTGAACTCTACACTACACTGTTAGGCCACTGATGTTTTACTGCCTGTAATAATCCTGCAGTTCTGTTCTATACTGTATATCCTGTATTATCTCTATATAATTGTAAATCCATAGTATATATCCTAGGTTATCCTTATATATTTGCATATTATTTGTATATACATTGTATATTATCCATGGATAATCTGGGTACTGTTGTATATACAGTGTACATGTCTCTTATGCATATTTATGACTATACTTGCATATTATTTATTTATTTACTGTACACATATTTACATATTCAATCTGCACTTTGTTAATTTGCAAAATGCTAATATTTGCACTTCTGGTAAATGCTAAACTGCATTTTGTTGCTGAGTATTTGTCCTATGCAATGACAATACAATTCTATCTATCTATCTATCTATCTATCTATGTATCTATCTATCTATCTATCTATCTATCTAGTAGATAGTTGGTTTACAAATGGAACCTGAAGATCATTGTGTGTTTAAACAAACATAAAACAGATATAATGAGTTTTCTGAGCCCTGAATAATAGATATCATTACTCTGTGGCTCTGGAAGGTGATCCTATAAGACAAAGAGTGAATGAATGATGGCTGAAAGATGGAATAGGAATGTGGGAAAGAAACAGTCGATTCTTTTTTCATTCACTTCATCCATCTGTGTTTTTGTTGTCACCATCAGTCCAGCAGCTGTTTCCACGGCTACCAGAGAAATGCAAGGAAAGTAAAAAGAAAAAAAAAAAAGAAAATCGGCACTCGTTCCTAGGCTCCATTACACCTTTATTACAAAGATGAGAAAATGTGTGTGTGTGTGTGTGTGTGTGTGTGGTTGTGCTTTTTCCTGTGCTAATGCACTTTTTACTATCTACAATAATATATAATATTAAATTGCTTATAATAACAGGAGCACACAAACACACCGCATCTCAGCAGTACACCTGACAATCTCAGCAGAGAACATACAGCTCCCAGGGTAAGCATGCATTTGAACTTTCTTATTTGTGCTTGTGCCTGTGGCACAGTAGATAAAAAGCAATGGAAAACTTTGAAAAACTCACTGGTCAGGAAGAGAGAAAGACACAGACACAGAGATCGACAACAGTTGAGTATTGATCTTCCAGGGCTACAAATTGACATTACAGTTTTTTGTGCAAGAACCTAATGTTCAGATTTCTGAACATATGCAGATTTTAATCCTTACTTGCAAATCATATAAAATAAGATTGATGAATAGACAACTTTATTATTGATTATAATATAATGCATATATATCAGTGCACAGACCTTTCCAAAGATGTGGCATTGTATAGATTCAAACTCACAGTGTGCATCTATTCACTAAAGTCATTAAAAAGTGTACAATACAGATTAAAAAATACATATAAACCAGCATAATAGAATTATAATGGCTAGATTATTATACCTAAGACAACTATGTTCACTAGTTTTATAATAACTGGATTATATAGACAATATACTGTATACTGTGTATTAAGTCTTATAGTATTATCATCATTTTATAATAATTTTATACCTGCAACACAAACCAAAAACTGAGATTCTTCAATGGTAGGTGTGCTGTCTATAAGCTTATTTTAAAGCAATTAAGTCAAACACAATGCGTTTTTTTAGGCTTCTTGCACACTTAGACCAATCGTCTAATCTATGGGTCATTTTTTTTTACCTGAACAGAACAAAAGGATTAATTGATGTGGCTTTGAATGTAAGGGGTAAGCTAAATTCCTAAAGCTAAATTGGTACTTTGAGATGCTGAGCAGAGCTTCCCTATTGACACTGAGTTTATGTGTGTGGATTTAATCTAAGTGTAGATAGGTGGTCTAGATGCCCGAACACCCACTAACACATCTTTGATTGCTACCTGAACATAGAGGCTGCCCTGGTCGATACAAGGCATTGAGATTAACATCCTGATTTAATTAACCTGGATATTTTGAAACTAATCAATAGACAGGAGAGGGTATTAACAGTAAAATAAACAAAGCTCATAGTGATTAGCAGCTGATATTGATTTGCTTCAAGAAGCACAGCTGCAAAGTGCCCCATCGTTTACCCAAGGAGGATTTGTGGGTATTAGTGAAATGTGCTTGTTTGTTTACCAAGTACAGAGTGAAATATAAAAAGTGGAAAAAGGTAAAGAGGATATTAATGGCATGCATGGGATATTAAATATCCCCACAAGCATAAACTCTGGAGTGTCTGATTGTCTGTTCCCTTTGAGGCACTATACAGATCTTTCAGTGCCACTCTTAGGGACAAAACGTCTTGTTAAAAAGGACTGCATTAAGTATGTCCAGATATTATTAAAATTTTAAAACAATAGTGTCCAACAGTCTTCCAAGAGTTCACTTCCAAGGTTTATTTCATCATCAGCTACAAGGTTGTCCAGTGTTATCCTAGGGCTAGTATAGCTGCTGGTTTTATTCAAACCAAGCAAAGACACATGTTGGGATCAAGGTTCAGGTGTGACTTTTTTGCTTGGTTACAGCAAAAAACCTGCAGCTAAGCCCTGGAGCTGATACAACATTCTACTCAGTTGATGCTCAGTTGTCAGTAATTAAGCACAACGTTAGAAAAAGAAGTTTTGGGAGCAAAAATGGTTTCACAAATTTGTTGCAATTTTGTCACAAAATTGTTGTGGTGTAATGGGGAGTGATTTTCTTGTATTACAGAAGATTTGAAAAGATTTGAAATTCCAATTTCTGAAACTGAACTATAATTTTGGAAAAAATGTTCCTCAAGGGTTCCTTAGATTTGGTTCTTTCCACAAAATATATAAAAGAGGTGAAAGCTATCATCAAATGTTGGTTATCATCACTCTTTCTGATAAGGATAGATTGTTCACTATGTCTTTCTCACTACACACACAGACACACACACATGCACACACACACACACACACACACCCTCTTAAATGCTTGGAACTAAGAACTTAATGTACACAGTCTTGAATACAACAAGATCCAAGAAATGGCCCTCAGATCCAAAAAAATTCCCCATAATACAAGCTATTTTAAAATAGAAATATCTATATTTAGCTTGTTAAGAAATGCTCAGGACAGCATTCTGGCTCAGCAGGGAGTGTTGAATCCTCACAGCTCCAGGGTCCCCAGTTCGATCCTGAGCTCAGGTTACTGTCTCTGTGGAGTTTCTCATGCACTCCCCACTTCTGCCTAGGTTCTTTGAGTTCTCTGGTTTCCTCCCACCTCCAAAAAACATGCTGTTATTTTACTAGCATTCAATGGAGGTGGAGTGGTGTAGAAAAGGAGACTCAGAGGAAGGATTAGGATCCATGTGCTTGAGGTTTATTAAGATGATTTTTCCAATTGCTGATTATGTTGAGCTGTTGGAAAATCCTGTAGTGTCCGAAAGTCTGAGACCATATTGAAATTCTGTTGTTTTTTCCCCCTTTATAACCAGAAATTAACAGAACTTTTAAAAGCATATTCAAAATCTTAAATATTCTGTATTCAAGATCAAATAAATGTAAAATTTTCTGTGTCAGAATTGTGACATTGTGACATTTGTAACTCCTTTATACAAAAGGTCAGATATTCCTTGAGATTTATCACTCCCACTGAAAAATGTGTTCAGATGACACTCCCATGGTTGTGATCCAACGTGAATCATCAGGTCTTACACAAACTTGTGAAGTCTATGCCAGCTTGAGTGCAAACTGTCAGTAAAGCAAAAGGGAGTCAGACCAAATACTATCCATCCATCCATTAATCTATTTTCTGTACTGCTTATACTACACAGGGTCATAGAAGCCTGGAGCCTATCCCAGGGGAACTCAGGGCACAAGGCGGGGGACACCCTGGATAGGGGTGCCAACCCATCGCAGGGCACAATCACACACTCACACACCCATTCACACACTACAGATAATTTAGAGATGCCAATCAGCCTACAACGCATGTCTTTGGACTGGGGGAGGAGTGCCCGGAGGAAATCCCTGAAGCATGGGGAGAACATGAGAACTCCACGCATACAGGGCGGAGGCACGAATCAAACCCCCCCAACCCTGGAGATGCGAGGCAACAGTGCTAAATCCAAATACTAAGAAATTTTCAAATTCATAGAAATTTAACTTTTCAGTTATTGCTGCTAATATAAGTTGTAATTAAAAACATTTTGTATGAAATTTGTAAAGCATGCAAAATAGAATCATTTTATTTAGTGGCCTCAGACTTTTTTACTGCCCTGTATATGATTAATAAATATATAATTATTTCTTTAATTATTTCTATAATAAATATTATTATAACCTCCACTCTTCTGGGCAGGCTTTCCGCTAGATTTTTCAGTGTAGCTGTAGGGATTTGCCCATTCAGCCACAAGAGCATCAGTGTGGTCAGGCACTGATGTTAGATGTGGAGGTCTGGTGTGCCGTCGCTGTTCCAGTTCATCCCAAAGGTGTTCAGTGGGGTTCAGGTCAGGGTTCTGTGCAGGTCACTCCAGTTCTTCCACTCCAGCTTTGACAAACCATGTCGAAGTTTGGGTCGCTTAATACCAGTGAAGGAAAATTGTAATTCTAAAGCATACAAAGATGTCCAATACAATTGTGTGCTTCTAACTTTGTGGCAATAGTTTGGGGAAGAGACACATATGAGTGTGATGGTCAAGTGTCCACAAACCTTTGGCCAGATAGTGTACAATTGAACCAGGAAGTAAAACTGGATGTGAACAACGCCACAGTCAGAGTCACTGAGATCACAATTTCCCCCATTCTAATGTTTGATATGAGCAGTAACTGAAGCTCTTGACCTGCATCTGCATGATTTTGTTTGCTACCACATGATCAACTGATTGGATAATTGCATGATTGAGCAGGTGTACAGGTGTTTAACTGATCGGGGTTAACAGATCAGGTTTCGTAGATAAACTTGCTATTAAAAACAGTGATATCCAAGAATTATGAACTGGGGCATTGAACTAGTATTCAAGCATTTTCATGAGGACCTTTTTTTTTAATAATAAAAAAAGAAAAACAAGTGTTCATATTATGATTACCCATTTGAGATTTTCAGGAATATAACTTCATGTCTCTATCTGACAAGCTAATTGGATTTTTTTTTGTTTTTACCACCAATTGCCAAGTTTTAAATGGAAGTTCCTCTCAAAGTGTGTGAAAGTGTGAGTATGTAAGGCAGCTGGAGTGATTTTGGAGTGAATGAATTAGGACAGAAACAGTGAATCATTGTCAGCTTTGCTCTGACCTCCCCTGGTGCCTGCTGGGAAAAAGTGTCAGCAGATTCATTCTTCCTTGACTCACACTATCTGTTCCCATCTTTCAACCCAGCACAAAAGAATGTGATAAGGGCTGCACAAAATTGAAATGAGTAAAAATGTTCCCATGGAAACACAATTTTAATGGTGTTCTAATTGCAACCAATTATTTTGAGAGTGAGGATGGAAAAATGTTTGTGAACCACCATTTTTTAAAGAATAAAATATATTGTGTGAATATGTCCGGAAATTGCACCACATTCACAGACCAAAGAAGGTCTGAAATAAAGAAGGTCTCCTTTTTTTGTACTTCCAGTTTAAAAAAGGTGAAAAAACAAAACAACTGCTACAACTGCTGATTATCTTTAATAAATTCCACAATCCAAAGCGTTGTAGGTGATCAAAAAGAGGAAAGATGATAAACAGACAAAGATCAGCAACATTACAGCAGCCTCATAAGTGGAAAGCATTGGTATTACATGCTACACAATGACAGAGTGTCACAATATGAACTTAAATAATCTAATTCTAATTAGACACAGATGTGCTAATGAACAGGGCCGGTAGCTTAGTAGAGCGCTGAAACATCTAGCCAGGAGGGGAATTGGACTGCGGTACTAATGTTACACCATACTAAGTAAACCTCCACTAACAAGAACTACATTCATTGCATCATTTATAAACACAATATTTTACTTGATACAAAATTCACCCCTTTGAACTTTTCCACATTCTGTAATGTTACAACCCAGACATAAATAAATAATGTAAAAAAAATTAAATAAATAAATAAATAAATAAACAAATAAGAGTTGTAATTGCATAAATGTTCACTGTGAACCCCCTAAATTAGCTCTAGTTCAACCAATTGCCATCAGAAGTAACATAATTAGTTGAATGGCATCAAACTGTGTGCAATTAAAGTGCTTTGTGATCTCAATATAAATACACCTGTTCCTATAAAGCCCCTGAGTTTATTAGAAAGTTTTTGTAATGTTTTGGGTATCAGTAGGGGTTTGGTTATAAAAATATTTCAAAATTTGAGCATCCTGTGGAGCACCATTAAGTCCATTATTACGAAATAGTAAGAATATGGGGAAATTGCTACTCTGCCTAGTTCCCTCTTTACCAGTACCTACCAAATGTCTGTGACTGGTAAAGAGGGAACTAGTCAAAGAAGCAACCAAAAGACCAAGGGTCAGAAGATGCTGGAGATATGGAAGAGTGATGAAAAGACATTTTTTATTATTGAAAAACAGTCATATGAAATCCCATTTGGAGTTTGCCAAAAGGTCTGTTGGAGACTCAGCAAAAAATATGTATAAAGGTTCTCTGGTTTGATGATAGCAAAATTGAACTTTTCGGCCTTGACATAAAGTGCAATGTTTGTAGGAAACCCAAAACAGCTCATCAGCCTGACAACATCATCCCCACAGTGAAGCGTGGTTGTCATGTTGTAAGGATGCCAAATACAGGGCAGTCCTAGACAAAAACCTGTTCAAGCCTGCAAGAAACTGTAGAGTAGGGCAGACTTTCACCTTCCAACAGGACTATGACTCTAAGTATACTGCCAAAGCTACACTGGAGTGGTTCAAAAACAAGAACCTGAATGTTTTAGAATGGCCAGTCAAGGCAGACCTCAATCTAATTGAGAATCTTTGACGAGACTTAAAATTTTATGTTCACTATTGCTGCTTGAGCAATTTTGCCAAGAAGAATAGTCAAAACTAGAGGTCAGTGGTGAATACTCATGAGGAGTGAATACTTATGCAACCGATACATGTCTGTTTTTGTGTCACAGTAAAATAATATTTGTTGTTATGTGATCATGAATTTAATTCACATAGTAACATGTGGTACTAATGAACATTGTCAGTTATTGTTATCGGTAATGACTCTGTTGGTACAGCATGCTAGGCATCCAACATTATATTCTCTACTATGTTGAACCTATATTTATAGGCTTATTTATAGGTCAAAATGTGTGTATGGTGTCCTGCCATAGACTGGCTTCCTATTCAGGGTGTATTTCCTCTATGCTCCTATTGTTGATCCACCCTGCTCTTTTCTACAAAGATCCTGGACAGATTCACTGATTACATCATGCATTCTCTTTTTATGTGGCTAAGCCACAACATTGATTTTTTTCATAAGTAAAAGCTAAGCAGGCCCTGTAAGTTGCTTGTATTGCATTAACAACCATCAGCTACATTTCATACATTACTTATTCTTTTCCCTGGCCATTTAAAGAGAGAATCATTCTCTTGAAGTGTTCAAGCGCAGCAATAATTGTGCTTTCTACATGCATTGGATCACACAGCCTTATCAAAATTTTTGAGCGTTTGACCCTCATTAAACAACACCATTGGCACACTACTGGGAATTAAGTTCATTTATTTTGGCTTCACACACACACACACACACACACACACACACACACACACACACACACACACACACACACACACACACACATTTATTTCACATGATGGCTTAGAATTTACCTTACACACAGCATACATAAAAGGGACTAGACATCTACACAGATATCCTCACAGACTTAGACACTATCACATCTGAAACACTGAAAAAATTTAAATGTTCACACTTTTTGTTCCTCAGAGATAACTTTTATTACACGGTTCATCTGAAATGGTGGAAATTGTCAAAAATAGTGCTTTCACCCTGCTTAACATGACATGTAAGTATAGGGAGAGGTAGGCATGCTGCTGCATTCATACAGTATCTCAGAGGCATATTTCCCCCTGTAACTGACAAAAAGACAAAATCAAAGATGAACCAACAGGCTTCTGTGTCACCAAAGGTAGAATCTGGACTCACTGTTCATTATTCGGTGACAGATAGGAGGCTGTCTTTCAGACTATACAGAATTCCACTCCCCACTATATACTGGATGTACCGAATCTGATATGGAATCCACAGCTTCCAGTATCAAAGTGTGTGGACAATCTGTGCTAGAAAACTGTCATTCACTAAATGTGTGTAAAAACAGCAGTATGCAGTGAATGATGATAAATCCTGAACATGCTATAATGCTTTGCTCATGAGTGACCAGACACATTTATGTAAAAGAAATAGCTCTAAACAGCTATATATGGCAAACAAAACCCATTTAAAAGCACCCAACTGTTATTGCAGACAATATGGGGCATGTGCAAGGATTTAAGGAAATGTACTTACAGTATGGGAGAAATAATGGACATCACATGATGCAGTCAACAACAAAATATACTATTTCATACTTTTACAAGTAGTTTGTATAAAACAAGAAAGATATCCAGTACTTTGAGGGAAAGTGACAAATGTTGTTAATGCTGCGTCACCTACGGTTAGAACTGTGGTGGAGGCAAAGAAAAAATGATTTGATTTGAATGTGATGTCTAGAATTTCTGCCCACAAAATGGACATTAGTATCACAGAAGATAGACCATGTATCACTTTCCTGTCAGCACTACAACAGAAAAAAATTGTAGCTATTTATTGGTGAGATCTCCCTGAAAGGAATTCCATCCATCCATTCATTCTCTGTACCGCTTATCCTACAGAGGGTCACTGGGTAACCTGGAGCCTATCCCAGGGAACAAGGCAGCGAACACCCTGGATTGGGTGCCAACCCATCATAGGGCGCAATGGCACACACACTCCCACACCCATTCACACGCTAGGGACAATTTGGAAATGCCAATCAACCTACAACGCATGTCTTTGGACTGAGAGAGGAGGCCAGAGTACCCGGAAGAAGCCCCTGGAGCACAGGGAGAACATGCAAGCTCCGTGCGCACAGGGCAGTGACGAACCCCCAGCCCCAGCCACTTAAGCCACTGTAACCCCCCAGTGAATTATAATTTGAAAATTCAACCACAGAAAATGCTGGATTACCAACATGTATCCTTACTATGCTATTTTGTGCTACATAATATGTATTTTATAGTTTGTCACTGGTATTTGTGTAAACTAGCTTGGTTAATTTTGTTAGTTTGTCTTTGTTAAGGTAGTAGATGCTTTTGACTACAGCCTGGTTGCTTTGGTTACATTACCCCTACTATACATAACAAAATTGCTATCGACATTCGTGCATAGGTACCTGCTGAATTGAATCAGGATATCTGATATAAATGCTTCAGAGCCCATTTCTGTCATGCCTGAGTGATCCTACTGAGTAATTCATTACTTCAGTATGAACATTCTGCAAACTGTCTGCTAGTCGCCCATGCAACAGGTACTCACAGGTCTAAAGCACAGAAACTGCCTTGGAACAAAAGCACATAGTGGTTATTTCACTTATAAGATCAATGTGCAATCACTGTGTGTTCATAAAGCTTGTACAGACGTCTGTTTATCATTACTGCAGTATATACAGTAGCTATGTTAAGTGGTTTGATATAGACTAATACCAGTGATATTGTATAGGGTTAATTAGTTAAGAACATTGCCAGGAAATGCATGTGTGAAAGACTGTTACTAGCATTGGCATTAACATTGCAACACCGATAGTGAGCAAGTCTATGGTCTAGTATTGTTTCTTACATTTACAAGCCAGGCAGTTGCTGACAGCGTAGCCTGCTATAACATCAGTCTTTCTGCACTCTCCCTGTTTGCTCCCTCTCCTTATACTTGTTACTACTATTGGTCTAATAAACATCTTGAAAATGCTGTGAACATATCCACTGCTTGCACAAATACACAAAAATGTGTGTCTGTGCTCATTCCAGCCCTCACTGACTCCAGGCCAGCAAGGAAGTTGTTGGAAGAGGCAATAACAAGACAGCTGAGCATCCCTACAGTATTTTCCAACGCCCTGGAAGGCAGACCCATTAAAATGAGCACCATACCCATAATCATGAACATCAGAGTGCTTCCTACCAAAACTGTTTCCTTCATGATCATAAAATCCCCTCATATTCCAACAATACAGGACATCCCCTGACTAGCAACACATAACCCTCGCATTTTCTGGAAAGACACTGAGCTAATCTCACGGTGACTTCATTGTCATGGCACATGTTTCCCCTTTCTATGTTTTACAGCCAATCTAGAAATAAAAATGCCTTGTCTAGGCATTGCTAAGGTTTGCAGTAAAACAAAATAATCAGAACCGGCTCCTTATTCCCCATAGCACTGATCCACTGACACCACACCTGGAGCAATGTGTAGATGAGGAGAAGTGAACAAATCTCTGAAGGTAGCACAAATCCATATATGAGCATATATGAGAAATGACAAAGGTTTCAAGCTGACTGACAACAGACATTATCCTCAGCTACGCCTGGAACTGCCTTCAAGTCCAACGTGTATGCGAATCAAATTCAGCACACTGTCTTAAATCGATGCACTGTAGGTAGTGTACAATATGTAGTGTAGAAAACAAAAAATATTGACCAGGATTGTTGTTTTGATTTCCATGCACACTCAATAAAGTAAAGTGGCTTAAGAAGGCTATGTCCCTTCAGACTTGTCCCCAGACCACTCACAGATGTAAGGAGTGGATTAATTGTTTTGTGCCATTTTTACTGTAATGCACGTTCAGTTTATAGACAACTGGGCTCAATTATTTTCATGTGGGTTGGTTATAAGTCAAATAAATGTTTATTGTTTACTGTCAAAGAATGATGAACAAACCTGTGTAATGTAGTGTATAAAATGGAATGTAGTGTTCAGCAATTCTGTTCCTTTAAAAGGGTTTTATAGAGTAAGAGTAAGTAAATCAGCTGTATCTTTAATTCACACAGAGAAGTAGCTGAATGAATGGTGAGGAGAATTATCTAATTCATGAGGTCCCTGTCATTATAGTTTGTCATTACAAAAAACATACACTCATGACTTCTGTGAGTGAAAATCCAAGGAGATCACAGCAGTTCTGAAATACTCTAACCAGCCTATCTGGCACCAACAACCACGTCACGGTTAAAGTAACAGAGATCACACTTTTCACTTTTTTCCCCCATTCTGATGTTTGATGTGAACATTAACTGAAGCTCTTGACCTGTATCTGCATGATTTTATGCATTGATCTACATGATTGGCTGCTTAGATTACTGCATGAATGTGCTGGTGTACAGATGTTCCTGAGAGTGTATAGCATGAATAGCACTAACATATACTCAAACTGGGCTACAATATTTTTAATATAATAAAAAATGGAACAAATTTTTATTTATATCTATATTATTCTAATATTTGAGGAGGCACCCTTCTTCTTCTTCTTCTTCTTCTTCTTCAGGTAAATGTGCAGATTGAAAGAGGCAGTCATATTCAGGGATTTAGTTTAAACTTAAAAATACTCATCTCTTGCATTTATCTTGATAGACGAACAAGTCTCAAAAGAAAATACTACATTTAGATTAATTCAGTTGTGTCAGTGGTAGGATAAATCTCTTTTTAGTGGATCAAATACATGTGGTTGATTCTGTAGAAATCTGCAAAAAATGCGAGTGGAGGCATTTAAAAGGCAGCATACCTTCAAAGGTTCCTCATTTTGGCTAGCAGCCTCACATGTGTTCTAGGAGAAGACAGTTCTATGAATTCTATGAATTCCATTCCTAACTGTGAAAAACGTTGGTGTATAGACTATTGCCCCAATTTGTTGACAGCGTAATTATTAATTTAGTGGTAATTTAATTAAAAAAAAAAAAAAAGATATGCAATCTGAGGGTAGACATATATTTGCTGAGTGTGTGTGTCCATTTTTCTTCTGTGTAGACAGACCTAGTGTTGATCTTACATTCTTAAACCTTCTTAGAGGTGGCAAAATGATGAAATTTGAATTATACTGCAGTTAGCATCTTGTTCCATTAAGCTCCATTGTTTCTCAAGAAGCTAGAAACTAATTGCAGTAGATTATTGTCTAAGGAAAAATGAATAAAAAAAACCCTGCATAACAACCCAAACAACAAACCTAAGAGTCTGTAAATGATCTATATGACAAGATTCACTTACCTGTCATAATTGCACTACTCTTTTAATAAAAAAATTAACTACTTTGCGAACTTCATGAGGTTTGGTACACTGGTCAGCAGTTCTCAACAAAGATTACTATAAGGTGGATTGCTTTGAACAGATACTTTACTTTCAGTTACTATAACATTATAATAACTTTTATAAGTAACATAATCTTAACTTCATATTGCCTTTGGGAAATGGCCAAGAGCACTTATAGGTGTTTGTTAGCCTTTCTGATAGCTCAGACTTCCTAGCAATGCTCATGCATTTTACTTTGCTAGTAATATATGCCTTATTATCCTGCCGGATGCATCACGTCAAGCGAAGCATCAAGCGTCACATCAAGCTATCAGTCAATCCATACCAGACATGTCTCCATTGTGTTTCCCTACGAGCTATTGACAGGAGAAAGAGCAGCAGCACACTTCGATCTCTTTTAGCAACTACCGAAATCACTTATCAGTTATGAGTAGATGAATTTACTGCAATTTCCTGCTTTTTTTTGTTTGAGAGATATTAACTGGTTAATGTTTAATAATTCATGAAATAAGCCTAGTTGGAGAGCTCTCCCACTGACTGACGACCTCATTCAACTCCCTCTCATTCAAGCTGAGCAAACTCCCATTTACTAATTACACTCATCTGTTGCTCATTACCTCCTTTTCTGTGTAAGCATCCCTCAGTTTGTAACAGTTTGCTATATATGATTATATAATAAAATACAAGAACTAGATATGAGAATCTGCTCAATATTCCACCATAGTAACTGCATAGTAACTTAAAATTTTTTGCCAAAGTGCCACACGAAGGGCGCCAATACAATAGAATGGATGTAAAGCACCCATAAACCAAAGGAAGAGGTAAAGGAACTCACAAGTGCTGTTTGCCCTCTGTCTGCCAACTGTAATTACAAAGCAGTTCAGCTAAAGACGTGACGTGTGACAGTGAGACGGCGAATAACTGATATACTTGTGTTTATTTTGTTTCACCATGTTGGTTTAAAATGAGTGTCATAGTGTACAAACACTTTGCTGTGCTATTACAGGTTGCACAATCATGACATCTATGCAGCTTACACTTCATTTAAGTGAAAAGAAAATAGATTAAGCATAAACCAAGTTCATCGTATTTGAGCTATAGTTTTATATTTCACTAACATGTCTGTGGTGTTGCTCGCGTGGATCGAAATGGTTTTTTAAAATGTAATTTAATGAGGTCTTGGTTTGATGCGTGATATGACGCTACATGTGACGCTTGATGTGACGTGTCCTGTGTGAACTGGCCTTTAAAGCACATTTTGCAAATATCTGTCATTATCTGGTGAAATACGTGCAGCAGATCTTTTTTTCTCAGGTGCTATGTGGAATTTATTTTAATGTAGTTTTGTTGTCTGTGTGCATGGATAAGCTGTACAATTTTTTTTTTTTTTTTAAACAAATTTTTACTTTATGATAAGAAAATTGCAGTTCTGTAATTTTATTTATGTTGTTACACTTTTAGCCTCTTCAGTTGTGAAGACTGTTTACTCTTTCCATAGATATCATCATTCTCTCGGTTTAGTATGGCCTAAAATAGGACAAATAACTTTAATAGCCTGTTCCTGCTTTGTTCACCATTTAAACACAAACACACATACGCGCACATATACACGTTTTCATCAGTGGCTGCTGAAACATGACTAATGAGCACTTTCTGGTACATTGTTTGGTGTCATTCAGCGGTCTAAATGAGGATGCAGACACTTAATCTACAGTGCTTATGCATGATGGCAACTAAAGAGGAGGAAAGGGAGGAAAAAAGAAGAAAACAGAAATTCAGGAATAGAGAGAAAGAGAGATGGGAAACAGGTAGAGAGGATTTGACTGCTGAATAGGAAGGAGAAGGACATAATATCAGAGTGGAAGATTATTATTATTATTATTATTATTATTATTATGTTCCTCATTTTTTACATTTCACAGCTTTTAGCACTGTGACAAAACTATTAATATTACAGGTTTGATCTTTCCTCGACTGTTAATTTGATGTCTGTTTCTTCTAACTAAATTTTAATTACAGCGTGATTTATTTTTGACCTCCCATGTGTGTGTGAAAGAAAGAAAGAGTGGAGTACAGTGTGAGTGTGTGTGTGTGTGTGTGTGTGTGTGTGTGTGTGCGCGCAAGAAGGAGAAAGAGCAAGAGCAAGAGAGAGAGAAAGTGGGTTCATGTTACATTAAAAACTTCTTATCTCATGCTATGTGACACGATAGTCGATAGGAAAAGGCATTTATGGCTATTTAATCTCCGCCTCGACTCGCCATCTCTCAAATCTGCATCATTTGATCTGCTCACTGCACATCTCCTCTCCATCTCTCTCCATCTATCTCCCTTTCCCCCTCTTTTTTGTGCATTAAATTTTTTCTCATCGGCTCTTTTCTTAGTATCTGTAACTTAATTTTTCTTTGTTCTCTCACTCTCTCTTCTGATCTACTATTACTTGTTATTACAAATTAAAGGATCTGTTTCACTCTTTCATCTATTGGATAGCTCCGATGTATCTAGTAGGTGTTCAGTATTAAAGCAATCATATACTGTTGTGTATTACATTTATGGGTCATTATCAAAAAATGAAATACATACTGTATTAGCTGCTTCAATATATTGACCAAGCACTGGTTTTATTATCCCTCTACACACTCTACACAAAAAAATAAAAAGCCCAAAATTGCAAAATATTAAGCTTTTAATGTTCTCAACAACAAATCATTGGTCAGGAAATTAGCAAGAATTAAACAAAAAATTCTCTCCTTGCTGAATCAATCCTGGTTCCGGTTATGAGCTTGTTATCAGACCCTTGATGGGCTGCATCAGATGTGGAAGATGACCAAATAATGACTAATCTTTTAAGAAAAAAAAAATCCCAGAAGATATTTTTGGAAAGTTTTGTACACCCAGATATGTGTTAGTTTGAATTTTACATCATACCTTTTAATCATTATCATGATTTTACCTTTGCATACAAGAAGACTGTATAAGTGAATGTGCCTGTTTCTAGCTTTTCCCCAAACAAACAGTTCACTGCAGAAAAATTAAACGAGCAAATGGTGTCACAGGAGCTTTCAGGAGTGCATTTGTTTAATTCTTGCTAATTTTCTGAGTAATGATTTGTTGTTAAGGCCATTAAAAGCATAATATTTTTGCCATTTTGGCAAACTGTTGGCATGTTCACCCCTACGGCTGTGTTGATTTCCTCTGGGATCTCCGCTCTGTCCCCAAAACTGGAGAGGCCATGCCAAGTCTGTCTAGGGTGTGTTCCCGCCTTGTACTCAGTGTTCCTGAATTCTACCAAGACCCTGGTGAGGGTAAAGCATTTACTGAGTTAATGAATGAATGAATGAATGAATTCGTTAGTTTGCTTGTTTATTTTATTTAAAACACTGTGAAATGTTTATAGATATCAAAGTAAGGGGAAATTGTATTTTGTATTTCTACACTGGTTTCTACACTCTACTAATGGCTAAAAGCAATTCTCGAGGAAGTAATAAAGGATAAAGTATAAGGAAATATATCTCCTTTGCAAAATGAATTCTTAAACTAGTGCTGCAGTGTTGTATGGCATTGAATGTTATTTGCAAATGCAAAGTTGCAAGCAGATACTGTAATGTATTGAATTTTCTTATTTACTATGGTTATTTCCATATAATTTAGTTTAAATCCAATACATCGAGAAGTGGGAAGAAAAGAAAAGAGAGACATATTCCCAGAAGGAGTGTCATCTCTGCAGGTGACAGGTTATGATGGGTTATTAAGATTGGAGGGATGTAGACATACGCACAATTTCAGAGACAAAACAAAAAAGATGTCATTAAAACCCTATGGGGCATATGCCCTAATCTTTATCATTACACAGAATTTATTGTTTCAGAGCTTTTCAAATTTCTAATCCACAAACTGATCTCTATTTCTCTGGGCTATTATGCTTTTAAAAAGCATGTCCCTGTCTAATGTAACTACCTTCCATTGTAAAACCCACATGACCCTGTCTCTGCAAAAATGGCCCAAATTGGATTGTGATGGACTCCTGCTCCCTTTGGGTTCATCACAATATGACATTACTTTTATCCAACAATGATAAATCTAATGGCCCCAGTTCCCTGTTCTGGTTCTCTCTCTCTATTTGTAGGAACCTGACAAAGCTTTGGCAGTAAATTTGAGCAGCTGGGTTTTCCCCACTGTGCCGGTGGATCTGTGGTTGACCATCGGGCTAAGCATGGGTCAACCTGTCATTATGCTAATTAATGGGTAATAATAGGTAATGGTTTGGCCCTTGGTGGTCTTTTGGCTGAGTTTATTCTTTTAGGTCATAAGGTAATGCAGTTCAATGATGAGTGCTTTAATCTCCTTGTACTTGGAATTCAAAGTTAGTGCTCACTAGACACTAGGGGTTAAATGGACACTTAGCAAAACTTCTGCATGCTGTGACCTTACAACCCTCTATTCCAGACATATTCAAACTTTTTTCCCCATGAGACCCGCTTCCAGTCCCCCTCCAAATTTGTCAACACTCGAACTACTAACGCGTATAAGCAGGGTGTGATTTGTTAAAAATACAGAAGGGGGAATCCGAATTTGAATTCAATCTTATTTTAATCATTTTCGGTGGAACTGTCAAAGTTTTTTTTTTTTTTTTTTACAATTTTATTAATATGTCATTAAAATTTGTCATTTTGACTAAAATGACAGAATCATGCCCTCCCTGCTCCTACTGCTTTCTGGTTTCAACTCAAAGTACAAAGTACTCAAAGATAATTACTAGCAACTGGAAATGGCGAGATTTCAAATGGCAAACATAACTTGAAGGTTCTTTGGTTTCTCAGGCTTTCCAGAGGAAGTGTAGGCTACAGTCCAGTGGTAATCCAATGGCCCACATAGAGCATGTATCTCTCTTAACACCTATATGAAAGCACTAGGATCAACTGCGCAGTTGGGAGCAGAAAATAGTCCCTGCCACATTTTCCCTTTACCTGCATTTTCATGTCATGAAATGTCCCCTCAAGGGTTTTACTTGCTATTGGTGTTCACTTGATGTATTCATGCTAAAGCCTCTGGCTGATACTGTCCACAGGAGGGAAAGTGAAAGACGAATGATCCACCACAGGTATCCATCCTTGGAACAGTAAATGCAGTGCTGGATTTAGAGTCTATATCATTTCCAAAGCTTTAAATTCTCCATCATTCTACCTGAACAAATGGGGAAAACAGCATAGTTGTGGAGTGAAAAACTCCATAAACCCATGAAAATACCGCCTGTTTGAGCCTTATACAGTGAGAGGAAAAATGTGGGAAGAATCTAGTTTTACCCAAACTAAAGGGCAGTGGTGACTCAAGGGTTAAGGCTCTGGGTTACTGATC
>CM040989.1:18317016-18361273 GCA_022985145.1 Pangasius djambal | reverse complement strand
TGTGTGTGTGTGTGTGTGTGTGTGTGTGTGTGTGTGTGTAAAAATAGCCACTAGAGTATACTGGTGTTTAGAGGTGACCTTTCTCTTGAAGTGAGAGAAGGCCACAGGGCTTGATGAGAAATCACCTGTGGCAGAGACGAAGAAAAATAAATTCCCAGGAAACATTTATGCACAAATACTCCAAGCTGTCAAGAAAAAAAGTCAAAAAGTCTCACACACACACACAAACACACACACACACACACACACAAAAGCCCATTTTTCTTATGGGGTATCGGCTTGAGAAAGTAGAAATATTATTAGACAGTAAGATGACATACAAAGTTATAAAAGGAAGAATAAACAATCGTGCATTTAGTGCAGCTTATTAAGTTTATTTGATAGCAAAAATGTTAGAAACAAAGAGACTACATGCTAGGAAACATCAGATTTATGGGAATGTTGGATGCAATGGGAGTCAGAAAGGCCAGGCATATTACCATGGAATTTAAAATTTATGTAAGTGGTTTGCTGCGGCCAGCGTTTTCTGTCTCCCACATATAAACACACTCATAAATTCTAAATGTCATAGCCAGGGTGTAAATTTATTTTAATTTAAGGGAGTAAATCAGTGACCCTTGTTCCAAATGGTAGAGCTTCAGTTTGCCTTGATTTGAAATTGGTCAAACATGACTCTCATAGGCTAGTCTCATAGGGTAATGTACATAGTTCAGGTTCTCTACCAGCAGTCTTTTTGTATCTTGGTAGAAGTGCACCATTGCATTGTAACCTTGCTGCCATTAGAATCTTGGAAGTTAGCTAACATTCGTTTGCATCATATTAACTTATGTCATATGTGACATTCTGTAAAAGCTTCCCTCAGTGATTAAAAAAAACTGTCAAAGCTCTTTATTGTCATGTGCACAAAATTACAGTGGAATTCTTACTTGCATGTTGTTATGTGTTGTTTTGAGGAACAACATGCAAGTAAGAATTTCATTATACTTTCTATGCACATTACAATAAAGAACTTCGACAGTTGTAATTTTATCAGTAGGCCATTTTGGGTATCACACTCAGGTAAGGACATGAATGTGGAAAGATGAAAATGAACACATTTTATAAAATGTAACCTAATTAGAACACATGGTTTAGCAAGCTAATAGACCACAGTTCTCTGCCAGTTTAGTTCCCGTCAGCACTGTCATGTGTGACTGCGTGTGTTTGTTTTTAGTTCTACTCAATTTGGCGTGGGTTGCTGTGCATCACGTACAACTCTGTTTACTGATGAAATGTACTGTCTTTGTGATTACATTTTCTAAAATATTGGGATGGAATTATTATATAGCTAATGTGAAATTTTGAGAAAGAATACAGACGGTTCATTCTGAAGACTAGGCCAAGATAGCACATAATGTATATACTGACTAAATGCTCCAATACTCCAGCTTCCAGTAGTGGAACATTGGAACATTAAAGATTTTATATATATATATGGATTTTTTTCCATTTAAAATTGGAATTAAACAGAAGGTTTTAGAAGATTCTCACTATTTCTAGGCCTCTGCTTGAATGTAAGCAAATTTGTGATATTGACCATTTTAACTGCTTTGTACAAAATGTAAGATTTTCCTCTAATCTCTTCTTTTGAAGAACGCATTCAGATGACATTCCGATGGATTTTATCTAAAATGGATCGTAAGGTTTTGCACAAATTTGTGGAGCCCAAGGCAGCTTGAGTGCACATTGTCACTAAAGCACAAAATGGGATACATACCCAATACTAAGAAACTCTTAAAGTCATGTAAATATTTCAACGTTTCTACTTTTCACTCAAGTTGTTGTCAGTGATATAATTTGTAATGAAAATTGTTGTATTCATTTAGAAAAGAATGCAAAATAGAAGCATGTTCACTAGTGCTCTCAGACTTTTGGACCTCACTGTATATATAGTTACAGTACAACAATACTCTGCACAAATAAATGCTCCCACATAGATCTAATGTACAGCTTTTTATTTGTTTTTCTGTCTTAATTGTTCAGTTTTTCTCAAATGTAGAAATGCAGAACAAATGCAGGCGTATTTATACCATTAAAATAAACTCATGTTTCTCATATTCAATATATGTGAAATATATGAAAAAAAGTAACTATTTTCCATATATTCTCCCATATATGAAAAGTGAAAAAAATCTATATATTGTAAAATATATTTCTAATATTTTGACTAAATATTATTGAATAATAAGATATACTGTCACACATGTATCGTAAGGATGATCCAGTCCCTGAATTAGTGTGTTTTTTGGCTGCATGTTTTGATGACATCACCTTGTTGCTCCACTTTAGAATATTCAATATAATAACTGTTGATGGAAGCACACATACAGACACAAGTCCCATTTTCTCACATGTGCAGCAGTCTCTACCAGCACTGATTGCAATTATCTGTCTGAGTGATTTTATATTATCTGAGCCTCCTTCAATCCCATTATGTGGTTGTCATTTGCATGCTTTTTTCATCCACTCAAAATGGATGTTAAATCGTTTCTCATACAACTCATCTCCAATTCATTCTCATAATCAAACAACTTTTCTCTGAACGTGAAAGAAGAATGAATCAGGCTAACCAAAAAAAAGTTTCTATTTTCTCATTTCCTTGGTCTGTGCATGATGAGCCTTTATAGGTAACAAGAGAACAGATCATTAAGAATGTGTAAGGCTCCAATAATTATTCCCTAGAAGTAAATCAGTTGGACTTTGTTTTTGAAGATGTTTCATCAGTTCAGCAGATTAGATGAGTAGAAAAGATATCATTTCTGAGACTATGGCATTCCAAATAAATATTGTCCAGTGTACAGTATGTGGTTGTTGGGAAGTTTCTAGAAAGTAATAATATAAAAGAGGTAAACTTTTTTTTCATTGTCATTCTAATTGACGGCCTCATTTATCAAGCTAGATACAAATGAAGTAATTGTGTATTCATGAAAATCCAGTTCGCTTGGAAAATGTTTCATATCCTACAAAAGCTTGTGTAAATTTACATATAAAGCAATTCACTTTTGGGAATCTCAAATCATTGTTGAGTTACTTCAGTTTTGTCAAGTTGTCAAATTTAAATAGATTATTTATTTCATTTTCACACATAGGTTTAATGCAACATTTGTGAAACTCAATCATTTCTTATTAATGACCTGAAAGAAAGCAAACTAAAATAAATATACAAGTTAAACTAAACAGGACTAGCCAATTAAGAAATGGTGCCCTATAAAAGGATCAAGTGGTGGTAGCTGATGCTCTGCAATGGGCGAGCTGCATTACTGGAAGATTTAACACTGCAAGATTTTTGCCTTTTATGGAGTTTTGGGTTGTGGGCATCACTAAATGTAAATCAGTTGTGTCGTAGATGCTCTTGGTAATTTACATGTAAACTGGCGTTTACCAACATATGCACATCATTATGAAGAAAATCAGTATTACCAAAATATGCTTTTACATCTGGCAGGAATTTTTTAGTTCATTTATGAAAACACATACACAATTCTACTAAAAGTTTGAGGCCCATTGTGTTTGTGATGGTTCCAAGCCATTGTCATATGCCTTTCTTGATTAGTGTTTTGCCCTTAGCCTGCTTCATGTGTAGCATGTTGATCTTGACTAGTTTACGCCTGTTTGCTGTTTGACTCATGTTTCTGAGTAGTGCCAACCCCTTAGGTTTGTTTGCTGCATTGTTTTTATTAAAACTAAAAAACTGCTTTGGCAGAAGGGATGTGATGGAGTGCTGGTTGTGAAGCATGGCACAAGTCATGGAAAACGAGCAGGAAATGGGCTAATTTTTGTTTAACAAAGCAATTTTTAAAAATAATAACCTGCTAATATGCACTGTTGCACTGAGAGAGAGAGAGAAAGAGAGAGAGGAAGAAAGAGAGACAACCTTAACTAAGATAGAATGATGCTTCTTGGAGCTGAAAATCGAGCATCAGCATTACTTTCTCAGACAAAGTTTTCCTCCAGTATCCTCACCCCCTCTTCCCACCTACAAAGGAATCACACATCCAGTTGTATGCATTTTCCTGATTAAGACATCTGAATGAAATATATAGCATCACAACAATGTGTGAACATGATGATCAGCTATCATTTCTCATATCACACAAGGATTTCTCAAAAAAAAAAAAAAAGAAGCTAAATACAACAAAAATTTATTCGAAAATGATTTGTTTCTCTGTGTATTTGGGACTGAGTACCACCTGAGTAAATTGGTGTGCTACACTTTGATAAAATAAAAGCAATTTGCTAATTCATCCTGTCTTTTCAGTCATGCTGAATGAATAAGACTATGTTGATATTGCCCTAGTTTATGAGATGCATGCATTGTGTACATACATTTCTAGCTGTTTCGTGAACTGCAAATCGCTAAGCAGCTCCATGAGCATGTGGGTAGATGCTTTATCTTCCATTCTTTATCCCTCTCTCTCTCTTCACATTAAGTCATTGTAGGTGTGTTTGCACTGATTTGCATAATTTTTCTTACTTCTTTTTCTTTTCTCGCTCTCGCCAGCATGCTTTCCATCCTCATGTAATTTGGATTCATGCATAGGAAAACTCTGAATAGGAACACTTACAATGTACATACATTTTAACATGTCTGAGGTGTGAAAGTAACAAGAAACCTTTAAAGAGAAGATGTGATAATGTTATAGAAACAGTTTTTTTTTTTTTAAATTTGTAAATGTAAATGAAAGTAAATGTGTGTTTCGTTTTCTCCATGACTGGTGATCTTTTGATGACATTATCTTTTGTCTCGTCTTAAGAATATTCAAAGAACAGTAGCTGATGCAGATACGCAACCAGTGACATTTTCTTTTACTGACATTTCAAATATAAATTGTACCATATTATACCTGATCTGTCCTATTAAGACTATCTGTATAGATAAAGTCACACATCAAATGTCACAAGACTTTATTAAACAGGGGTTTGAAGTGAAAGTCAGGGAAAACCCATGATATTGTGTTTGCATTGTTGTTGCATAGATTTATCATACAGTTTGTCCCTTATATACAATGCAATGAAAACCTTACCTTGTGTTATGACTCATGACAGATTTTTTTTTAAGTGTATTTTTAATACAAATCTCTACGTTTCCCTTTACCATCTGTGCTTCCCTCACTGCTCTGTCACATTCATGTACAGTATTCACTTTATATTCGAGGCATGATTAAAACATATCCTGCTGATGATTCTTCAGATGTACTGAATGCTCCACATGTCTGTACAAAGTGAGAATGGTTTTTATCTTGTTGGTTGCACTTCAGTGGGAGTCCTGGTTGAATTTAATCAGTGAAGCATAGCAGAATATCCAAGTGGTGTGATAATCAAACTATGCCTCTATGTAAAGCAACACTGCTCTCTTCTATGATTTTTTTTTTTTAAAGCAGTTTATATAATGAATAAAATAGTTTTCGATGCCAGGTAGTGGTGAGATGTTTACTAGCAGGCTATAAATGAGAAATTGAAGAAAACTGTTGAAAAACCCATTTCTACTACATGCAGTAGTGCAAACTACAAAGGCAACTGATTTACATAACTTTTAATAGATAGTTTTTTTTTAATACATAATTGTTAGGGGTCCAAGCACCAAAGGTAAAATGTCTGCACTGACCATAAGATTATTCTAAACAATAAAATGGAACAATATTTTAATCCTACTGTGCAAAATGCAGCATAATTTATAGAACAGCCAAAGACTTTGTGCATGAACGATTATGTTTTGATGAGGTCAACTCCGGGGAATTAATGGACAACAGACCCATTTTGTCTGTTGAGCATTTGAACTATGAACATGACCAAAATGCACACCTCTTTATAGCTTCTACGAGTAAATAATTAACATGGGTTGTGTTTCTGTGGGTGTTTGAACATATAGAATGACCACAATAACAAAGGTGATCTTTAAACCTGAGCCCAATATCATACATTTAAAAGTCTCAATCTAGGATCATCAAACAGAAGCTCAAGTTTTCTCTGGCCCTAATCCATCCTGCAACAGATTTTACAATAAAATTGTGTATAATTGTGTATCAAAATTATTAAATACCATCAAGACCTGCTGAAATATCCAGTATAACTACATATAGCCTCATATACCCTCTCACGCTGTAGAGTAGGAGTGCAGTGTGAAAACTTTCACATGTAAAACAGCCAAAAGGACTGTTATTCTTAGCTATTAGACTAAAAAAAGATTAGTGCTGTTAGGCCAAACACCAGAAAAAGAGAGAGGGGCAAAAACACTCACCACATACACAGAGTGCTCTAGGTTCCATGTTATGGCCATTTAGCTGGGAATAGCAAACTGTTTTTGCTGCCTTTTGGCAGAAAAAAGCCAATTTGAGCCCTCTTATGGGAAATCATTCAGCCTTAAGTGACAGTTGCGGTTGGGATTGTATTAATTTGCAGCTTTGGGACAGTAGTTGTCCAGTTGGCTAAGATTTCATCATTTATTCTCTGCATTTTATTTCCAATACTATTTATTTAACTAATGGGGACTACGGTAGCCTAACTGGAATTGTTTCTTTTTCAAAAAAATATGCTCAAACAAAACTTTTGTAATGCATGTATCTAATTACAGTTGCATAGCTCAGTTTCACACAGCTTTTTGTAGCCCCCCACCACCCACAAAAATAATATATAATATAATATAATATAATATAATATAATATAATATAATATAATATAATATAATATAATATAAATAGACTTAAAAAATAAAATAGGCCCTTCTGACTGTTGTTCTTCAAAATATTGTGAATGTTTTGTTCTTCTTCTCCTTCTCAATTATTGGACATTTCCATGATAGTCTGATACAGTCATAACCTGAATATAATCACTATAATATGGGAACACATACACTTTCATGCAATTATTCAATCAGCCAATGATATGCCAGCAGAGCAAAGCATAAAATCATGCAGATACAGTTGAAGAGCTTCAGTTAATTTGCACATCAAACATCACAATGGGGAAAGATCTCTTTGGCAGTGAAATTGTTGTTGGTGCCAGGTTTGAGTATTTCAGAAGCTGCTGATCAATTTCACTGACTAGAGCAAAACACAAAAACAGTGAAAAAAATACAAAAAAGAAAATGGTGCCGAACACAAAAACATCAAGTGAGAGGTGGTTCTGAAAGAAATGCCTTGCTGATGAAAGAGGTCAGAGGAGAATGGCCAGACTGGTTGCAGCTGACAGGAAGGCTATAGTAACTCAAATAACCACTTTTTACAACCGTGGTGAGCAGAAAAGCATCTTAAAACAAACTGGTTGAACCTTCGGTGGATAGGCTCCAGTAGAAGAATATCATGTTGGGTTCCATTCCTGCCAGCCAAGACCACATGATGTTTTTCCTTCACCTGTTCATTGTCAGTTACTCTGTATCTACTGTATGTTTGTATGTATGTATGTATGTATGATTTTTTAAAATTATTACTGATTTTTTTCGTATCCACTAGAGAACTTCAACTGAACACTAGTTGCATGTTGGAAAATGTATTTTTTAGTATTGTTCCACTTTCACTAAAATATTTAAAAGGGTAATTTTGCCCCTTTGACATTAGGGTTTATTATGTGGCCTAATTATCTAATACCTCATACTTGAGAGAGAGAATAAAAACAGTGCAGGGTAAAAGGCAAGGCTGCAAGGGTCAGGCACTTCTGTGAAATTGAAAAGGGACCAGATTAGGTTATCCTGTGAATTCCCAGTGAGTGCACCTGCTTCACTGAAAACATTCAATTTACACAACACTGGAATCATAGAGGTTGCAATAATGTAGGTATTAAAGTGCTAGTGGATATTGAATGTGAGGGCCAAGGTGTCTCAGAAGGCTTAGTAAAGTGGAGGGGGTGGGGGAGAGAGAGCAGTGTATAGAAGATTTTACGGAGGTAAAAGGAGCATTAGCAGGAAGCACTGTGCCAGGGACTGCAGCACAAGACATTGTTATTAGAAAGAGAGAAAGAGAAATAAAAAGGGAAGATAAAAAAGCAATTGAACGGGAGGAATAAGCTAATGTAGGCAGGGAATGCCCAATTAGCACACCTCTGGGATCTGACCTGATCACAGTAACATATTCCCTGTGTATCTGTATGTGTGTGCTAAATTCAATATAAACTGTGGGGGTTTTCATTTTTATTATTCACTTCGAGATAGGGACAGATAGCTTTAGGGACAGTGATAAGCACAATAATAAACAGAAACTACGCGAAGGATGGGGAAGCTAAGCTGTGAAACGATAAAAGAAAAAGATGGCAAAATTAACTTTAGGTACTTTCAAGTCACTAATTAAACCCACAGAATAAATTGCATGAAATTATGCTAATTAATGCATTTAACACCTAATTAATGTATGAAATGTTTCTATTTGTTACAAACAAGCAGATTGTAGTAGAATTATCACAAGAACCATGAATGTGAATGGTTGAGAAAAAACAAAGGATCTAAAAAAAAAGATCCAGCCAAACATACAATCCTAGAGAGACAGGAACACTCACTCATTATGTCATCATATATTTATTTATATATAAATACTATAAAGAGCAGTAAACAATAATAAATGAAACAAAGTCAATATCTGGTGTGACGAGCCTTTGCTTTAAAAAAAACAAAAGTAGCCTCAGGTACAGTGTGTGCAGTTTTATAAGGAAATGAGCTGTACGTGTTACTGAGCATCTTGCAGAAGCAGCCACAGCTCTTCTGGAGACTTTGATTGTCGCACTTTCTTCTTATTTTTGCAGCAAAACCCAGCAGCCTTTATGTCATTTTGTCTGATAAGTGGTCTCTTATGTAATCTGCTGCTTCCTGTACCGACATACAAACATTTTCCTTTAACATGTAATTTTGTGCTGGAAAACTAATGTTTGGAAATCTAAAATGTTTTTTGTACTGACTCGATAATGTAGAAGTCGTAAAATAAAAATCTACTAAATCTAAATCTATTAGATTAAAAATCGAATAAAATCTATCTGTACTTGGTTGATGTGAATGTCTGCTGCTGCTATTTCTGCATCTTGTTGTAGTTTTTTCGAGTTCTGTTATTCTGAAGCTGTTCTTCTGCACCTTGGATTTTTGCACCTTATTAGAAGAAGAAAGAAGAAGAAGAAAGCTTTTATTGTCACATATATTTTATTGTCACATGTACAGTACAGTGAAATCCATTTCGTCGCATATCCCAGCTTGTTGGGGTCAGAGTGAAGGGTCAGCCATGATACGGCACCCCAGGAGCAGAGGGGGTACAGGCCATGCTCAAGGGCTTGACAGTGTCAGTTTGGCTGTTCTGTGGCTTGAATTCTTGTCCTTCTGATTAGTAACCCAGAGCCTTTAACCACTGATCCTTCACATCCCATTTTGTATCATGGGACTTCTGATCAACATCACCTGTCAACAGCAATGGATTACAGAATGGGCCTACCATGGATAGGCCCAGGGGCCCAAGGAGTCAAAGACCCAAGACTCCCTGATAAACTGAATAAATAGCCTATATGTTAACTTTAAAGATGTCACAAGAAAGAAACCATCATTACACTGACTTCAAAGTCAGTGTTTATCACTTTAGTTTTTGGTAGGACTTTGGGGGCCGATTCCTCTGTTATTGATGCCAGTCAATATGGACACTGCAACTCTTGAGGAGAAATCTAAAAAGAAAGTACAAAACAATGGCACCATTAGAAGCTTTAAGAGGCCTCTTAGAGGTGCCCAGGGAAAAATACACAAGGAACCCACTTCCAAAACAATAAATAAAAAATAAATGTGGCAGTTACCTAAAGGTGTGTTTCACGGGGACCTCGCAAGTTTTTTTTCACCCTGCCTGCTCATCTGGCTGAATAGGGGCCCCTAACTCATATAATAGCATGGTCCTCCAGACCAGTATACAGCTGTGTTGTCACTTGTCCATAGAGTTGTTTTTGCAGAGCAGTGTGGGCTGTTAGAGGTGCTGAGAGTGCTGCCTGTTGAAGTAGTTTGTGCTATGAAATATTATATGTTACCTGTTGAAGTATTTTGTGCTGTGAAATATTATATACCAGGAAACCTACACTGTGCTGTTGTGGTGTGTAACGTGGTGTGTTGACTCCTTGAAATATGTAGTGCTAGGCCTAAACTGCAGCAAATAACTTTACATGAACATAATTTTATGACTTTTAATAATTTTTAGGGCTCCACCACTTCTTGCAAAAATCATGCCCCCTGTAATTGCAGATGTACTATTGTTAAGCCTATTATCATCATAATAGGGCACTATTAAAGTTTGTGAATTGGGAAAAGATCACAATTACACTATCCTGTGTACCTGATTTTGACTATTGTATATGTATGCTTTAATAATTTTTCTTGTTAAGTTTACATTAGTATCCTTGTACATCCATCCTGGTTAAAAAAGTCTTTCCTGGTTTGATCTTTAGTGTTTAGCTACTGATCCTGACATGGGAGGTGGTGAGCATAGAGCTTCTGAAGGTCATTTAGCATGGAGGAACAAATACTACAACCTCCTGAAAGAGAGCAAGTATGGTATGAATCTGTAACAGACTCAGCCTTGTTTGGACAGATGGGAAGGGGCAGTGTTTCATATTTGTCCTCAGCAATATGCAAAGAGTTCACAGAACTTATGGGAAAGAAAACCAGATAGTCAACTGCAAAGGAATTGCATGATGCTAAATATTTTTCTTTAATTATTGACTTGTCCCCTGATCTATCCCATGTAGACCAGCTCACATTTATATTCAGATCTGTGAGCAAAGAAGGCCATGTAGTATAATGATTTGAAGGATTTTAAGCCCATTAGTAGTCACACAGATGAAAGCTTAGCTAATTGTGATGTCTCAATGGTGCAAGATCTGGGATTAAATTTGACAAACTACCACAATCACATGACAATGTGAGTAATATGTCAGGAAAATACAATGGATAGCAAGAACATTAAAAAAAATAAATCCACTGATTCATTATATTTCCTGTGCTGCTCATTCTTTACACCTGATTGGAGTCAGAACTTTCAGAAACTGTAGACATGCAGTTGGCAAATATTTTGACTAGTTCATGGCAGTCCATGCATCGCTGGGGCAGAATATTTGGAGATTCCAATTTTTGCATCAGCCTAACTCTTAAATCTCTTTCCACTACATGCTGGAGCTGTCGTGCGGACTCCAAGAAAGCACTGTGGCAGAATTACCAAAAGATAGCAGAGGGCTTGGATCTTTGTCCATGGATGACAGGAAAAAATGGAAAGCACTGTGCAAAATGGAAATGGCATTTATGGCTAAGTTTTGGGACACTGATTTATCAAGATTTCAAGCAACTAGCACTATTTTGCAGTGAAGAGATATAAATCTCAATATAGCAGTTAAGGCAAGAGACCAGCTCTGAGCATACCTGGTGTTAACCAAAAGTATTGACATGATACCTGTCAGAGAAAGGTGTGCAAAACATTTGCTGATGAGAGGGGAGAGAAGGCTTGATGGAAGACACAACTTTCAAGTACACATGTTCATGGTTGCCATTGACACGCTCACTCAGAGCCTCGGACATTGCCTGAAGGCCTACAGGCATGTGTGCAGTTTGTTCAGGGTGTTTTTCTGTGCGGAATTAGAATCCAAGGCCTCTGACAGTGAGAAGGCAATGGTTCTGGCATCTGCATATCCATCTGACTTCATGGCAGTTTATACAATGAACTAATTCAGTTTAGATCAGTTTATAAGTTCAGCAGGACTGCTCAGAATAACTCTCCATTACTGCAAAATGTGCTTGTTGCATTATGGTTTTTCATTGACTCTGGTTCTCGGTAATAGCAAAGGGGAGCGGTCTTTCTCATTTCTATCTAGAAATGTATGTGCCCAGGGGCCCATTTTCTCATAATCCGTCGCTGCCTGTCAATGACAGTACTAAGCCTACTAACGCTTCTGGTCCTGGATTTCCCAGATTTGACTATATTTATCTTTGCGGCTGTTTTCTGAAGGCCTGACTTCCTGCCTATTCATTGCTCCTGAATATTGCTCAGCCCTATTGGTTTTTCTGCCCTGGTTTCATCAATAAACTCCAGTGTGCTGTGTGACAAATGTCTTATAACCCATGCTGAAAATTTCTCAGTGCCTGGAAGCCTCAAGGTAACGTGTGGACAATTAGGAAGCATCGGATTTTATAGAATTATTGCTGTGTATACAGCTATGTTGTTAAGATTTCATATATTTCTATATGAAATATAGTGCTTTCTTGTCTTGTATAATAGAACCACAATGCAGAAGTTTGCCACTCTGTCTCACAAAGCTTCCATCAACTCAGTTCACCCATGTAAGTCCAGGAGCTCAACATGTTCCACATTTGCATCTAGTGAGTCATCTGTATACATTACATGGCCTGACACCTTTCAAGTGCACTGGGGTACAATGCCAGTTTGCATACAGAATGCCAGTGCAAATGGCCAGAGACCTTCCCGTACTGACTTTTGTCATATGATTAGAGCTCTCGACTTGCAAAAACCTGAAACTAGCCCTGCTAGACCACAGTGCCTCACAGTAGCCCACAAAATAGTGAGACAATACAGGAATTTGGTATTGCAATGAGACAAAGCCACAAGAAGGATATAAAGAGTCAAACTAATCAAGGCCTAAACACAGAACACCTGGACACACTCAGGGAACACACTACTGACAAGACGAGGTGGAGACAAGACTCAATATCAAAACAAAATGCACATGCCATTGCAAACAAAGAAGCACATGGAGGGAGGTCAAAACAAAACATGAGAACAACACTTGGTGCACTTCAAGCTGTGTCACACACCAAGAGGGGGAATTCGTCACACTAATATTCCCCTGTCATTTTGTGTACTGGTTGGAATACACCAAAATTGCTCTGTAAAAACTTTATACTGCTGTGACTCTGTAAAAATACAGCTAATGGCTGGCAACATTGCTACCAGCAGAATGTGGTAATTTTTCAGTTTTTACACTGAATGGTTTATGGTGGCCAACATGTCCTTTTCAAATTAACTGACTGCTTTTGGGGAGGAAAATACTTGGTTACTTATTTTTAGTACTCTACTTAGAATGCACATGTGTGTGTGTGTAAAACTAACAGTTACAAGCTAGAACAATAAAAAAATCTTGGCTTCAGTCTAAAAATACAAAGTATTTTATGTGTGTGTGTGTGTTTGCAAGAGAGAGAGAGAGAGAGAGAGAGAGAGAGAGAGAGAGTTGGTGTTAAAATTTATATTAAAATGGGGTTTAGGGTCAAAGTTAGGATTAAAAATTGTCATGTTAAGGTTCATCATACGCAACAGTACATCCCACAGATAGACACACACACACACACACATACACACACACACACGCACTCTTCCTTAATTAGTTGAGGCTTTTGTATGGGCTTTATTCCTCTGCTGCAAAGGAATTCCTCCTGTTTTAACGAGGTCCGGTGAACAGGGAGAACAGATGTCGTTTTTTTTCATTAGCTCACTGTGCTCGTAAAGCCGAACGCAATTACGATTTTATCTTTATGCTATGATGAACGTAATTATTGCACACTCAGTGAACGCATGATAAAAAAATTCCTGGCCACAATCAGCAGTGCTCAGACATTTCTTTTCTCCTCATGATGCTCAGTGAAGCAATCTAGTCTATGAAACAATACAGGAAAAACAATCTAATAAACAAAATGGCACTCAATGGACTAACTTTACAGGTGGCTACAATACAGAAAACATGGACGATACACCTTTTTTCAGTGACATTTAGGCAGAATAAAGCCTCACAATTATTTATGCATACTGTACATTTGTTTAATTCCCTGTAAGGAATCAAGAACAGTGTGTTATGCTTGAGAGTTTCTATTAGCACTAAGCCAATCAAAGATTTCTATCAGGATTTTGTAGCCTTCCAGGAGTCAATCATATAAATGTTAGATATGCTCCATATTTTAAACATGAGACATGGTCTGTGTGTTAGGCATGAAGTGAAATAACGATTATATAATTTAGCTCAGTAGACGGATCTAAAAAGACACTGAGACACTGTCTCAGATTATCTCTGTCATTTAGAGCTATTATGTGTGTGAAAGAAACTGAAGAAAGCCCTGAAGAAAGAATGTGTCTGTGCATTTTATCTGTGTTTATCATGGTAAATGTCTACTTATTTTTAAGAAGAAAACAAAAACACACATACACACATACATACATACATTCAGGGGCAGTCGTGGCCTAATGGTTAGAGAGTTGGACTGGTTTGAGTCTCAGGTCCGGTAGGGATTGTAGGTGGAGGGAAGTGAATGACCAGCGCTCTCTTCCACCACGACTGAGGTGAGACCCTTGAGCAAGGCACTGAACCCCCAACTGCTCCCCGGGTGCCGCAGCAAAAAAAGGCTGCCCACTGCACTTGGATGGGTTAAATGTAGAGCACAAATTCCGAGTATGGGTCACCATACTTGGCTACACGTCACTTCACTTCACATGCACACAGTGGATGGAAAAAGGAGGAAGCAGCAGACATATTCATATACTATATATTTCAGTACAAATTTTAGTATTTTAATTAAGTGTAGTTCTCAACTGAATAACCTAAGTACATGTGCAATACGATGCTGTTCAATATAACTGCAATTTCTCATCAGAAACGCAGTGACACTATCTGTATTCGTATCTATTTAGTGCTTCAGAGATTCAAAGATTCATATTTATATCTGTATTTAGATTTACACCTGGAGATGGTGTGGCTTCAGTTCAACCTCAGCTACATAGAGATGTACGTAGGACTGTTTTTAATCCCACTAGCACGGTATGTACGTATGTATTTATTTATTTTTACCTGTTAGCGATACTATGAATGAATGAATGAATGAAGGAATGAATACTAAATGCATTGCTCAGCGACTTACATTCACATGAATAAATGTGGGCTTTGGTCTGTGAGCTTAATGTGTGACTGCTCACCCACAAGAAAATAAATACCTCCTGCTCGAACCCAGGATTTTACCAAAAAAAAAAAACAAGTGTACGTCCTATTTGTATCTGCATTTGTATCTGTTTAGAACACATTATTATGAAACACATTTCAAATACTGTTAATATTCGGTTACATCTCTAGTCTAAAAGCTAACCCAGCCTCTAACCTTAATGTTTATAACATTTCATACAAATTGAGTTGTATGAATTGTTACAAATTCCGAAGTGTGAGATCATGTTGATTATTACTGACTAATTATGGAATGTGCTAAATGATGCCACAGCAACTGCAAAATAAAAAAAGGTCAAAATTAGACTGCATGAAATAAAAAAGGTCTGTATTTTTGCTGTTTTTAATTCTATTCTGTTTTTCATTACATGAGAATTAAAATTTTCCAGCATTTAATCTTGCTCACTGAATGCTAGGTTGACAAACTTGAGAACCTCAATAATGAACAACTTTTTAAAATCCAGTTGACAAATTACTTCCTGGAGGCAATTCTAAAAACAAACAAACAAACAAACAAACAAACAAACAAAAAAGTGAACATATGAACCATGTGTAGTGAACTCCAGGGTTCCAATCAAGTGAACAAATAATATGTAATTAATTTAGCAATGTAAATATAAATAATGTTTAGCGAACATAACTTCATTTTATATACAGTGCTGTTCAAAAGTCTTAGGCACATGCAAAGAAATGCTGTAGAGCAGAGATGCCTTCAAAAATAATGAAATTAAATGTTCCTAAATACTATATAGAGCAGAAAATAGTAATAAATGAAACAATGTCAATATTTGGTGTGATAACCCTTTGCTTAAAAAAAAATAGTAGTCTCCGGTACAGTTAGTGCAGTTTTATAAGGATATTAGCTGTAAGTGTTACTGAGCATCTTGCAGAAGCAGCCACGGCTCTTCTGCAGACTCTGACTGTCACACTTGCTTCTTTTTACAGCAAAACCCAGCAGCCTTCATTATGTCTTTTGTCTGAAAAGTGGTCCCTTATGTAATCTGCTGCTTTCTTCACTGACATACAAACACTTTCTTTAACATTTAATTTTGTACTGGAAAACTAATGTTTGGAAATCTAAAAGGTTTTTGGACTGACGATACATCGATAATGTAGAAGTCATAAAATAAACATCTGTAACAAATCTTGTACTGACAAAATAAAGTGCCTAAGACTTTTGCACCGTTAACAGAAGTTAATAAATCGGCTGCAAATGAATCTTGAATTGTATATAGTGAACATGATAAAGTGTTTACTCATTTGTAGTGAAATCAATGAATTGTGAACTGAAGTTAAATCCAGAGTCACAGTAAAGGAAGTGAACTGTGTGTAGTGAACTCAAGAGTAGCTTAGAGACTTCTTGGGTCTCTGTCGTTGAATGATTAGCACTTTGTCCTGGTGTCTCATTAAGATGTATGATTCCTGTCACAAGAAATGAGAAACTGGGGACCTGCTCAATCAGTGATGATACATGTCTTCCTGGCACCCCTATGGTTTATCTGCCATAATTACTCCCTGTCACGGGTGAACGGTTTGCCTTTGTCCTCTAATTGCATTAATTGAGAATGAACTGGTGGGAGATGATGGATGGGACAGGAAATGACAAGTTCTTGGTGATGATGTGACAGTATGAGCTCGGCAGATGCACTTTTAGTTGTTTTACAATGTCTGAAAGCTAGCTAGTCATAGAGGGGATTTGATCTTCGAAGGTCTAATAGACTAAGGATTAAGGATTGTCAGATACAGGTACACTGCATTTAAGAATCTGACATTATTATTATTATTCATAATATTCTGGCAATATTCTAATCAGTGTAATGATTATTTCCTTATTGGACCATAAGTAACTTATTTTATTTTTTTTCCAACCTAACAATTACAACAAAACATAACAACAAGAAATACCTGTATGTAATGTATTTTACAAGATTTAGTAGATTTCCTGAGCTTAAATAAATAAATAAATAAATAAATAAATAAATAAATAACATCTCTATATACAATTTGAGCTAATTCATCCATTATCCCATCAGCATCATGTTTCTACAAGCTCTGTTGTGAGTATTTAGTACCTGATCACACAATATTAACAGCCCCTTGAAGAATTTTACAATATTCACAGCTCAAAAATTAATATCTTATACAATTTACATGCCAACATTATGTAGCAAACTGTGTGGACTGTAAGTCTTGCTTGTCTCTTTTCCTCTTTTTTTTTCTTTGCTGCCCTGCTTTCTTCCCCATTCCTTAGGCTTCTCATCGAATCCTTGTAATAAACACACACTCATCTTCAGTTCATTTCTTTTTTGACACTGAGCACACCATCTTCCCAATACACACACTTATTCTGTCAGCGACAATCTTTCTCTTGCTCGTTCACTCTGTTCTTTTTTTGTGTAATGTACCGTTTAAAGCACTGCATTTGACACTCGGGCTGTGAAATTAGTGTGGAGACCTGTGATTCGTAGATGTTTGTAGAAATGAATGAGAATAGAATTTATGTGAATGTAAAAAATATAAGATATTTGATATGATAAGACCACGTAAAGGCAACAACCAGTAAAACTGCAAAAAATGGCAAAGACTATATGCATTAACACATGAAACAAAAAAAAGTAGTGTAAATCCAGATGAAATTGTTTGTTTTAGACTCAAATTCACAATAATACTTTCATAATTCATAATTTCATAATTCATAATAAAACTTTAGATTTTTTATCTGTCTTGGTTGGATCATGAAGAGATGAATCATGAAGAGAGGATGCATGTGCTCTGTCTCACACACACACACACACACACACACACACACACACACACAACAATGTAATTGCAACATTTTCATTAAAGCGCATGATCTGTCCTTAATTATGGGCAATAATGATTTAATCAGTCATATCATACAGCGTAATAATATGCACCCAAACTAACAAGGCCGTGTTTGGGCTGCAAACAAATGAAGACGTGCACCAAAGAGGTGATGCGCCATTTAGTCTCCATCCAATTAGAGATCATCTGTCTTTATCATGCTTTATTTTTTCTCTCATTAATGTGTTGAGCAAAGCCATTATGAGGTTCTCGTTTTCCTCCCATCAGCCACTGATCCAGAACAGGCTGGCATGTGATGAATGGAATATAACGACATACACAATCAGTACAAAAAAAAATTCTTGTTTACTTTTAAGGACTACTTTTCATTGTACATAAGATTCATCTATACCTTTGGATTAGGCAGATTGAGATTTATCCAGTAGTTTTGTTATTTATTCTATAATCAAACTATCATTTTTTTCTATACAGTTGTGTCAAAAATGTCACACACTGTAAAAAAAAAAAGTCACATTTTTAATTTGTTCTAGAAGTTTAAGAATATGAGTGATTTCAGCTTAACTTCAGCAATCCAGTTATTCCATCCGAAATCATGTTTTCAAGTTTGAGATGGGAATTTATAAAAGAGCAATGAAGAGCAATGAGGTTTCAGTCATTCTGCCATCTTGTTTGTGCAATATCTTCCCCCATTATGCCAAAACAATGGGATCTTCAAACTCTGACCCGTATAGCTTCATTAAATAGCTAATTTAATAGCTAACAATTAACATGTAATTAGCCTTTGCCATGCACGTCCATGCAGTCCTTTGGTGTCACTAATTATCTTGGCTATAATACAATAAGCAGGTATTTGCTTATTGCCTTCATTTTGATTTCAAAATTTGGCTTTTAATGAGACTATACGATGCTGTAATAAGGGTTATGCCATTTCTGCTTCTTTGAAAAACATAAGGCCACGTTAGCTAAGTTAAGTTATATAAGCTCTTGTGTGTTCAAACTAGAGCCATGGAAATGGGGTATGTTTTTAAAACTACCATAAACAGGCAACATGGAAGCCAGTGATTTAGGTAAATACTGTAGTTGCTGCACATAGACCAGTGTCTGTATCTTGGCAAAAATTGTTAGCTCCAAACAAATGTCCAAAAAATATGTTAAGAAAATTGTTATCTCCAAAAAATATGTTAAGAAAACTGCTGAACAGAAGGACGCAGGTCAGTAGAGGTCTATGAAAGTTGTCTCAGACAATTAAAATAATTTTTTTTAGAAATTAGTTTTAAATAGTTTTTTAAAGAGATTCTGTCTGGCTTAGCAAAATGCCATTTCACGTGTTGTATTATATTTAATTTTTACATTGTCATGAAGAGGTGGATTATACGGATTCTATTCAGAGAGTAGTGGGCAGATTCCGTATGATAAGAACAAATGCGGTAAGTGTGAACGTGAACAGGAAAACTTATCAGTCCTCTGACAATCCGTAGTAATAATTCACAATCACTTTTAAATGGTATCATGTTCCAACTTTAGGCATGAAGGGTGTCTGCCTACATGATGACAGGCTGGCGCCAGCAGAAGAAAGAGAGAAAGAGCATGAAAGCGATGTTCAGAAAACAATGTGTGCTTTTTTTAAAAGGCCAAATCATTTTAGGGTGGGATGGTATTCATCCCACTCTGGAAAGTGTTGCTCTTGTTTCTTGTAACATAGCTCACCTCTTTTATGACAGGCTGAGTTAATCACTGACAATCAAGAGCCAGGGGCAGGCAGCAGACAAAAAGGCTAAACTGACTGTCTGCTAGCTATCTTGAGATGTCACCTAGGTTCCACCATATTGAGACTGTGATAGAACAGCTCAGAAAGTTTGTTGTAGTCATCTAATTAACATAAAATTAGATCATAGAAATTGCATAGCACATTTGATCTGAAAGTAGAACTGCTAAATATTAGATCCCTTACATCTAAAGTACTTATTGTAAATGAAACTACAACTGACCGGGGAATTACTATCCTTTGTTCAACAGAGACTTGGATTACACCAGTTAAGTACACAGCTTTAAATGTGTCTAACCCTCCCGGATAAAGCTATATAGTACATCACCTTCGTCTAATTGGCCAAAGAGGAGACACTGTTCTATTTAGAACAATACTCTAAGCCAGAAGTATTCAAACCTTTTCAGCATGGGCTCCACTTTCCAGGTTTTTGAGAACATGAGGGCCAAATCATTCATTTTCAATCAATCAATCTTTTATTGTCTATTATGAACTGACAGAAAAAATGAAATGAAATGAAATGAAATATCATAACATGAAAATAAAAGATGAATAAAAAAATACATTTCTCCTCAATTTTAGATGATATACATGGACTCAGATGCAGACTATGTCGTCCATTCATCAACCAAAACTTAATTTTCTACATAAATTAAATGTAATTCAACTGACTCATTTTATTGAAGGGTATGTTTGTTTTTACGAAAAGAGCCTCTCAGTATCAGGTTGTATCTTGCAAATAGCCAGTGTTAAGTTGTTCTTCACCTCCAAATTTGACCTATAATTCCAAGTTCACGTAGCATATATGATGAGCCAAATGGCAGAAGGCCTCTCATTACTTGTTTTGTCACAATTGGATAGTCTTGCTGTATTTTCAACCAGAACTTAGTCACTGCTAAAGTTACTGCTTTGTGACTTCAGCAGTATTTAGCAGTCCTACAGTGATTAAGTTCTGGCTGAAAATACAGCAAAACTAAGGAATGACTAAGTTGACTAACTGGCTGGCTGTTGAACTGCATCTCCACAGATTTGTCACTGTGCAGTTCAATGAGTTGTTCCTGAATCTCATCTATGGTAAAAGTTTCTAGCTTCACCAGAAAGAGTTGTATGATCCAGTCATTCTGTTTTGTGCTACATTCTGGAAAGTATTTGTCCAGACTGGCTTTGAGTGGTGATTTTGCAAGACCACTTAAACTTGAAACTTCCAGTCTCATCAAAACTGTTGCTCATCAGTGGAAACAGAAATTTACCAGCATTGATCTTTGTTTCCCACAGCCGAATTCTCTGCCTTGAATGCTGTGACTTTGTTCTTTAGGTCAAAAATTGTTTGCTGTGCATACATAAACAGTACAGTGATCATTAATCAAGCATAATTGCACCTTATATGGCATAAGAAAGACTGGCATGAGAAGACCACCCCTGATTAACCTCTACCATGAACTGTTTGAGGCTTACAATTACGATTTGGAAATTCCACCCAAAATTAAAGAGCCTTTTCCCCTTTGCAGTAATATAGTGGCAAATGACATACAGGCAGGTATACCATATTCCAAGCCATTCTCATGACTGTGGACCTACTCTACACTTTGTCAAACACACCAGACTGTCACTTTCATCCTCACCTTCGCCAATTATCTCCTCACTGTGTCTGAATGTCATTTTTGTTTCCACAGACATGCATGCTGGCTAAATTGAATGAATGTATTGTATGTGTGAAATATGTGTGTCCATCTGGAAAAATCTGACAAACTACCAAAAAAGATGAAAAATTAGGTTTTGGCAATGATAGGTTTTTTTTTCCTACAGTAACATATTTTGCCACTTCAACTTTAAGAAACCATAAATATTTTATAACGATATGTAAATATTTTTTATAGACTTTTTAACCTTGTCTAAAGTGTTTTCATGCATAAATTATGTTGGGTAAGGAGCCAGTTTAACAAAAGCAGCAGTAAAAATTCCGTCCATCCATCCATCCATCCATCCATTTAAGAATCCAGGAAGTAACTGCAGTGTGCTTCAGTACAAATAGTGGATGTAGTAAATGAAGTCTAATACACAAAATCTCTAGACAAACAGGACGTTTCAGATAAATCTTTCATCAGCTGCGCAAAAAAAACTGTTTCATAGGCTGTAGGAAGTGATATTTTAAATATTTAAAGCTCGTTTCTTCAAAAGGAAATTGTAAAATAAATACATTTATAATGTTTTCATCAACTACTGTTATCAAAATCTGGTTTCACCTCCTACAGCTATCTTTATTATTCCTTCCATCACTTAACTATCAATTCAGTCATATCATTTATGTATTTAATTAATAGTCATTTATTATAATCGTTGGTTGTTAGCACATTTTATGTGTCTGTGGTGCTGAGAGCTTCATAGTACAACATATTTGCTCCCCAACAACTGCGCTGTTCATCTGTGTATTCATTAAAGAAGTAGAATATTTTCACCAAAATCCAACAACACACACATACACAGTAAAACCCTCTTTCTTACCTTATGATTTCTCACATCAGATCAGACCTTTGTGACTCAGATGGGAGGCATTTATATTTGTGTGTGTGTGTGTTTGTGTATGTGTGTGTGTTTGTGTGGGTGAGTGTGTGTGTCTGCCTCAAGCATTTGATGTTTATTTCTGGAGGTTATGAGAAAATCAAACTGAGAGATGGGCAGCTGACATTCCCTCATAACTCCGTCTGACCTTTTCTTTCTCCGACACACACACACACACACACACACACACACACACACACACACACACACAGACCCCATCAGATGCATCAACAGTAGCAGGTGTTGCGCTTTCCCTGAAAATGAAGAGGAAAATAAGATCCATGCACACACACACACACAGGTAGTATGGTTCATGTTGACGTGACATATTGCTGTGTTCATTTGTGGTTTATGCTTTCATGCTGGTTGGTGGCTGGTGGTAGAGAGAGCAAGACTATACTTTCTGTAATTCTCACACACACACACACACACACACACACACACACACACACACACACACACAGAGTGTAACCATTTGTTGATGCTGTATAATCTGGCATATTCTCTCTCTCTCTTTCTCTCTTTCTCTCTCACACACACACACGCACACACTCACTACTTGTACAACCTTTTAAATTCAAGTGATGATGCTACACGGTAAACAAAGTTTTTTCACACACACACACACACACACACACACACACACACACACACAGTGTATAACCAACATAGCACATTTATTCATCCTGTATGGTCTGCCATATTTTTTATTCTTTCAGACACAAAGTCCCCCATAGGAAAACACAATCTCTCTCTCTCATACACACACACACACATACACACACTACATGTTGTTCTTGTTTACACAAGCTGTCCTGCCTGCCTGTACAGGCCATTGTTTTCACAGTCCTCAAGCCTCCTCGAAACACTTTGAAAGCACCACAACCAATAGTTTAAATATTATAGACACACTTCTAGAAAAGGAAGCTGTAAGTATTTCCATGTTTTTATCAACAACTGTTATCATAATTCTTCTGAATGAGAAGCAACAATATGGTAAACATGTGGTAAACACTCAACAGAGACCTGAACGCAAACTTACCATGTCATCTTTATCCCAAAAAACTCTTCCTATCACACATCTTCAGTCTAAACGTACATGTTTTTTTTTTTAGACCATCATGTTCCAACACTTTACGGTAATATGTAGGAGCCTTTCTGAATTCCCATTTTACAAATAACCATCAGCCATGTTACACATAACAGCATCTGCCAAATATAAAAACCGCTCTCTTTAGCAAGGAAACTGGTACATAGCTAATCTGTACAAACAGCTCACTCACTTTTAACTTCACATGTGAAATTACTTTATAGCAAAGTGCGAAGCAGAGTAAAGGATACCCTCGAATGGCTTATTGCTTTTAATAAATAATAAATAATTAAATAATTAAATCTATTATTAATAATATGTGCAATAAAGAGTTATACTACCACACAATGTAGCATGGACAGGACTATGGCTAAGTATAATGGTTTTATTCATTTAAAGACCATGGACATTAATATAGAATTCAATTACTGTAATGCAGTCACAGGTGTGTGTATATTGAGGATTTTACAATGGCTTCAAGCATAGCTCAGGATATCAGATCGGAGAACTAAAACTATCCATTTTATAAAAGCTGTTTTAAATGATTAAATCCCTTAAAAGAATGAGATAACGCTGATGCCAAAATGCTTAAAAGATAGCTATGGTTATAAAGTTTGTTCCTAAAACCCATGTGATAACTAATAGCTATTAGCCCATTAGATAAAATTAGATTTATTTTCACACCTGCCCCTTGTGGTTGAAACTGGTATAATATAATACTTGTTACCATTTACTTCCGCCGATTTATAACTTGGTCTCATGATTTATTAGCTCACGATTCGCCAAGATCTTACACCTTTCACTCCCCACTTCCTTTTTCCAGTTCACGCCTAAACTTGTGAACCACTAGGATATTGCACTTCTTTTCACCATGTCACATTACTCAATTACATCCATCAAGCACTGGTCTCTATATCTGCACAATAGCCAGCGACTTCCATCTGAACTCCAAATGATGCACAGACCACAGATTCTGTGCTAAATTCAAGTTCTAACCAACTTGATATTGGTTGTCTATGTTTCCACATGCTAGGCATTTCTGCTGTATTCCTGTTTTCCTTTTAAAATGGTAACCCTGTGGGTGAAAGGTGGGGGGAGAACGAGAAAAATAGCAATTGATTTTATTCAGTGTGTGAAAATCTCACCACCAAGGAGCGATCACTCAGAATGCTAATGGCTGCAAGGTGTTTTCAGCAGTGCAAGTTCATGACACCAAAAATCCCCCCCAGCCACAAATCAATTCCAATTTGTCATAGGGACATCAATGGTTCATTTTCTGTGATATGAATGTTCTTATAGGATTAAGACGGGAAGAAGTAGAATATAATATGCTATTACACGAGTATGGGAATGCATCTAATGAATTCATTTTTTACTGATGCTTGTGTAGTGGCTGTATGAAGTGTGTGTGTGTGTGTGTGTGTGTGTACATGTGTGTGGGTGTGCGAGGGAGCTGGTGTCCGAAGGTTAGAGGTCATATGTTGTTGACCCTTAAGATCGGTAAACTATTGTGACCTGGATCATACAGTGGAAAATAATTGCCATGACATTGAGGGCTGTTAAAGGATAATATATAAAAAAAAAAATTAACATCTGCTAACTGAATAATTATAAACTACAGTATTTTAGGGACTTCATGAAAACAATATCAACACATCCATAACTTAAAGCTTCATAATTATATAATTCATCTATAGTATATTTTCTTCTTCATATTCTCAGGATATACTGTACAGTACAGTCTAATAATATAATATAACAAAATGTTTCAAAATAATTACTATATCAATAAAAAAAAATACAAAACAAAAAAATGTAATCAAACTATAAACTAGCATAGCTTTCTATAGTTTAGTTCTTTCATTCATGTTTTGCAATGTGCTTTTGTTTTGGTTTTTATTCATGCCTTCGCCCCTGTCATGGCATTGGTTCCCCTAATGTGGTCACCTGTTCTGTGCTCTACCTTGATTAGTTCGGTTAATTTCTTCCCTGTTGTCCTCCTTGTATAGTCTTGCTTAAACTATTATACATTTCTGATTTCTAGTTTATCCTCTTTTGTGATTGCCACCATGTGTTTTGAGCCTTGCATCAAACTATGACTATGATCCTTGGATTAACCACAATAAAGCCCTTGCTAAGTAAACACACTTGTGTCCTGCCTCATCACAGGGCGCATTACAGTAGTTTTCAAAATAAACTGGTTATTACAGCAGGTTTTAAAAATTAAATGGGTATTAGTTTTTTTTTTCCCCAGGCTTCTTGTTGAAACACATACAGTTCTTCTGTAACCTTTTTTTCCCTACTGCCGAACTACTAATGCAGTAAGCATTAGTAAAAATGCACACAAATGTAGGGCACCTAAGACATTTACTTAATACTTTCAGTTAAAAAAAGTTAGAAAAGTTTTACACTATACTTAAATTACGTTTGTAACTTCCCAAAGTTTTAATAGTAACATAGGGACACATGAACAGGGTGGCCTTTTGATAACAAAAACCCGTAAACCTGTAAATTTATGTTCAGCTACATATTAATATGCCTACTACTTGTGTATAGACCCTTTTATTGTTAGTAATCAAAAAGAGATGTGCATGCAACCTGGTTGCAAAAAGACCTGAATAGCCTAGCAACCTGATGTCAAGAATTATATCTAGGAACTGGACTGAGATTAGCTAAAATGCTATCCACTTATTATTAAGGATTACACTAATGACAAGTGGATACTCTGTTTAACACTTTCAAGTAGCGTAGAAGATCTTCATGACTTGGCCTCCTGTCAGATGCTAAGTTGTGGCGTAGCCTGCAATGACTGTACATACATATGTATCACATTGTGACCATGTTCATGTTACGATTACAACATCAAGGACATCGTAGTGCCACTGAAAGCCATGGTGCTACACAGCCAGATGCCATAAACTCATTTATTACCTGAACAAAGTTAGCTAGCTAGATGTGTCCATTATAGCCACTGCCTCAGTAACAACGTGACCTAGCTACAGTATCTAGTGTTAGCTTGCTAGTTTCTTGATGTAGATTTTAGGCAAGTTGTGTATGTAGGTTTGTTAAGGCAATCTGAATTAGCTGGGTTATCTAACTAGCATGCTATGCCTGTTAAATCCTTAGTTAGCAAGCCAACTTCACTGCTGAGATGAATTGAGCACTTCAAAGACGGCTAATTATCCCTCCTAATTACCTGTAACCACAACCGTCTTTTGTTGCCTTGGAAAGGTGTCCGATTTGAATGCTATTTGAATGGAAAAATCACTATATTTTGTTTTTGCAACCAAGAGGCATGGCTGACATCAGTGTGATGTGTTTCACCGAGGGGTCTATTGTGTGTCCACAGATATTTTTGCACATATATAATTCTTCATACATCAACATAGGTAATAAGATATCGGTTGGAATGACCTGCCCTCATGGGCTAAGAAGTGCCTCTCTAGGTGCTGCTTTTTTAAACATTGTCCTAATTATGTCTTAACCCTAATTAAGTAGTCCAGACAAGAAACAGGCATAATTACTGCTGCAAGGCCTCTAAACACAGCATAAGCTGGAGAAGCAGTTCTCACCAAAAGATGTAATCTCCTGTTGACTTTTCTGACATGTGCATTCACAGCTCATAAGATTAGCTAATTAAGAAGTGTTCTGGTTGGGCAAAGAAGGAGGGGAAAGTGAAGAAGGGAGAAAGAGGGAGATACAAGATTAAAACAACAAAGAAACTTGAGGAATTATGTGAAATATTGGGTATATTCATGAGAGACTGTTGGTGTATCAGTCTTTTTCACTTTTTCTTTGTGCTTATGTATGTTTGTGTGTGTGAGTGTTTTTATTTCTTGGTGAGGTCAAAATGTCCCCACAAGCATAGAAATATCTGAAAGTTTTGACTGCTTTAAAAGCTGCTTTTCTATTATTATGCATCGTTTTTTGACAAAAAATTGACACTAAAAGTGTCAAAATGTTTCCTTTTGTTTACTGAGGGTTAGATTTAGGTATAGGCATAGCGTTACTTTATTACATTGCTTTATTAATAATTATGATATAGAACATCCTCACGTGGATAGTAAGACTTGCATTTGTGTGTGTGGTAAAAATCTTGACATTTTTAATAATCTTTATTGTAGAATTTTCTAGTCCAATGCTCTATTTTAGCTCTTTCTATTTTCAGTGCTATTCAGTCTGATGGCCCTTCCTTTGTGATCATAACACAAAAGCAAAAATAAGGAATGAGATTGCAGCGTTGGCATGTGAGGCAGACACATTTGTGATCATTTTATGCCCATCAGCACAGGCAGGTTTGTAATTGTAAAACAGGGTTGGGTTAGGAAAGGATGAATACATTATCCAGAGTTGTGCTTGGGTGAAAGGCAATCAAATAAGCTCCTCTCATTCCCTTTAAAAATAGAATGTGCTCAGTGCTGTGCAGTGACATTTTTAATAATTATATACAGTTAGCTTTCACTTATAGAGTTCATGTCACTTCTGAATTCATGTCACTCACAGTCACTCGGATATATGCCAAATGCATTAAATGTAACTAATTTGGTGGTTAAAAAAAGGGTAGACATTATAAATGTGTTTTCTGTGTTTTTAAGTTCTGTGAACTTTTCTCTTAAGTTGTTTGTTTTTTAAAATTTACTGTATTATGATTAACACTTAACAATTAACACTACAATAACAGTGCATGAATAATAATACCTGAATGTAATACTTACTAAAATATGAACTAATGATGAGTTAAGGCATGTACTAATCATGAACTAATGATGAGCTAAGCTTAACTTTAACCTACGTCATTCTCTATCCATTCCTCTTCAAAATTCTCTCTGTAGTACTAGTATGTACTCTGGGTGGCTAGGGCCTGGGGCACTGGTCCTTTGCCCACAAGGGTGAAATTAATACAGTAACATTTATTCATTTAGCAGACACTCTTATCTATTAACATTTAAAACCAGTGTTCTATAAGATTATTTTCCGGCGTTTTAGTCTGGGAATGATGGAGCATGATGCAAAATGGGTTGAGATGAAATTATTAAGTAAGTAAGTATTAATTCACACATTAGTGCATGATTATTCATGTGCTGTTGTTGTAAAGTGTTACTGTTAACTTCAGTCTGTTGTATTTAGTTAGTTAGTCTCACCCTTGCTTCCGTGCATAATCTCATCTGGATACTGTAGACTTGTACCTAAGAACTGCTGCTGTAATCATAAAGACTGTCCTGACCCTATTTTCCTAATATGCTCGTAATAAACATGCTTTCGACACATTCAGTACTGTTTGACTGTTTTATAGTATACAGTTGTAAAAGAGTAACGATTTAAAATACCGCAGTCCAGTGTCACCCATACAGGAAGGATTTTCCCTCCCTGAGTGTGAAAGAGAGAGTCCTGTCTTTTTTAAATAATTTTTTCAATTTAGAAATTTTAATTTTTAATATTATTCTTTTAAAATGAACACTGACTTTTACACTGTTACATAGTGGATACGAAGTTGAGGTCAAGGAATGTCAGATTGTACAGATAACTGTGAGATGAGATAGCAATGAAATGAGCCCAGAGAACAGCTGCCATGATAAAGGTTTTTGCATATACAAGTGAGACATAGAGACATACTGTATGTTTATTAGTGGAATTACACTTAACTGTTATGAGTCTCGCTATTTCAAAAACTGGTCTTTTTTCTCTCATTTCTTTGATTCGAGCCTATGTGTTTACTCTCGTGTTTGATCATTAAACAGAGTCATGCTGTGATTGGGAAAAACTGAAAGTCCAAATGCGTTATCATTTCTTTTTGCTCCCTTCCACTGTATCACACACTATTTGCATAGTCTAGTCATTTCTGTAACTTCCTAAAATGATTTGAACTGGTATTTCAATTTGCATTTTCTCCGCCTCTCCCCTGTATTAGCTTCCTCTATGATTCTTATTCCTTCTGATTATCTCCTCTCGTCATTCTCGCACGTCTCTTTCCCTCTAGCTCAGTGCACCTGCTTCCCTCTACTCCTTTTCTCTGTTTCTCTCTGTTATAATGGAATTTTTCTTATTTCTGCTATTCTTTCAGGCAGAACAGACGATTGAAAGGTTAGGACCTCACCTCTATCTGTACCTTACTGCTCTGATTAACTCCTGATTTCTGCTTAGGATGCTTACTCTATCTCAGCTGAGCTTCTCTTAGCTGTACAGCTGTCCTTAAGATTTTATTTATAATATATATATATATATATATATATGTATATATATATATATACATTGCAGTTGCACATGTAATATTATTCTTATACAGTATGATGCTATCTCAGTGCAACTTCATATGTTTTAATTGTTTGAAGGAAGCAGTAAAAAGGACTAATAAAGCTGTAGAGCATATAGCATAAAGAAATTACTATGCAAGATGCATCACTTCTAAAAAGTAGAGATAATATCACAAGATAGGTACTTTTAGGAAGAAAAACAACCATCCTCTATGTGCTCACCAAAGCACTATCCCTCCATCCACTTGCAATACCTTTTAAATACTCTATGATGAAAAATAAACCCAGATGGACTTTAAAACTCTCACTTTAAAGCATCAGTATGCTGTGAAGACATACATACTGAATTAGTATCGATTAGTAGGCATTTCTGTAAAGATTTTTTTTTTTTTACTAATTTTCACAGATCCACAGATTTGACTAATTTTTTCCTAGATTCACTGTACATGCTTAGCTGATTAGGAACAATAAAATCAAGATGATGCAACAGTTAACTTGCTAGAGCCTGTCCTCGTCGAGTCAGCTGATTAACTGGTGAAAGGGCCAGATCTGCCAAAAAAAAAAGACATAATACATAAATGACTTAATAAAGAAATAATCTAATTAATGAATGGAACCCTGAGGTTATTTCAGCCAAAGGGTGAAACACTAGCTATTAGGGCATAGGGTGTCCTAACTTTTTCCTCGGTTGAAATACTCATTTTTGTTGATTTCTTTTGTTTAATAAGTGTAAACAAAGTGATTTTTTGTGGTTTACATAGAATTACATCACTTTCATCTACAGGTACAAATTAAAACAAGATCAGAAATTGACATGTTGACATTTCTTAATGAAGAACTGAATATTTAATGGGGTGTCCTAATTTTTTCACAAGACAGTACATATTGTGTATACATATCGTATATTCCTGCCCCTCTTAATTACAATTTTATGTGCCTTAACTGGCATGTTTGCACATGTTGTGAGCATCTTTGTGTTACTGAGCACCATATGAATACAATGTTTTATTTTCTCATTGTAGAAATGCAGCTCTGTTAGAACATATTAAAGCCCTCACAAAGTTTGACAAGATAAGAAAAGCACCTGATCCACATGACTGCTGTTTATACTGTTGTCATTAAATCCAAATGAGATTAGAGTCCTATATACAGTACTATGCCTTTGGCAGAAGCTTTTGTCTAGAGGATCATTAATCTGTCAACGCACTAGCAAATCATCCTAATAAACACCAAACCAGTGAACAATACACTAAGCTAATCACAGCAAATGACTCTGTGAACAAAAAAGCTGCTCCACTGCACAGAAATGGGATTTGTTTCTGTAATATAATGCTAATGACACGTCGAAAAAGCAGGTTATTCGTCTGCATGATTTGGTAATTTCATGAAATTGTATTAGAAGTATATAAAGAAAAGAGTCTACGGTCTTATTAAGAGGAATGCTAATTATGGGCTTTTTAGCACTGGTGGGGATGCAGACTTTAGGTGGATGATCTAAGAATATGCATGCAAATGAACACAGGCACATCTTGCCATATTGGCTGCAACATATGTCCAAAGTGGACCTTTGTATGTTACAATGGTGATAATAATAATAATAATAATAATCATCATCATCATCGTCATATTTCCTGGTTTACAAAATGACCAATTCACCGTCATGATTCTCATACTTATTAAATGTTATTGTACAGATGAGAAATTCCGCCTGAGGCTGCTACCCATAATGCTTCCAACCTGCATTTCAAAACGTAAAGTAGTACTTAGGACCCTAATCCCTCACCTCTTCCTCACCCACACAGAACACACAGATAGCAAGAGGAATAGGGATAAACACGCACAAACCAAGAAGAGGCAGATATTGGCATTTTGGTCTGCTGTATTTTTCTCTTATCATTTTGCAAATATGATATTTCAATTCAAAATTGCCTTAAAGAATATTATTTACATTGACAAGGGCACTGCACGTGCCTGGATTGTGCTGTAGTGCAGAGTATGATGATTATGTAGGTTGAATGGTGTTTTATGACTGGCGCATACACATGAAGAAAATAGGCTACTGCATATGTATCTTGGCAGGAGTAAATTTCACAATAACAGCATGGAGATACCTCTGAATCCCTCTCTCTCTCTCTGTGTGTGTGTGTGTATGTGAGAGAGAGAGAGAGAGAGAGCAGTGACAGACTGTAAATCCACTGTGCTGCTGTAGAGATCTACACAGGACTGTCATGTTATTCCTCGGAGCCAGTGAAAAACTGGCAGGCTTTGCCACACTGATAAATTACTGTGTGTGTGTGTGTGTGTGTGTGTGTGCATGTGCATGTGCATGTGTGTGTGTGAGAGAGAGAGATTGGAGATTTTTCTGTTTAATTAAAGATGGAGGACATGGGTCAGTATTTTAACCACTTTTTTAGATTTAAAAAAAAAAAAACCTAACTCTGCATAAATGACCCTGAAAATAAACTGTATGATAAATCTATATAAAATCTACAAAAATCTATATCGTATTTAAAATGTCTTTTTATGTATATCAAAGAAATCAAGACTAGCACATAAAGACTCTCTCTCTCCCCCTCAGTCATAAGACATTTTAATGTTGCAAAGATGTGTATGATTACTGATGCTCTCTTTTGTTCTATTTAATCATTTCTCATACTCAGTCTCTATCACTTTGTCTCTATCGCTTTTTTTGCTTGTTTTCCCATCCTTGCTCTTTCTCTCTTTCTCTTATCAGAAAATGAAACCTGAAATCATGAATGCATTTGCAGGTGTTCTCTTTTGTCCCGTTTAACACATCACAAATCTTTAATTATACTGCAAAAAGACAGACTATGCCTAAAACAGGAGAAGGCAGATGAGACATGACTAGAATAAGAAACTAGGAAATCAGGCAACTAGAAGACTTAAAACAAGAGAACTAGGTTACTTGCGATTCACAGAATCAGGAGACTAATCAGTGTATGACTAGCCAATGGGTGAGTAAGCCACCTACGTCCTGTAGAAGACTAGGAAATTAGAGAAGCATATCAGAAATCATTGGGATGCAAACACATGCAAGGCTTCAGCAAACAAAAAGGGGAGTATACGGTATGCAGAAGGTAGACAACAGACTGTGCGGTTACATGAAAATAATTTATTAATGAACGGCATGTCACACCTTTAGAACATCTTCAAGACAAGTTCCCGTTATCACTTACATTATAACAATGATAAACAGACATTTCCTCTTCAGCATGTCCTTTTCTGTCTTTCGCTCTGTCTCAGAAACGTAGCTTGCCATTTTACAGAGAAACCAGAAACGCAAACTCTTCTGTATTAAAAAGACTCCCTTGTTAGGAAGTTTTGCACAAAAAACTTCACGACCAAACAGATTTGAGAATTCAACCATGCTGTGGTATAAATTATGATAAATACTTCTCTTGTTCTCTCTCTCTCTCTCTCTCTCTCTCTCTCTCTCTCAGTTCAAAAAGACATGTCCTGAGTTATTAGTGACTTTGACCTTGAGTTCCTGTACCTAATGGAGCCTGCTTACCATGTGCCATTACCTTTAAATACCGACACTCACTTTACTATTGTCATTACTGACAAATGATTGACATTGTTGTTTAGCTTGAGCTAGTTCTGTTAAATTATTATACGGCATGAAGGACATATATTATATTAAAATAGTAACATATGTATTCCCCTAATACTGGCATCTCAGTTAATATGGTCCTCTATGTACAAAAAAATTTTAAAAAATCATTTCATCTATTTATTATTTGTTAAACGTGCTTGTTTATTGTTATATTTGAAGTAAGGGAAGAAAAATAATTTGGAATCAAGTGTAATAATCATTGAAACAATTTGTAAAAATAAATAGCAGATTTTCTGTGTGAGTAATGTGCAGTTCAAGAAGGAGCTCCATGGTGGTGGTCACAGGCAGGAAAAAATGAAACAAGGCTAATCTATAATCTGAATCAGAAGAACAGGTGAGAATCAAAAATCAAGAGACCAGAGCGTGGAAATAGGGTATCAGAACAAAACAATGCACAACATAGATTTAACATTCCACACACACACACACACACATCAAGGTACACATGGGAAATCTAATCAAGAAGTAAAAGAAAACAGGTGCACACAATCAGGTGCACACAATCAGGTAATAAGCCAATGACATAATGTGAGAGACAAAACAAACAGAAACAAACAAAAACATGGGCCACAATGCAAAGGAAGAATCCCTGACTGTGTAAATCGGGTGTCATTCAAGGCTCTATCCCAGGACCATTGTTTTTTTTTCCCATGTATATATATGCTGCCACTGGACACCATCATTAACATGCTATTAATTTTCATTGCTATGCTATAATTGTGCCCACTAATATTTGAACACACTGTTTTATTTTCTTCTGACAAACCTGAATGTCACTTATTGTTTATTAAACATTCAGTTGTGATACAAAGGTTCTGGGTTCCCTGGTAGCATTGAACCTGATGCTCTGTTGGGTCAAAGCTTATCTATCTGACCACTATCAAGTTGAGAATATAAATTGTGAATGTGTATAAATCTGGTGCTATACAAGACTTCACTATTTTGTTCTGCATATATACTGACACTAGACACATTTATTTATTATTCTCTTATTAATTTGCATTGCTATGTTGATAACACTCAACTGTATGTCTCAGCTAAACCAAATAATGGGTGAAAACTTGTTGTTGTTGTTGTTGTTGTTGTTACTGTTTTTCCCAGATTTTCTCCCTAATTTAGTCATGACCAATTGCCCCCAGGTAGTCATGGCCAGTTCCCATCAGGCAGGCAGCTATCATGTAACAGCTACCAACCAGGGAGGGTAAAGGCTATCACATACTTCCTCCGAAGGCACATGAAGCCAGCCGACCACATCTTTTCAAACTGCTGCTCATGCAACATCAACTATCTGCCCACTTCTGCATGCATGAGCTCACAGATGCCCATGATTGGCTAGTGTCGCTGTAATGGATAGAGGAGAGAGAGAGTATGCCACCCTTCTGTCCCTGAAAGCATGGCCAATTTTGCTTTCTTTAGCTCCCGGCCATGGACGACTGTGGCATCATCAGGATCTACTGATGATAAGGCGAATGCTTTTCTGTTGTACCACTCACGAGCCAATGGGTGCCAACTGAACAAGCGTAAAGAGTATGTAAAAGGAATCAAAATGTGGATATTGAGTAACTCTTCCTCTTTAATTCCAAAAATATGGAAATGCTGTTATTCTTTCCAAACGCTGCTAGAAGCTAGTTGTTTGCTTTCACGGGAAAATATGATGGGTTTTTGATTTTATCAAGTGTAACCTTGGTGTGACTATTGATTTAATCTCTTGCTTAAAGCTCATGGAGAAAACATCACTGGGCTAGCCATGTCTTATCGAAGAAACATTGCATCTTCTCTGTAAGAAACATAAGAAACATACTGCTATTACATCATGCAGACAAAATGCTACACCTTACCTTTAAAAGTCTAAAAGTTCTTCCCACAAAATACTTGTTTATTTAAATGGAATATTACATTTCCTTCCCCTAGAAAAGGATTCATAGATGGGGTTCATAAACATAGAAAAAAAAAATCTAGCATCAAGCCATCTTTATGACATACACATGCTGTATGTGCACTCATACACACCCACACACAGTACTTTGTAAAAAATGTGTTTAATCTCTGCTGAGAAGGGGTACAATTAGGAAATAGCTTCACGTTCTTCACTTGCTGCCTTTCATTACACTAAAGCGTAGGATAAACATTCTGGACAGATTTGATTTATTTATTAGACATGACTCAGAGACTGGTGTACAATAAGGTCCATAAATCTGAGTCCTCTACCAAGAACACTTTATTTCAGCTACCCAACTAGAATACATCTTGGCAAATGTTGAAATATGAAGTGTTAGTTGTTAAGAAAATTAACACTGTGTGTTACAATCCTATATGTGTTCCATGTGTATAATGTGTACATACTGTATATACTGCAAATAAACATGAAGATCTTGATAACTGTTTCTTGAAAGTGGATGTTACCTAATAAAATAAAAATAATAATTAATAAATAATAGTAGCTATTAAATCCATATGATTCTTTTATTGTGTGCGTTTATGGATTTGCAATAGGGTGAGTGTCTTACCTTATCACAGCTTTATTTAATACTTTAAATGAACCGACACACATGCTATCAGTAAAAAGCAATTTAAGCCTTAGTTACCCTTATAGTTAGTTCTTGATAGTTCTTGAAATAACCATCATGAACTATCAAGAGAGGGTGTTTAGGGAGAAATATAACTATATAACAGAAATATAACTCCATACAAAGTCTAAGTGTGTGGGATGGGTGTGCAGATGTCTTTATTTACCCTTTGAATTAGAACTGCATTACTAAATATGTCACACAGCCAATTTTCAGTGTAAGATTAATATTTATTTTCTGTTTTAGTGGAAACTGCAGCTCATACATTCAGCTGCCAACTTTTGTTTATTTCTCATCTTGGCAGAGAAGAGATTATGTGTGTTAGTTTGCATGCTTTGTGAAGGCAAACATTTAGCCCTCACAATTGAATGGTGTGCCAAAAAGCTAAATGTTTAGGCATATATGCACTCACCATCCACTTTGTTAGGAACACCTGAGTTATCTGATCAGCCAATCATATGGCAGCAGAGAAATGCAAAAAATCAGACAGATACAGGTCAAGAGCTTCAGATAATGTTCACATCAAACATCAGAATGAAGAAAAAGTGTGATCTCTGTGACATTGATCGTGGCATGGATATTGGTATCAGATGAGCTGGTTTGAGTATTTCAGAAATCGCTGAACTCCTGAGATTTTCACACACATCATTCTCTATGAGTTTACACAGAATGGCGTGAAAAACAAAAAAACATTGAGTGAGTGACAGTTCTTTGGGTGGAAACGCCTTGTTGATAAGAGAGGTCAGAGGAAAATGGCCAGATTGGTTCGAGCTGCCAGGAAGGATATAGTAACTCATATAATCACTCTTTACAACTGTGGTGAACAGAAAAACATCTCATTGGGTTCCTCTCCTGTCAGCCAAGAACAGGAATCACACAGGCTCACCCAAACTGGACACCTGGTCTTTTTCCAGTCTTCAACTGTCCAGTTTGGGTGAGTCTGTGCCCATGATAGCCTCAGATTCCTGTTCTTGGCTAACAGGAGCAGAACCTGATGTGGTTTTCAGGAGATCAGCAGTTTCTGAAATGCTCACCAGCAACCATGCCATGGTTAGAGTCACAGAGATCACGCTTTTTCTTCATTCTGATGTTTGATGTGAACATTTACTGAAGCTCTTGGCCTGTATCTGCATGAATTTATGCATTGTGCTGCTTCCACATGATTGGCTGATTAGATAACTGCATGAATGTGCTTGTGTACAGATGTTCCTAATAAAGTGGATGGTGAGGGTATTTTAATTTGATGCAAGAGATTCTGAAACAGTTATAATTGTGGCTATTTACTCAAAGTCTTTAAGCGTTTTCCTGTTTCTTTCTCTCCCTCTGTTTTTCCAACTTATCTCATTATTTTTCTTCCTTCTCCTTTCATTCTCTCTCTTCTCATTTCTCAGTGGACAATGATGGCATTCGTGCCCAGGGTTTATGCTGCCTCACTCTTGATTAATTGATTTAATTACAGCACACTTTACACGCACACCCTGGTTAATTAAAAAAAAAAGAAGATGAAAAAGAGAGTGTGTATGCTGTAAATGACTTTGTCACTCCCGTGTGGGTAAACACATGCCCAGTCTCTCTCTCTCTCTCTCACTCACACACACACACACACACACACACACACACACACACACACACACACACACAAATGTGTCCATATTAAACAGCTCTATAATGTTCAATGAAAACATTCTATGTTTATAAGGTGACCTTAGCATGGCCTTTATCAAATATAATGACATCATGATGCCATAGGGTAGTTAATTTACCTTTGTAACCATAGCAATGGATTAAATTTGTATTTTGTGCAGCTTTAGAGAGAGAAAACTGTCAACCTTTCAACAAAAAATAAAACATTACTCTTAGACAGGGAGAGACATTAGGCCACAAAATATACAGCTACATTTCACTGTTATTAGAGGTCCAAGCACTCCTTGCTTTTGTTCTGATTTTTCTTATTATTATTCTCCAATAAATCATGAGGTGAGGAAAGACTATAACTCCCTGAAACACCAAATTTGGCAGAAAGGTAAAGAGACCCACACTGACTTGATTGTGGCACAAAAGCATATTTTGTGCTTATTGCTTATTAGCATATTTTATCACTTATTGAGAAATCACACAGTTTGAAATCCATTTCACATTTGTCTCACCCTTATTTTCTATTAAATTTCAAATTACACAATATTCTTTTACTGTATATACATTTTTGAACTGTATTTAAAATTACATTCTGCAACATTTCAGAGCAGAGTAATTAACACAAAATAAGCATAATTATGCTTCTTTGCTGTCATTGCATCCTCTATCTAATATTGAACTCTTTCCCCACCCACCATTTTCTATTTAAGATTTTGTACTTATGGGCATTAATTTTCTTTATAAAATCACTATGGGAACAGGGTCAGCACCAATGCGGAATGGATAGAAGGGTGTTTATGCTAATGTAGAGCTAAGCAGACATGTCACTTGTGTGCATTTAAATATTTAACATGTCAGTTCTAGAGTGAACATAGTTTTTTCCTGCAGATTTCTAGACCTACACTAAACAAATTCACCCAAGGACTCAACTCACTTTCCGTTAAGCTAAGTGTATGTTTGTGTGTGTGTGTGTGTGTGTGTGTGTGTGTGTGTGTGTGCGTGTGTGTTTGTTCCAGACATTACAGGTCACACACATAGACATACACACATGTCTGAATTCCAATAACTCTTATGTGGAAAAAAAAACAAAAAAACAAGGTCAAGGAGAACCAAGAAAGTTCAAATCTTTCAAACAAAGCACACCTTTAAGGCACACTTCCTGGAACACATACTGAGGTTTCTATCCACAACAAAACACCTTTGAACTGTTATTAATTAGTTCTAGAGCAGGGGTTCTCAAACTTTTTGCAGCCAGAGACTTCTTCTATTGTAAAGTAAATTTCATGGATCACCTTAGTACATCCATCCATACTGCTTATCCTACACAGGGTCACGGTGGAGCCCGGAGCCTGTCCCAGGGAACTCGGGGTACATGGCGATGGACAACCCGGATGGGGTGCCAACCCAGTGGAATGCACAATCTCACAAAGTGACAATGTGACATTTCAGTTGAGATTTTCTCAAATCATTGGCTCAAATGACTAAAGTCGTGCATGGGAAACCGAAGAAACCTTGGACCACCTGCACCACAGAATTGGTCCGAAGTTTCTTCAGCTTCCCACACACGACTTTACTTCCCACCTGCAATTAATTCCCATTTATTGTTTGAAGTGCAAACATGGAAGGAAACATATATCTGTGATTTCATGTGATTTCAGTAGAGGTCATAATATGGCCACTCTTTAAATGCGCATATTACGAGATCAAACAAAGCTAGCAGGGATTGCTGATGCCACTGGTACATGTATGTAGCTGCTAAAGTTAGTTTGCTTTGCTAATCTGCCAATGAAGCTATGATGTTGCCTCGCACATAACATCAAAAACAAAAGCATATGAGTCACTTGCCAGTGTGAATGTAAGGTTACACTTGGGAAGCTAGAGAAGAATACCAAGTGTGACTTAGCCTCATTTGTTTCCATAAGTCTTTAATAAACTGACAAAAAAATACTGGAGAAAACGATACTCATAACATAGAACCAGACTAATTAAGGTCATGAAACTTGACAGAGTAGAGAACTTGGAAATGCAGGAAAAAATATTGCTTATTAATGCTGCATGAACAATCTCTCTCTCTCTCTCCCTCTCTCTCTCTCTAAACTCATTACATATAAACACTATCATAAATATGCCTTTCCTTGAATTTTCCAGAATTGCCCCTCTTGATTCTTCATTAACTGTGTGAAGCATTGACTAAAGCTCTCAATCCCTTTCCTACTCCAGAGACTGAATATGTGCTTCATTAATCTTGACTTGGAGATGGGTAAATAAATGCTCAGCGTCCCTCTCCACACCCCACTTTTGTGAGTACCGACTCTGAATGAAGACACAAAGGACAAGGAGTGACACTTATTGTGATTAACACGTCGCATCTTCATCAAATTTCTCTATATCTTTTCTTCCTTGCTTATGTTAGCTCCTCTTCTCTATTTCTCTCTCTTCCTTTCTCTTCTCTTACTCTGCCTCCTTCCCTTTTTTGCAGTATTTAGAGAGTGAGCTCCGTAGAGGATTACTGTCGGTTCGATTCAGTGTCTGTGGCTACTTCAGTGGCACTAGAGAATGTGTGTGTGAATGAAGTGGCCAGCTTTACTTTTCTTTGCTCTAACATGGCACCTCTCAGCCAAGCCACTAAACCACTTTTTTTTTTTATATTCAGTGATTTACATTAACACAGATAATATATTCTAAACACATACAAATACAGATATGAATAGGAGGTGTACTTTTTTCCGTTCATCAAATTTGTCGACGGTTGCTCCAGATGCTCTGTTGATTTCATCAATGGCAGGGACATTTGCTCTTCTCTGCTACTTTGAACCTCTATTTGAGCTGTTTGGTGCCATAATTCTGAGTGGTCACGGGGCTGCTCGAGCTGCTGTGCTTGCTTTATGTAGTGCAAATACGACTTTGGTGTAACATATCCCTTTTTAAAATGTTCCTCTGTCCCTTCCCAGCAGAGCTAACTCTCTGTTTATTTTCATTCTCACTCTCACTTTCAACTTTAATAACAAGCCTATGGTTTGCTAAATGTGTCTTCTTTCTGCTACAGTCTGTGTCTTTGAGAGTGAGAGACGCAGAGAAGACGTGTGTGTGTGTGTGTGTGTGTGTGTGTGTGTGTGTGTGTGTTTCCCATATCAGATTATTTATAAAGCTCTGCTGTCCTCAGGGACCCCATCATCCCTCCAGCCATATGCTCAGTACAAATCCCATTAACAACAACAAACGAATGTAATTGGACATCACTAAATGCAGTATTAAAGTCAATAATTAGTGCACTAGTGCTCTGACTTACTCTTTGGTTACTACCTAATCGACTATTTTAGGAGTTCAGCCAATTGGCAATGAAAAAATGACTTCACACTAGAAAGTAAGATTCAGTAATGGTGGATTCTTTCTCATCGCAGAGTTAAGGATGACAAGAATTAATAGAGAATACAAACCAAAAGACAGCCAAAAAAAAAAAAAAATAGCTAGCTTATAGTTTTTTTCTGCCCATGTTAGTAGGTGGTTGTTCTGGAGGTTATGGGGTGGTGACTGTAACAAATTTGGCAGCAGGAAACACAGCACACAGGGGTAAGAATGCATGTGAGCTTTTATTTTTATCTCCTGCCTCTTGGCACAGTAGATTAACGTCAATGAAGGGAAAACAAACAGAACTGCTGTTTAGATTTGTTACTGTACTGTGTTGGCGAGCAGTGTTAAGTGGGAATGTTCACACTACAGAGCAAAAAAGGACTCATTTTCCATTTATTTTAAATATACGTGACAGTACATATCCACAAGCAACAACAATAATGGTCGCAACGCACTCACAAGAGACAAACTGCAAGCGACACGAGCGACTTCTCACCTGCTAGTGTGAACGCAGGGTTAGTCAGAATTGCTTCCCAATTATATTTGTGATTCAGTCTGTTCTCACCACCAACCAAACAGCAAAAGCATCTGTCAGCCACCTGTTCTTTTGACGCACAGCACTTTTGACATATGCTGCTGTTAAGATGGATGAAACAGGTTAATAAAATAAGCAAATCAATAAATTCAACAAAATATCAGCCTTAAAGTCAGCATTTTAGATGCATATAGAGTGGGGTCCAAAAGTCTGAGTGCACTAGTGAAAATGCTTCTGTTTTGCATTCTTTTCTAATTTAATTCAACTATTTTTTATTACAAATCATATTATTGACAACAACTTTAGTGAAAAGTAGAATCTTTTAAATATTTACATGAATTTCAGAGTTCTTAGTATTTGGTATGTCCCCTTTGTGTGCACTCGAGCTGAAATGGACTCCACAAGTTTGTGCAAAATCTTATGATCCATTTGAGATCAAATCCATCAGCGTGTCGTCTGAACACATGCTTCAATAGAAGACATTAGACATGAGGAAAATCTGGTCTTTTGTACAAAGCAGTTAAAATGGCCAATATGACAAATTTGCTTACATTTAAATAGGGACCTAGAAATAGTGCAGAATCTTGATTATTAAATGTTCAAGATATTGAACATTTAATTTCTTTGATTTAAATATTTCAAAATTCGAAACCCTTCTGTTTATTTCCAGTTTTAAATTTTTAAAAAATCCCAGATTTTCAATGTGGTCTCACACCGTTGGGCCCCACTGCATAACACAGACCAAAGTCTTTAAAATTACCCACACATCCTTCATTTCTGAATCGCTCCAACAACATTTCTGCTCTGCTTCCTTTTTTAGTTGACCTTAGACTTTTCCTTCTGTTGTCACTTCTCTATGCTAATGTTTTAAATCAACAGCTTCAAAAGATGTGAGAGAGTGTTATAGCGTTGGGAGACCGTTGCAGTGTCTGTTCACACAAGTCCTCTCGATAATTTCGCGGGAATTGTAAGATCGGCGTCCTCAGGCATGGGTGATTAGCATGTGTTAATTAATCATCATTGTATTAATCAACTATAATCAATTACATTACTTTATGGTGATAATATTTTTAGCTGAGAAGTGGTGTAGATATTTTAGTTATACCATTTAAGGGTATAAGAGTGTGGTGTTATGTTAGAAAATCAAACCTGTTCAAGTGGAGCCTATTAGTGGCAGATCACAGGTTCTAATCTAAGAAGATGAGTGTGTGTGTGTGTGGTGTGCAGGTGTGCATGCATTGCATAAATATTCATTAATTACTTTTAAGCTTTTAAGTAACCCCCCACATAAAAAAAAAAACCAAAGGGTTTCTTTTTGGTTACTGAGGTTAAGATTAGGTTTACGTATAAACAAATGAATTAGCTACATTAATACCTCAGTGTCAATGGACGGTCCACAAGGATAGTAAGACAAATGTTTTTTTATTTTAATTTCAATTGATTTTTTAATACCAATTTTGAAATAGAAACATTTGTAGCTACAAAAAAGAATGTAACATTATTTTGTTAGTGCCACACGAAAACAAGATGCACTGTTTGTATGTTTATATGCAATATTTTAATATTTAACAAATGTGCATTGCAAACCAGCTGAAGCTTTAACTTTGGCTTTAAATTGAACTTTAAATTCTTATGACCAACATAATTAAATTTATTTTCTAATTAGGCTATAACTGTGACGAGACTGCGGTCAGTAGCCTCAATGATTGACCAGCAAATGCTTGGAAGTCCTGTTTCACACGTGCCTGTTGGACATCAGGGAATTGGATAAAGGTCAGGGCCAAGAGAAATGATGATATCTAACACTGCGGCCACAATCCTACTTAACCCTGTGCTCATATCAGCTGTGACATGACAAAGCAGTGCGGCAAGGCAAAATTACAAGCACTGGAACCCAGATAATAAAGTTGGTATGGCCCAGATGTTGGCCACAGCTGGCATTTTCTTGTGGCTCTCACAGTGCATGGAGTGATAGCACAGAAAAGGCTCACAAGCAATTTCTGGAACTCAGCCACTTTACGGCCACTCAAGCAAAAGTATAGTCATTTGTCCATTACTGGGAGCAATCTTCATTTTAAATAGATTTATTTATTATTTATGCGCATTTGCCAAATGCTTTACCCTTAACTTGTCTTTCTTTTTGAGTATTGCCTAGCCCTTTTCTTTGATTGTCTGAGTAGTTTTAATAAAACTCACAAACATGCACCTGTATCTGTCTACCTCGATGACACTTACTTTAAGTTAATAATCATTTTAAAAGTACAGCAAAAGGGAAAACTGTAAACTACCCATTTACTGCTAAATAAAAATCCAAATAAAAATAAAAATATAAACAGAAATGTGCAAATAAACATGAATCAATGTAGTGAAAAATATAAGCTTTATATTTGCATTAATAAATTAATAAACATAGATTGACTACAAGTTATAAGCTATACACAGTGTGAATCAGTAATAGTTAAATGTTTGTTTGAAAATATAAGAATGAATCCATATACAGCACAGATTCCCCTGTGAAACACTGACTAATTGAGAAAATTGAGATTTTTAAACAATTAAGATTTTATATTTATTGATTTATATTTATATTTTTATTCTTTTATTTATACAGGGTGTCCCAAAATTCTCCATACATAGGGGAAATTAACAAATAATGTATGAAAATCATTCTCATGGCTGGATCGGGAAGCTATCGCAAGGCTGCGATGGATTTTAACAGGAAACATGGCAAGCACACGACACTATTGCCAAACTTATTAACAAATTCAAAAAGCCTGGAAGTGTTGCAGACCAACCAAGAAGAGGACATCCAGGAACATCCACTGATGAAGACACACAACCAATGCGGTACTGGCAAACATGTGTGTGTTTAATGTTATTATATACACTGCCCTCCAAAAGTTTGGAAACGCCTGAACAAAATAGGGTTTTTGGGCAATATCAGCATAAATCCTCTTTAGTTAGTGACCATTTTGCATTGATAATAAGGGACAACACAAACTATGAAAACATATTTTATTAAATAAAAAGTTTATGAACATAAACATGAACATAACATAGAAAAATACTCAAAT
>CM040989.1:18295194-18316916 GCA_022985145.1 Pangasius djambal | reverse complement strand
CTCCAGGAGGCTTGGAGTAATATATCAAGTCAATGTTTGAATAAACTGACTGCTCGGATGCCTAGTGTTGTCCCTTATTATCAATGCAAAATGGTCACTAACTAAAGAGGATTTATGCTGATATTGCCCAAAAACCCTATTTTGTTCAGGCGTTTCCAAACTTTTGGAGGGCAGTGTATATATATATATATAATATATAAAATGAATATATATAAATAATGTGACCTGACCATCATGATTAACCTACTAGAGATGGTTAGGTCTGATGAATGTTCATTCTAAGATATTGGCAAAAACAATTAGGAACAGAATGAGTACCTCTCTGAATTGAATGATAGGAACAGAACAGACCTGTGTTGTAAAGTTTGATAAAATCTGTGGAATAATTGCATATAATTAGAGATTTGCTACTGAAAGGACAGGAATAAGTCTACAAAATAGTTAGCTTAGACCAAAAGGGAAGCTTTCAATCTTATTTCAATAGAGTACCATAATGGAGAGTAATGAAACATTATGCGTTTATCGAAATGATTAAATGAATGTTAATAGGATCCTTACGGAACACTTTGACTTACACAGAGAAATAAAACAAGGAGGTGTGGAATAAAAAGGCAGTATTTTAAAGACCAAGCGGAAATAAATGTCATAAGTTTCTTAATTTACAGTAACCTGTAGACAAAGCTTAATTACAGCCAGGGCTAAATGGGTGTAAAATGAAAAAAGATGGGTGCATAAATGTCAATCAAATGAGTGACAAACCCATAAACTGCCACTGTTATGCATAAAGATTAGGGCGAAAATTAAAGTATTACATTTAACAATAATTAGTGATAGATGCAAAAATGTTTAGGGAGAAAAGAGCATGAAGTTAAATGTCGACCTGATAAATGGAAAGTATCTGACTACAAATGTAGAAACTGAATAAGAAGGACAGTTTTTATGTTAAGTTATCATCTCTCATAATAATAATTCCCTCAGACAATAAGTATGAGAGAGAATGGGGTCAGTTGTTACAGGGGTCAGTTGTAACACTGTCAATTGCTCCAATCAGCAACAAGCTACAATGATGACACTGACCCTGCACATGCTCAGTAGTGTCCTCTGCCTGCCTGCAAAAAAAGAACAGTAATGCTGATCTAAAGACTTTCTCATCAGTATTCAGATTTTAAGGTGCAAAAATGTCATTTTCCAAAATCATTATTGAGTTCATTTTGTATGCAGAATCAGAACCAAAACCAGAATAGGATAGTTTTGATCACTGTCTAGTTCACATGATTGGTTAGCCAGCATATCAGATTTCAAGATGGTTGACAGTGTAGGGTTAGTTTTAACAGTGTTATCAATCCATGTTTTTAAGTATTTAACAAAGCTCAAAAGATATTCCATTTACTTCAAAATGGTTTTCTACTTATGAAGCGCAAAGACCAAAGCACAGCAGCTATTATTCATATGATTGACATTTATGCACCCACTTAAGAATACGCTTTAGCAAAGAAAGTGCTTCGTCTGGAGAACACTGTACACCTTCATCTGGAGAACATTGTACACCTTCGTCTGGAGAACATTGTACACCTAGTACATAAGGTTACTTTCCTGCATTTTAGAAACTTGCAAAAAATATACTTATACAGTATCTGTCACAGCTCTGATTAATTAAGACCTTACAACTGACCCCGCACCATATTACAAATGACCCCATCCATACTCCTTTGGTACTTTGATTTAATTTTATCCATCCTCTGATATTAACATGAAACATATTTGTTATTTTATGAATACTTAACACATGTACCTATTTACAAAAAATATGTTTACAAAAAGTAGTTGTAACCACTCTTTACAACTGTGGTGAGAAGAAAAGTATCTCAAAATGCACAGCACACCAAGCCATCTCGGGAGAAGACCACATCAGGTTCCACTACTGCCAACCAAAAACAGGAATCTGAGGCTACAGTGGGCATGGGCTCAGTGAAAATGAACAGTTGAAGAATTTTGCCTGGTCTGATAAGTCTGATAAATTTATACTGTGATATGCAGATGATAGGATCATGAATCCATGGACCCAAACTGCTTCGTGTCTACACTTTGGGATGGTGGTGGTTATGTAATGGTGTGGTGAATGTTTTCTTGTCACACATAGGGGCTTTTAATAGTATAGTTTGAATGACACAGCTTATCTGAGTATTAATACTGAATCCCTTTATCACCACAATCTACCCATCTTCTAATGGCTACTTTCAGCATGATAATGCGTCATGTCACAAAGTGCAAATCACCATGGGTGGCAGGGTTGGCAGATCGATCTCCTGAGGGCACTGAGGAGAGATGGGCACCATATGATGAGATGTATACCGCTCTTCCCCAGAGGGGCCTGCCCTCAGAAGTCCTGGGCCACCAGCGTCAGGACTTCTTGGCCAAGGTCTTTTTAGACAGAAGACCGGTCCGCAGATCCGGCTTCGCCTTAGAAGACCCTGGCTTAGAGCGCTCTGTTTTTATGCCTCCCGGGTACACGGAGGGGGCTGCTCCCGCCCAGCAGCCCCAAGAGCTAGAGAGCGGCAAGGGAGGAACCGCTGGCTTGTCTGAGCTCGGAACGATGATCAGTAGCCTCTCTCTACAGTATGCAGAACCCATCGAGACACATTTGGCAGAAAATTCCACGCTGCCAAATAGTCTACTAAGGAATCAAGTCTCTCGAGACTGACCTCTGGTGTAACGAGAGCGGCTAGCTCGGTGGCCTGAAGCGGCGGACCAGCAGGGGACGGCCAAAATAGCTGCTATGGAGACCTCCGAAGAGGTAGCGAGCCTCCCAGTACCGCTATGTTCCTGGGCGGAAACTGAGAGAAGCAACATGGGTGGCAGGGTTGGCAGATCGATCTTCTGAGGGCACTGAGGAGAGTCGGGCACCGTATGATGAGGTGTACACCTCTCTTCCCCAGAGGGGCCTCAAAACTTCTCCCCCACGACCTCGACACCTCTGTGTGGAGGTTGGGGAAGATAGGGAGGCTCCAGGGTGGAGGTGGCCGTTTCTCTGCGGGCCAGTCAATGTTTAGCTTGGCCACAGCACGAGTAACCACCTCCAACAGCTCCTCATACTGGGGAGATTGAGGGGGCGAATCCTCATCGGCGCCCTCCATGTCAACCTCCTTGGAGGAAGACAGGCAGAGTGCCGAGCCCTCTCCCCGGGGGGAAGAAACCGCAGCGCGGGCTTCCGATCCCAGAGAGCGGGCAGTGGATCTGGTGGGTGAGGAAGAAGAAAGGGACTCGCCCGTCTCCATTCCCTCCACCAAATCCATTTGCGAACCCCACGAGTGCAACCGCCGCTCTGCCTCAGCAGAAGCGGGGCCAGCACCATGAGGAACGCTGGTGAAGGCTCCCTCCTCAAAGAGAGCCTTCCGGGAGCGCAGCGGCAAAACGCTCGCAATACGGGCAGCCGGCTCCCTCGAGAGCTGGCTTTGCGTGTTTTGCTCCCAAGCCTAAAACGCTGCCCGCTCTCGCCCTCATGTTTTGTCTTTTTAATAGCTTTTGGCATAATGCTTTGAGAGACAAACAATACAAAATCAGACTGACACACACAGAGCGCTTGCTGAATGACAGAAAGCTGCCGCTGTATCCACCGCACGTACTCTTAAGCTTCCTGGTCGCTACGTCACCCCGCCCGTGACATCTCGCCCATCCATTGGACTGATTACACATGTGATTCAGAGCGTGGTCACGCTGAGGGCGTTCCCATAGCGTTTCGACGCAGCTCGAGTTCCTGAAGGGGAACTCCAATAAAACTGTGTGAATGGATCCATGCAGCTCTACTAAGTTGTTATTGTTAACCTTGCATAGTTTGTTCTACTTAAGCACATTTGTTGGAAAGAACTGATTCATTAAATTGAGTTAATAAACTGGCAAACAGGAAGAATACCGTTTCTTGGAAACCGTGACATGGTAGGGTGAAAAAACCTTTTAAACATTTTTTAAATGTTTTAAAAAAATTCCTATTGATTCATTACTTTTTGATTTACCACTTTTTGATGGACACCTAGGATGACAATGTGTTAAATGCTGGTCCAGCCATAAGAATGGTGAGGCAGGATGCATGTACAAGAACAATGCAGTAATGTAATTTAGATCCAGACACATAATTAGAATTACTTTCCGACTGAGTAAGAGGCTACATTTGTTGCACCACTGGTGTACTTTCTAAAGGAATCAGGATGTGAATGGTTATAATGCCATACTCACTATATCATCAACTGACGATCTTTATTCTGTTTGGCTTAAATGTTGCTTTTGTTCCAATTTAATCTGGGAAAAAATGGTGTGTGATGCCCAACCTTGCAGGAAGACATCACTGCTGTGTTGGAAGATCAGCAGCAAGTCCAGAAAACACCATGGTGCACTTGACAGCTTTCACAATAACAAATAAATGTGTGCCTGAAACAGGCCAGGTCTGATAACCCGCTGTTAGAGACTGATGATTATTCAGGACAATCCCAGCTGGCAGCTCAATCAAGGCAACACAAAAGAGTTGCACATTGAGAGAAGACAAAGAATGCTACTCTCGTTATCAAAGCTGAGAACTAATGAATCTCTCTCTCTCTCTCTCTCTCTCTCTCGACTCATAGTCTCTTGAAGAAGCCGGCCCCCCAGCCTCCACTTGAGAAGATGAGACCACCCTCACTTGCCAACCCAAACATGGTGCAGACACAAACTGCTTTCAACATTCAACAATTTTCCCCAACACATTAGGCAGTTTACAGAGTCAGTAACTTAATTTCAAAAGCAATGTTAGTATTTACTCTGGGAATGCTCTCTTCATTCAGATTCCGCTTACACACGTGTTTAGGATTCAGACATAAATAAAAACTCAGATTCAGACTTAGATTCAGACCTAGTCTCTAGTCTCAGACTAAACTCAGATTCTGACTTAGATAATACAAGACTCAGATTAAGGTTCAGATTTAGATCCAGAATCAGACTTGCGTCTAGACTCATCAGCGATGCAGAATCCAAAACCAAATCATGTGGTCAGAAATGTTTGTGTGTGTGTGTGTGTGTGAGAGAGAGGGTCATGTTATAAAATTTGTGGAATGCTAAACTCTTTCATTCATTTTCTGTCTGTAGCTCCCCCATGGCTCCAATATTGATTTGGTAATTGAGATAGAAAACAATATAAGTAAGACTTGATGTAGCTGCATCAGAAAATGCAGACTCATCATGTCAGTGCTGTTCTGTATATATGAGTGAGAGAGAAAGAGACAGATAGAGCAACTATCTAGGGAGACAGTTGCCATCACTGTAATCTTTTTTTGCTGTGATGGCATTTTGGTAACCTTGAAGCTGGCCAGCTTCTTCTAATACTCTCTCTCTCTCTCTCTCTCTCTCTCTCTCTCTCATATTATCTTTGTTAGGTATCTTGTATTTTACTGTAGCAAATGAATACTAGGCCGACACCTAACCTATAAACCCAACCTCTATAGTCAAAACAGTGTGTTAGATTTGAATGGTGTCAAGAAAGAAAAAGCCTCTAAAATAATGTCCCTAAGCTGCTGTGAGTCATCCTGGCCAGCCTGAAATAGTAATTTACAGTATGTGCTCACATCAGGTTTGCCATAATTTTTGGATATATGCATCATTTCAGGTATACCATCTCAGATAGTAAAAGAAATGGGGAATACAGATCAGGTAATTCAGTACACATACCAGTCTTGTGATTTTATACTCCTCTGATTTTTAGCTAGCTAGTTAAATTTTGCCAACTAGTTGCCAATGGCCTCAGAGCTGTGCATTGCCCCGTGGAAAGCCGGGACCCTGCTTGTACATTTGCCTGAGGATCAGGGCAAAAGGAATATCTTGTTTTTGCTAGCTAGCTACTGTTTTCTGGCTAACTCAGTCTGCTGGCTTTGTGGTGCTCTGATCCTGAAGAACAAGCTGTGCTTATCCATCAAATCACCAATTTCATTTCTGAAAGCTGCATTTTATTAGTTGAGGGAGTTGTTTTTTTTTTTTTTTTTTTTTTTTTTTCTTACTTCGAGAAGTCAAGGGAAAAAAGGCTTTGCTTGCCTCACTGCTTCTGGAGGAGTCAGACAGGAAAGGATTAATTCATAATCACCGGAGCAGACAAAAGGTGGATAAACTGAGGTAAGAAAGTTTGTGGCTCTAGTATTATAAGGTTCAGTCCTGGAGGTGTTTTGAGCTGTTTTGACATTTCTGTCAGCAAAACTTTAAACTACTGCAATCTATATTCATAGCTCACCAAGGGCTACATATTAAGGTACTTAAAATTTACACTATCAACAATCTGTGACATTTACAAGTGAAAGATTTTTAAACACTGTTCAATTACAGATAAAGCTGTATGATCCTGTATCAAACTCTTGTTTTGATAAGCTTCTCTCTGGCTCTTTCTAAATAATATAACCCTCAATCTTGATAAATAGTAACTAGTAAATGGTATAAACTTGGCCAGGAGATATTTTAAGCCTATTAACACATCTCTGTGAATATATACGCTTTTCAATGAGCTTAATGTTTATGAATATTTGACTAGAGTGTGCTTGCTAACACAGTTATAGCAGGTGATTCTTGAATGTATTCAAGGTACAGATGATCTATTTGCTCACATAAGAATTGTCAGTAACAGTTTATGCAGATAGTCCAGTGTAGACCCAAATATCTATAGACCATCAACATGCTGGCAGAGGACTGTCATCAACTAATTTTATACAATATGTCAACAGTTTATGGTTGTTAATGTTTAATAGATATTCTATACACACTGTCAACTTGTACCTTTTGTTCTTTCACTTTATTTGCATTGGCCTTATGGTCGTTGACATTCAGTATGTCATCTATAATGTGGACAAACTTTAAAAGTGATCCAATGTGATGCCCATATTTTCTGAGAAAAAAAGAAAAAAATTGCATATGGTTATTAGAATTTTATTTTATTTTATTTTGCAAATCGTTAACATTGATGAAATGGAATGAACTCAAAAAGAACCTGGTATGTACTATGGTGTCTCTTTGAACAGGTTGAAGAAAAACAAGCAAAATGCTTCATCTGCCAGCAACATCTGTCTTACTGAAGTAATACAACAACAATGTGGTGACACTGCTGTTCAAAGCATCCAGAATTTTGGAGGTGCCAGCACAGCATCTGATGTTGGAGGATGCTCAATATACGGCATATTTTATATAATACCATATTTCTTTTTGGATTTAATTTATCTCTTTATCTGCCCAACATTGTTTTCTACATGCTAGTATATCAACATTATCATATTATCCTATTGTTTAGCTAGACAAGGCTCTTTCTCAACTAGAAATCACCTTGAGACAATGGTGGAATCCAGAATAAGACCAAAGCGATGGCAGAAGTCATAAAACACCTAATATCTGGAACTCAGCAGACATGCGTGCCTACCGAGCAGTGACATGCCATTAGAGCAATGAGCAGAACAAACTCTCTACCATTCTCATTGGGGTGTCATAATTTCCTGAGACACACACAGAGGCATCAACAAAGGAGGCCAAGACAGCACTTCTAGATACATGGGGAATAAAGGATGAAATCGTTTTACAGGCTACATTGCAAAAGTCTGATTTTTTTTTTTTTTTTGCTCAGATTGGTTCTGTCTATCTTAATAGTTGATAGTGGTAACTGTAATTGACCAATATTCAATTTCAATTTTATTTATATAGTGCTTTTAACAATGGACAGTGTAACAAAGCAGCATTACAGAAATCTTGGTGATGGTGGCAAGGAAAAATCTCCCTGAGCTGACAAGAGGAAGAAATCTTGAGAGGAACCAGACTCAGAAGGGAACCCATCCTCACCTGTCACCAGATGCAATTATAAATAATTTCTCTTCTATAACTGTCAAAAAGTGCTAATTGTTTTAACAGGAACTTGAGTTCCTATCTTATCAAACTGAATATCTGTCACAGTATTTGTCTTTATTCTTTATATTCACAGTATCTGTCTTTATCATGAATGTCCCCTGAAAAGCCCAGCATACACACATACATATCAGTTTTGCTTCATTTACATGCATCACAAAAAACAAACAAAAAAAAACTCATAGTGAGACAATCCAACGAATGAATGCACTAGTAGCCCAAGCCTGTATCACAACTTACTCTGGAGGTCAGAAAACAGCTTGTCAGCAGTACATGATCAAGTTGAGAAGATGGAAAAAAGGCCAGATGGCTATTGCTGCCACCAAGTGATGTGTGGAAGAGTATGTATGGAAGAGGAGCCAGGAACCATGGGAGCACAGTATGAAGGGGCTCACAGGATAGTATTTCTTTGACATTGTAGCCATGTTCATTTCTGGCCATTTCACTTTGCTCATTTTTGGGCAAATTGTTCGAACATTACTTAGTTTTGGTAGCAATCAATTCATTTCCTTAAATATCAAGTAAATTACCAATTTCCCCATTCTTCCACTGCATATAGTCACTGCTGTTTCTGGTCTCCATTGATTTTTTTGCAGTGGTGAGAACACTGGATGAAGACGACGACAATGATATGCATATGCACATTGGCCACATTCATTTTGATCTGACCATTCTCATTTATGTCGCTTGGCCACACCTACAAAAGTGGCTCACGTCTCATTTGAAAAAAAGGATTTGTGTCAGTTCAACTTGATAATGTGAACGTAGCCTACAAATGCTGCTCGTGTGGTTGATTGTGCACATATTTTACATGTATGGCATGTAGTTAAAAAAAAGGCTATAGATCTTTGTGATTCAATCACAGTCCTGAAACATTGTTGGATACTTTAGGTCTAGTGCCACCACAAAGGAGAAGCTCTCAAACATCCCGCAACAGATGGGCAAACCCAAAACGAATCTTGTTCAAGAGAATGAGACCTGGTAGAACAGCACATTTTCAATATTGCAGCATTTATTTGAGCAGCACGTGTCAGTTTCCGTAGTCTTGGCTTCGCTCACCACCTGTGTAACTCCAGTGGACATGAAATAGTCAGCCCATGGCTTCAGGTTCTTGCTCCTTTCAATCACGCCACTATTGAACTGTCAGCAGGAGAGAGTTTCCACATCTAAAATAAGTCCAACAGTACAAATGCTCCATCAGAAAGTTCAAGAGAAAAGCCACAAGTTTACAACTGCATTACAGTTATGCCAAAAACTTCACAATAATTTGAGGGTCACTGCAGGGTTGAATCTGTGAGAGTCCGTGCAATAGCAACTCTACTCGATGTCAGATTCAATGTTCTGGCTTTTGGATATTTGGAAAATGCAACCATAGCAGTGTGAACCTGACATGAGCTCTGCACAGTCATTTGTTCAACATCCTAAGCACAAAACAGCCTCTGTGATTTATTTGACAGCATAGTGGGCAATTCTACCCAGGGTCAGAGTGTCACTGCTGATACCACTGTTGAGGGCCATATCTCTCAGGTCCATATCTGCTCAGAGGAGAGGGTACTCTGGATTACTGAACCAGACATCGTGCCATCTTTCCTCATTTGGTCCAGTTAACAAAATAATCTCTCTCAATTCTAGCAATCTCAGTGCCTTGTTAGAGAGTATTCTCCAAAGCAGTAGAGATTTTTGAAAGAAGAACCATCTCAGCCTAAGATGGAACAGATGTTTCTTAATAAAAAATAATTCATTTATAACAAGGTTGTTGACTCCCAGGCCCAGTTAAGCACTTATCCACAAATCATACTGTATAATTAAAAAAATAACAACGCCCTGACAAAGCATGAAATACAAGTAAAATATCAAATATAAGATATGCAACACAATTATGGAAGCAAGTAACTGTTTATTTATTTTTTTCTTTTTTGCTTTTATGCTTTGCCTAGATTCACAAGGCTGATCCACCAGTTTAACCAGCAAGCCGATACACCAGATTAACCATGCTTCACCAAATTGGTCCACTAGCTCATAACCAGCTTTATCATCCTGGAGTAACCACTTGTCTAAGCTTGATATTCCAGTATTCCAGCAGGGTTGTAGTGTTACTGTGCATAATTGGTCAGATTTATAAAGTACTGTTTCGTATCCAGCGCGTTTTTAGTCAAAGTACTCAATTTGGAGTAATTCGGAAATTACCTGATAAGGTATAATTTGATCTTTTTTAGAATAGAATTAATATATTATACTATTAACTGTTCTATTGTTTGGAATGTCACAGAGCATAACACTGAAGACCAAAAGGGGCATAGATCTTACATCATATTTTATGAATATTTATACATTTATAAATGCATGACCCGTAAAATAAAGTAATTTGAACTTTGGCATCTATTTGAATTATAAGTTGTTCATAATATTTGTCAAATATACTCATTAGATATACTTTATATATGCACTCACCATCCACTTTAATAGGAACACCTGCATACCTGCTCATTTATGCACTTATCTAATCAGCCAATCATGTGGCAGCAGGACACAGCATAAAGTCATGCAGATACAGGTCATGAGCTTCAGTTAATGTTCACATCAAACATCAGAATGGGGAAAAGTTGTGATCTCTGTGACTTTAACCATGGCATGGTTGTTGGTGCCAGATAGGCTGGTTTGAGTGGTTCAGAAACTGCTGATATCCACAAAGAATGATGTGAAAAACAAAAAACACTGAGAGAGTGACAGTTCTGTGGGTGGAAATGCCTTGTTGATAAAAGAGGTCAGAGGAAAATTGCCAGATTTTCCTCGAGCTGCCAGGAAGGATATAAACTCATGTAATCACTCTTTACAGCTGTGGTGAGCAGAAAAGCATCTCAGCATGCACAAAACACTGAACCTTGAGGTTGATGGTCTACAACAGCAGAAGACCACATTGGTTTCTATTCCTGTAAGCCCAAAACAAGTGAGGCTATCATGGAGACAGACTCACCCAAACTGGAAAAAAAAAATCACATGGTCTTTTTCAAGTCTTCAGTTGTCCAGTTTGGGTGAGCCTGTGGCCATGATAGCCTCAGATTCCTGTTCTTGGCTGACAGGAATGGAACCTGATGTGGTCTTCTGTTGTTGTTGGATTTAATTTCTGTTTTAATAGACACATGCTAATGTAGCTAGCCTCTTCAGTAAACCTTTCTGAGAAAGCGTGTGCAGTGTTTTAAGCACTTTGTAAAACTAAGGAACATTTGTAATTTGCTGATTTTTTTCTCTTGTGAATCTTTTGGTGGTCGATGATCCAAAGATGTGGCATTTCAATGGGCTTAATTCCCAAGACGTCAACCATATCCTCAGCGTTCCTATAAACCCTGTGTGCTGATTTCTTCTGCTTTGGTATGTGGTTCTGACACATCCGACAGCATTATTCATCCCTGCGACTGTTTATGTTTGTGTTAGTAGTGTCCTACTTCGCCACTCTAGTTCCCCTGTCACCTCAGGTGCCAAAAAGGAGTCCCAAGACAGCTTTCCCTTGCTGTAATCTGTCTCGCAATGCATTGACCTTTGTGCCTCTCAGATAGTATTGAAGACTTTTCATCCAAGCTGGTAAACACAGCAGAATACTGATTCAGAACACTGTGAATAGGGTTGTCTCTGATTAACTGTCTTGTGGGACAGAGGGCTTCCAGTTTTGAATTTATTAAGTTTTTAAAAAAAAAAAATCGATTGCATGCTCTTACCAGAAAGTGGGTTTTGGAGAAATAATGTGTTTATATTATTGTCCCACAGACCAAACTGTTGTACACAGACACACACGTAGAAAATTTGAAGAGTTAACATTTACCTGTCATGACATATTCAATATGCACTAGTGTGCACATTAAACCTTTTTTAACACATGCATTTATCTGTTTCAGACATGATTGGTCGATTACATTAGCTAATACTAGCCAGGCTAGTGTTTTAAAAAAACAAGTTCACCTCAGGCTTGTTGTGTCAGTGGGAAGTAAGGGTTGTAACATAAATCAAAGAGACAAGACAGCAGATTTGTCATTTTGATGCAAATGGTTTAAAAAAATGTAGGAAAAGAAGCTTGCTTCTGGAGAATTACCCACACCTTCTCCAAGACCATGCTGCCACTTCAACACATACCTCTATTCTTCTTTAATTCATTCATTTTCAGTAACCACTTTATCCTGGTCAGGGTCGAGGTGCCCCTAGAGCCTATCGTGAGAACATTAGATGGGATGCGATACACACATTTTTGGGAGTTGGAAAAAAAAAACAGAGAACCTGGAGGAAACCAATAAGGACACGGGGAGAATGTGTCTCCTCACAAACTGTAATGTTAGTTCAGGATTGTACCAAGGATTCTGGAGCTGTGAGGCAGACATGCTACCTGCTGAACCATATTTTATTTTTGCTCAAGACTGATTACTGGTTCAGCATTTAAAATGCCTTCTATTCACTCTATTAGGATTGAGACAGTTGATGATAGTATTGAGAATCGCTGACAGATTCATCAGTCGCAATGGCTGTCAAGTTGGACCATGTAGATGTCAGTCAGAAAATGTGGTGTCTGCAGTATTAAGACTGACAAAAACAAAGTATTTTGTATCTCATAATATGCGATTCCTTTTAGGTTATTTTGTAGGCATGTGTGAATTTTAACAGCTTATTGTGTCTGACTTTTGAGCAGGGCAACAAAACATCTATCTCTAATTCATCTTAGCTTTCCTTGTCCAGGCTTGCCAAACAGATAAAGTCATGATAGGCTTCCATGCATGTAATGCCTGCTCTCAAATTAAGAAATTAAACAATTTGTTGTTTATTGGGGCTATTTTGCTACACAAGTACTAGTTCTACTGCTGTTCAACATAGAGCACATGCACGTGCAGTTTACATAATTTATTCTTTTAAAATAATTTTTATTTTTTACAATTTTATAGTGAACTTAGTTACCTAGTAACTTGTTAGGCTTATTTACAGTCTCAACTTCAGTTTTGCAAGCTTTCCTGACCTTGTTATTTATGAGTCATCCAAAAACGTGTAACCATCCATCAATCCATCCATTTTCCATATCGCTTATCCTACACAGGGTCGCTGGGGAGCCTGGAGCCTATCCGAGGGTCCTCAGGGCACGAGGCGGGGGACACCCTGGACAGGCTGCCAACCCATCACAGGAACTTGTATCCAGCTTCTGGTATTCCCTCCATGACATAACATGTATACCACATGTGTTACATATTTCTGGCCACATCTACTTTTTTCCCTTGAGTCAGCACCATTGTAGCAATACTCTCCTCCAAAACAATCTCACAAGCCTACACTCTATACTGTAGATCTAAAAGGTATTCATTTTCCCTATCATTCATTTCCCATCTGTTTTAAACTTCAAAAAGAACTTCAGTCAGTTACATATTATTCTACACGGTTGTACACCAGTTCACGTGGGCACAGAGCCATGTGTGTGTGTTGGATGTCAACCATTTCAGTGCAACTTTCCACAGAAGATAAAGGAGATGCTCACTTCGCCTCGCTTGGCACTAGTTCCTCGATGTTGACTTGGTGTGTCACAGCCTTCACACGACACATCCAGTTCATGTGGAATTTTATACCACGCACACATCTTGCAGTAGGGTGTCAGACACATATCACCCTCCTCCCAGCTGTTCCTCACCCACACACTTCCAAATTTGCATCCTCCTTGGTTGGAGCAAAGTTAAACACATATTAAGCACAAAACAATTCCCATACCACACACACACACACAAACACAATGTTGCTGGAGGTGCCAGTCTCCACAGGATCCTACAGTTTCTGCTCTCATATCTATCCCAAGTTTTATATCTTAATAAGTGTGTACAAATTCAATACACGGTGCCTTCAGCCTTCTCCACATTTACACACTTACACTCTCACACACACGCACATACACACACAAATAGGCTCATGCTCTGTTGAGCAGGAAAATGACTGCAGCTTTTTTTGTCTCCAGCTAAATGATGACTCCTTTATCTGACTCTAAGCAAGAGTGAGTCCTATTCATGGACCGATTAGAAGAAGGCTTGAGAGAGAGAGAGAGAGAGAGAGAGAGAGATGTCTGTGAGACGAAGAGCAGAAACACGTACTGCATGTGATTATGTATGTCAAGTGATATTTCATATAAGATCAGAACAATTTCAATGATGTAATTTTAAAAAATTTCTAAATTTGTGTGTGTGTGTGTGTGTTTTCTGGCTCCACAATCATGGTTGTAATTCAGCAAGACATTCAGCTAGAAACATAATACAGCAGCATTACATAATATAATATAATATGTACTAACTAGAGAGCTGTTTGAAAAAAAAATGAGCTGACACGCCATCAAACATTATGACTGTTGTCACTGTGTGTGTATATATACATGTATGGATAACAGAAATATGACATTGTTATATCATGGGAAAAATAACTGTCATGACAACTCATGAAAGCCTATGATATCTGTCACGAGGTGTTTATAATATAATGTCAGTCTTATGTGGCTGCTCATAAGTGCTATCAGAAATCTGCATGAAAAGTTAGAATTTCAGTTTCACTCCCAAGTGCATCTTTTTTCACCTTCATCACAGCTTTCTTCTGATATTCATCACACAGATGTTCAACTTTGTGTCTCAGAAATGTGAGAAAAATAATTGCAATGAGACAGAAGTGATAGAGGCATCAGGATTAATGAATATAAAATGTTTTGATCCTTTTAACAGAGATAAAGTTCTCAATACAGTTTGATGTCACTCTCATTGTGAACTCCACTGAGTTTGCTCTTTGCTCATGCCACGAATCAACACGCCACATACTGCCACATGATCTCTCTCTCTCTCTCTCTCTCTCACTGATGGTGCGGGTTTCTATACACGGATTTGGATTTGGATGAATGTGAGTACCTGAAAAATTACTGTAACAGAGCCAGTAAACCTGTGGAAAAAAAGCTGGCTGTATTTCAGCGACTCCACACGTGAACCATCTCATTTTCTATAGCAGATCCTCTATATTGGCTTTTTAACCAATCACGGACCAGAGAGTAGCTACAGAGCAAGAGACTTTCAGACAGTGTCAGTTCAGAGTTTGTGACATTAGTCAAAATTGCTAATATGAAATGCGACCACTATGAAATAAAACGTAATGAGTTCACATTAACCTATCCACAAAATTCGGTTCAAATTTCAGTATTAAAGGTCCGTCCACAGTCCACTCTCTTACAGCCCAAGAACTTGTTAATTATATCCTGTGTTTAACAAAACATAAAACGCCATTCACTGAGGCAAAGATGACAGAATGCATGGGAGAAGTGGCCAATACATTGCTAGATGGGAAACAAAAAGATATCCATCTACATAAATGTCCAGTTACATACAATTCCTTGAGTCCAGTTAAGCGAAAAACAGATACCATTTAATGCTTGACCATAAATGATTATTCTACAAATTCAAACCCAATTCAAAGTGGTTATGTTTTATTTTGTAATGGTGTTTCATGGTGCCACCTTTGACTAGTGCCATAGACTCTGAACAGATGAGACGTATCTGTTTTATATTTGATGTGGGGGAAAATAAATCCTTACTTGTCCATTCTCCTTTAAACTTTCGAGTTTCATCATCGAAATCTACAAAAATCAATGAAAACTTTCCTGTTTCTGACCAATCTTGAGAGCTCTATAGCTCTATAGTCTCTAGTCCAATGAGCTGTATACATGTGATTGACTGCAAAAGAGGATCTACTACAGAAGCTGTGCTGATTCACTCTGGTTCGAGTTTAGAAAACTAGAGTCAGTGAATGATGGCCAGTTTCTTTATGTTTATCAGCTCTTCTACAGTATTTTTTTAAGTACTCAGTTCAGTCCACTGAAATTCTTTGCTGGGTCTGCATCGGGATCACAGTCTGCCAGTTGATGACCCCTGCCCTATGGTATTTCAGCAGGTAACACCCAAAAACAGATATCAGTCATCGAGCTCATAATGCAAATTAGCTAACATTTTCATTACGTAGTCATCTATTTGCATTAACTTTAGCAAGTTAAAGTTGTGTTGCTTTGGCCAAGTGAGAAAATGAATAGGCAAAACAAGAGCAAGAACTAGTAGTTTAACACTGATCAGGGTTCAAACTGAAATAGCTGCCCTTCCAGACAGATGTAGTCTACTAGTTTAACTAGTGACAAGTGTAAACATTCAGGATACAAGAATCGATATGCGATTAGCCTATTGATATTTATACCATGTATCAATGCACGAGAACAGAGAGAAGGCAGGACAGAGACCCCTCATATAAAGGCAATGGATAATTTATCTTTAACCCTCTGAAGTGTTAGGCTGCTTTTTGCCCCTTTTTAATACCGTGCTTTAACAGTGAATATTAACCAGTCAAAATATCATGTGCTTGTGATCGTACGAACACAGAGCGGAGGAGGGAGGATGTTAAATGAGAGAGGCCTGGATGGAGAGGCCAGAAATGCAGATAGAGAGAAAGAAAAAGCTGAGCCAAGCACCAGCTGAGAAGCAGTCAGGACAAAATAGCTCTAAGAGGAAGTTCGTAAGTAGTGAGTAGATGGAAAGAGATGTGATATATTGCACAAGCCCTTTTGCATTCAGCTCCAGAGGTATTTCTACTTCCTCATTGATTGCACATCATACTTAAGAGTTAACTCTAGAATCGACCTTGCAGTGTGTGTGTGTGTGTGTGTGTGTGTGTGTGTGTGTGTGTGTGTGTCATATCCTATCTACGTATGTGCTTTTGGAGATATTGTTTGCCTTTACAAAGTCCAAGCATGTCTGTAAAAAGAAAGGCGTGTGCATATGTGTGTGTGTGTGTGTGTGTGTAGCGGCACAGGCTTACAGCTTGTCTGTGTTAAAGCCTCTGTTTGTGTGAGTGCACAGAGTGGGTGTTAGAGCCTATATATAGTGTGACAAGCTGTGTTATGGAGTGCACAATGTGTTAGAATAGAATATTTGCAGGTTTTTTTTATTTTAGGAATTTAGAATCTAGCAAAACAGATCAATCCTAATTTATCATGAGAAAAAATGCATTTCTCTATTAATCTACTCTGTTGTTAGTGTGTGAGATGGAGGCTGTGTGTGTATGGGTATTCTAACATGTCAGCTGATATGGATATCTTTCTCGATTTGCGCATGTGTGTGTGTGCACGCGCACGCGTGTGTGTGTGTGTGTGTGCATGCAACTTGTAACCGCCTTTAAGGCTGAGAGCCTCCATTTCCTCTATTAAAACACATTGCAGATAATTGGCAGGTCTTCTAACATGTCAACTGATATGGATATCTTTCTTGATTTGCGCATGTGTGTGTGTGTGTGCGCATGTGTGTGTGTGTGTGTGTGTGTGTGTGTGTGTGTGCGCACACACTCATCCTGAGCAACAAACCTTATAAATGCTTTTGAGGTGAATTAACCTCACACATTGCAGCTGATTGGTGAGTAACATCTCTTTTTGATTTCTGTGTGTGTGTGTGTGTGTGTGTGTGTGTGTGTGTGTGTGTGTGTGTGTGTGTGTGCACCTGCGCTAGAGGAGTTCCTCTCTTTTTCATCACGAAATCCAATCTACCTTTGCCATCATCTCACTCAGGAAACCCAAGGACAACTTTCATTAGTTCACTTTCACTTGGTGTTAGTGAGAGAGAGAGATTTTTCTCCTTCATCTGGATAATGATAGAGAGCGATTAAAGGAGGCAGATGTCTACCTACCAGTCTGTCAATTATCATTTCCCTTCTGTCTTTCTGTTTCTCTTTTTGTCCAGCTTTTCCAATTTCTCGTTCCTCGCTTTGTGTGTGTCTCATGCTTTCCCATTTGTCCTCAGCCCTTTTCCTATCTATTTTCTATCTGTTTGTTTGTTTTGCTAAATATATATAAAATATAAATTATCTGGATTTCTGCATCAAATTCACATACAGATGTGGTCTGACCTGGAGCTATATCACATATATCACATAATAAAACATACAAGGGTCTTCTTCCGCTCTATATAAAACACATTAGACAAACATTCACAATCCAGGGTAAAAAAAAAAAACAAACCCTTAAACCCAAATAAATTTGACATTAAACTAAACTGTGTGATTTACATAATCCATAATCCTATAGCTTGATTGATGAATAAAATAGCTGCATTTTTTGGCTTAAATAACCACTCTTTACACTCATGATGAGCAGGAAATCATCTCAGAACACAAAACATGTGGAATTTTGAGGTGGATGGGCTGCAACAGCAGACAGTCACATCAGGAGCCCCCCCCTTCCAGCCAGGAGCAGGAATCAGAAGCTACCGTGGGCAAAACTGGGCAGCTGAAGATTGGAAAAAGACTAGGGAAGTTTTGTCCAATTTCATTGAGGAAAAACAATCATGTGTGACCTCGAATTTGTGACATCTATGACACTGGCGCAAATTTTCTAATTGCTAACATATTGGATACCATTTTATTTATTTATTTAGTTTTTAATATGTCACACTTCTGGCACATGTCAATGTTTGGGGAAAATGGAACACAGAATATTATTGACTGCTAAAAAATTAAGTTTGATGTTGCAAATGACATTACACAAAACAGGAAAAAAAAAAAAATGAAAAAGTGACTCCTTAGGGCTTTTGTATAAAAGGGAACCATTGCAGTCCGAGCACTGCTGACAAAGGATCAGCACTATGGCAGGTGATGCCAAACCACTCAGAGCAAAAATATGTGCACCTGAGGAAGGGTAAGACCCAATTGCCCACAGCTGGGATACAATGTTTACCCCAAACAGCTCCAAATGATGTGTCATTTGGGGTCGGACAGCTTGCTGAGAGAAAAGAACCAACACACTCTCTTAGCACACCAGAGATAGATAATGATATATTAAATTACGATGTTACATCGAAATAATGCTAAGTATTAAAGTAAATAGATTTCACTTGTAATTTCGCTTAAAATGTTATGTAACTGTACTGTTTTGTTTCAGAGGTTAGTTTGCATTGTTCTTGCGGCAATGATAATATTTAAACTGAAACTTCAAGGGATTACTCATCTTACAGCGTATTATTTTGTAACTGCTTTGAATTATTCAGTAACTTTTTAACTAATAGGAAAGGTGTGTAGTTACAAGAATGAGGAATGTCTGGACCTGCCAGTGAGTCCTAGGAGTTAAAGGGGTTAAGAAGATTGAAGTGGAACCGGAACCTATCCAGAGAATCACTGGGCACGCGAATATACTCTAGATGGGACACCAATCCATCCCAGGGCACCTTGCACACACACATTTACAAACTTGTTCATACATAGGGGCAATTTAGCATAGCCAATATACCTACTGCCATGCTTTTGGGAGGCGGGAGGAAACCGGAGAACCCTGAGGAAACCCACATGAACAACTGTGGATCATGCAAAACCCTGCGCAGGCAGTAACAAATGGTCAGAATCGAACCGGAGACCAGTGCTGCACTACTATGCTGCCTTTTATCAAGGTTATTACGTGTATTTTTATAGTCATGATTCTATTTAACTGGTCACTGGAATTGAATGGGTTTAATCCATACCTCAATAACTCAAAAAACACACCTATGTATGATGTAACCTTGAATCTAAAGATATGATATTTTAATTTTATTAAAATAGTGTTCTGAATGTTCAGAAATAAAAAAAAAAAGCTCCGATATAATAGCTAAATATTATTAAAAATGTAAATAATGTGTCTGATAATTGAATATTTGGATTATGTTTGTAAAATAAATCTGGATTTCAGTGTTTTTTAAAAAAAAAATTTTATTAGAAATATCCAAAACGCTGCAAAAAGTTATAAAGTCTATATGTTTTAGTGTGTTAGAGCTACTAAGACAAGGAGTTCAAACATGGCAGTAAGTGTCTTCAAGTGTATTAATGTTGTTTCCTCCCTTGTTGTGAGAGTTCACAGTGAGTTTCACAGCATGATAATAATTAGGTTACTCGATTCAGGTAACAACAGGCTTTGTTTTGGTTGCATTCCATGTGTTCCTGCTGACTACCTCCTAGTTGACATGTTTAATTAGCCAGGCACTCTTATAGTAGTTGTTAACAATCTGCCATAAAATAATTAGGAAGCCACCATGCTGACATGTAAGAATCAGGCCTCATATGTGAACAAGACAAGCATGCACATGAATTGTTCTCCATTTTCAATACACACATCATTCCAAAAAAATTGCTTGCCTCGGCCTTTGCTATAAAGTTGGTGATCATCAGCAGGCAGGTCTTCTCCCCACCTTTTTTTATACACACTAATCCACTATCTTCATTCCCCTCTCCCACAGAGCTATCATCTGATCAAATCCCGTCACATACAGTCACCTCCCCAGCACTCCTCGCTGCAATAACACACATCATCAACGAATTATTCATGAAAAGAAAATTCCCAACTAAACTCAAACAAGCTAGAATAAAAAGACGCAAACATTAAATCTATTAAAAGTTGACCACTAAGATCAAGAACATTGGAACATACATTCTTTTCTTTTCCCAATTAATCAAGATTGTTGTATTTACTGTCAAGGGCACCCTTTGGTCTGAAAGTGCTCATGGAAAATTGTCAGTTCTTATAATGTTGGATTTGTCACTCTCTCCAACTTTTTGTTCAAAATAACTGAAGCTTCTGAATGGTCTTGGAGGGCAACCACTATATTCCACAATGACAAAAGTTAAATCCAATGTGGCTTTAGATAGAAGCTCAATGATGCATTCACACAGTAAGGGTAGCTCACGAAAAATGGCTTTTAACTGAATAGATCTGTAGTGGTCCTGTTACTCCAGAGGAATAGACTGAAGATTGGGAACTAGTGGGCTTTCAAAAGAGGAAGAGAACAGTGAAGCATGAAACCTTTGCAGTCACTAAGATTAGTGTCATAATGCTCTGGTCTGGACACCAGGGAGTACCAGATATTCCATAAGAAACAAAAAATATTATCCCCAAGTTCTCAAAATTATAACTTGTGCAGGACAGTGATCTGTTACTTTTCCAGATAATGGCTACAGGCTTCCAGATGCAAGATATCAATGTGTGTATCTGTATTGTACCTTTAAATTGGGCAGAAACCCATCAGCACTTCCTTAGAATCTTGATGTCCAGTAAGTCTTAAAAGTTAAAGGTGCTATACAAATCAAACTGATTTGAAATAATTGTTCTTATAGTAAGTCAAAGTCAGTACCAGAGATTCCAAGATATACACGGCTCAGAACTCACAAGAAGGACAGGTAAACTATAAGGCTTCGTGATGACTGAAAAGTCCACGTGCTGTTTGTGGGGAACCAAAGAAATTATTCAAAATTCAGGTGAGGGCACTATCTGGATGTCTGGAAAGAAAGTATCTGGGCTAGATGTTACACAATGAATGTTGCGTAAGGAATAACACAAGATAAACCACGTTGTAATATGACAATAATCTATGCAGAGTGGTGTGATATGATGTCTGAAGTGGATTTTTTTCATACAATAGTATGGCCCAAAGTGTATAATTCCATTATACGCCAGCAATTTGCCAACGATTACAATGTGTAGTTTATTTATGAATAACAAATCATGCTTTTTTAACTGTTTAAAGATGTCGAGACATCTGTGAGACAAGCTAGCTCCTGTTATTGCTTACGTTATCCTAGCTACAGTATAAACAGCTGTTCCTTCAGCAGCCTCTCCTGTATTTTCTCTTTTAAAGTTAATGAGACACAAGAAAATCACATGCAGTTTGTCATATGACTAAGAAACCAGAAAGCTCAGACCTCTCTGCACTAAAGACATTCCATTGTTGGGAAACTTACTGACGGTTACAAAGACACACTGACACCCCAGACTACTAACATAAATTTTACATAAA
>CM040989.1:18209125-18291452 GCA_022985145.1 Pangasius djambal | reverse complement strand
GGTGGGATATTTGATTATCTTCCTATAACCAATTCTATAACAAATTCTATTTGTATCAAAGTATTGTTTCATCTTATAGCACAGGAATTTACCAATGATTACATTTTCTCATTAAATAAAGAGTAACGTCATACCTTTTCGTATCAGTAGTTACATGCCATAGTTTGCATTTTTATTTATTTATTTTTTTACAAAAATATCTGCTATCATTAAAAAAAAAAAGAAGCCAAATGGTTTCCTTTTGGTTACTGAGGTTATGTTTATGGTTAGATTTAGTTCTAGGCATAGCATTAATTGACTTCATTAATAATAAAGGAAGGCGAGAAGTGTGAATGTGTGTGTGTGTGTGTGTGTGTGTGTGTGTGTGTGTGTGTGTGCATGCGTGATCTCAGCATTCTGTTGGGTATTCCCACTAAATATTTTTGCTTCTTGTGATTAATTTACAAAGCCATGGAAACACACTTCTGTTATTCACCCCTCAGACATACACAAATGCTCCTGTATTGCCTTTTCTAAGCATATTGTACTGAACTACAGTGCAGCCCATTAATCATCAGACAAGGGCACAAAGTTTTTTATCCAGTATAATGGATTTTTAATAAAACAATGACTATGAAGATAAAAAGCATCTTTAATTTATGTACTTTCAATATGTGCTTTACCTAAACTATGCAACAGATCTTTTCTTCTGATGACCTTCTTCTGGTTGTCTTGTGCTTATTTATTTGTATGATTTTACTTTAGCTTTGGAATTTGTTAGTGTGCATTGTTTGATAAAAAAAATCATTACATTATGATTACATATCGTTACATTATGATAAATGCTTGTGCTTCTGTGAGTGTGCATTGTTGAAAGTTGTTGAATAATGAACTTCAGATTTGGACTAATTTGAGGATATTTATGTCTGTCTTAGGTGAACTATAGAGCAATTACTGCTTTTTACTGCTTTTTTTCTACACAGCATTTCCATTTTCTAATGGAAAAAAAATCACATGGAACATTTTTATGGAAGCGGGTATGCACTGCTTATTTTAGAAAATAGACTGGTAGAACATTGGAGACTAAAGTAATGGGAGCTTGAATAAGAAAGACTATTATTCATTTGTGTTTATGCACAGGACAGCAACCTGGGAGCACAGAAGAAGTCCTATAATTTTATATAAATCATACCACAGGATAATGGTGATAATTTGGATGCAAAACAGATTCACACCTTTTATGGAGAAATACTTTCTTTTCAAATATTATTGAAAGAATTTAATTCTTTTTGTATAGCACTGTCATGTCTGGGGGCATGTAGACTGATAGGCATGTGTGTGCAATTGTGCCGTGTGATGGGTTGGCACTCTGTCTGGGGTGTCCCCCAGCTTGTGTCCTGAGTCCTCTGGGATAGGCTCCAGGTTACCCCATGACCCTGTGTAGGATAAGCGGTACAGAGAATGGATGGGTGGACTGTCATGTCTATGCCGGAATCGGCAAGGAACTCCAACGTCCCAGACTGCTCCCTGAACTACAAATATGGCCGCAATGATCTCCAGTTCTCAGTGCACACACTCATTGAGTGCGTCTCCATCAGCTCCCTAGCTCCATAGGTCGTGAATCAGTATGTTGTGTACACGAGTTCGGACACTGGTGAGGACCCTGGCTCACTACACATTGGGATAATTATGACCCAATTTCCAGTGACATGACTACCTACTCCCATTGTAAAATGTCACCTCTGGCATTTATCCTCAACAGGCAGGACCGATATCTTTCTGACCTTATATGTTGTATAAATTTGTTAGCTTAATCACATGCGTTTTTGTCATGGTACTTCAAGCAGGATCGTAGGCTAGCTAGAGGATTTTTTAAAATCATTAAACAATTGAAAGTCCTTAGACTCAAACAAACCGTATATAGAACAACAAATAAAGTTCAAAATCGCTGATGTAAGTAATCATTTGAGAGCTACAACAATGACAACAAGCTACTTACATTTGTAGACAAATTTGGCTGAGAGTTCGTCTGCCATTTTTCAAGCTGAAAGGCTTCAGAAAATACGACGTCATTTCCAGTAAGGAAACACAGTGAGCATCGATGCTCCATGGTTTGTGTGGTGTGCTGTGGGATTTTTTTATGGAGCAAATGTTCCAGTGCACTGGAAGGATTTTGCGATTGAGACAGCCCTGAAAATGGCCGACTCCCTGATCAGTGCCCTGAACTATAGAGATGATTGAGATGTACCTATTGTAATGCTCACAGTCCCCCAGCACCAAAACAGCAAACGTGAAAAAAAAAGCGAATTATGGTTCAGTGTTTTTGTTCCTGTCATGCCAAGCCTTATTCACTGTGTTATTCAGATTTTGCTATTGTCCTTCAGTTTTGAGATTCCGGTTTTCCTAATTTGTTCTGTATGCTTATCGCCTGACCTTTGCACGTTTTTGACCACTGTTTTTGTCCCACATTTCTGGATTGTGTGCTACCTGCATATTGTTTAAAAAGCACATATTTTTGCAACTGCATCCACTTCTGCTGCATGACAAGGACGTTTGATCATTACAGCAAAATATGTTCATTTCCATAGTTTAGGCATTACTCTATCAGTCCCTGGTGGCCTAGTGGCAAAGGCTCCTGTGCGCTCACTGCCGTGGCCTGGGTTCAATACCCAGGCAGGGAACCAACCCAACAACTGGAAGTGTACTCAAGAATCTTTATCAGGAAAGGATCTTTTGATGCCAAAACTGATAAATATAATCTCTGAACACCCAACTGTAGTGGAATTTATTAGAAACATGTTTAAATCATATTTCTATAATGTCAATGTTGAGAACTCCGTATAATAACATGTAAACTGTGTATTTCTATTCCCACAAGGGGCTTTATTTTTCATTCTTTTAGTAGAGTTGTGTGTAAATGGTTTCACACAAGTTTCGGTAATACTGATCTTCATGTGTGTATGGTAATAAATGCCAATCAATGCTGTAAATTACCAAGCATGTTCACGTCACAGCTAATTTACATTTAGCCATTCCCACAGAACTGCATTTAAGTCAAAGCTCACAGAAAAAAAAGGTGACTAAAGAATGAAATAATGCGTTGCAGTGTGCCAACTACCAGAGAAATTTATATAAAAGGAGCGCGTGTCTCCTTTTATGTAAATTCACTCAAAATCAGGAGCATAGGATTCAAAGGTTTTTCCAAATTAACTGTTTTTTTGTTTGTTTTTTTAAATGTATACCACATTCCTTATGTACAGCAAATGTGCCCGTGGAAAATTTTACAATTAAATTCGTTCATATCCAGCTTCCTCTTCCTAAATCCCAATTTAACCTGACAATCACCAAAACCACACTGCCAAAGCAGCCATGTCATTTTCAGGGGACAAAATTAAATTTTTTTGACTGGCTGCTGAACTGCATTTCAATTCCTGAAGATAAGACTGAAGGCAGAAGACAAACAATTATCGAAAATGGATCCATTAAGGATCTGGCAGCATATCACCAGAAAAGATAGCCAGCATCTGGAAATGAATATGAGTCACAAACAACAACAGACAGCACATATGTAAACCTGGTACACACACAGGCAGACCTTCTCTAGGGAAGATATTCAACATCTGGTGATGAATATAGCTCATAGAGTTCAGGCAGTCAAAAGTTGCACCTATGACACATTACAAACTTATTTATGAATATATTGACTTGTTCCATTGTTCACAGTCTCCTGAAGTGTGTATGGTGTTTATAATAGACCTTTATTTCCATATTCGACTAACTTAAAAACTAGAAAAAAATAAATTAGTAAGTGTGGCATGTGCAAAAATCTGGATATTCTACTAAGTTAGTGTTTAGTAACATCCCCTTTGGCAGATATCGCTGCTTATGCTTCTTCTAGCCAGCTAGGTTTACTGAAATCTATTCTTTCATCTTTCTATGCAATGTTTCCCATGCCACTGGCTGCCACACAACCCCAAAGCATAACAGATCCACTTCCATGCTCAACAGGGTTCTTTTTATCAAATGCTGCTCTTTTTTCTCCAAACATATCTTTGTTGTTTGTGAGTTCCGTTTTTTACTTCATCAATCCACAGCACTTGTTTCCAAAATGCCTTTGGCGTATCTAGATGTCGTTTTGTATACATCAGAAGTTGACTGTTGTGATTAGTTCACAGGTAAGATTTCCTTCTGATGACTCTTCCATGCAGATCATGTTGGTGCAAGGAGTGCTGCAGAGTAGAATGGTGCACCACTTCTGTGTCAGGTGAACCTTCCTGTTAGTCCTTAGTATCATATGAGGGAATTGCTTTGCACTTCTGCTGAGTATAAGGGTTTTCTTGGTCTTGCTTGATCTTGCTTGACTTCCACATTTCTCATTAACTGCCATTTCTTAATGATATTTCAAACAGTGGAAATTGTGAGCTGGAAGCAATTTGAAATCTTTTTATAGCCTTCCGCTTTGTAGACATCAAATAGCTTCATTTTCTGATCCTCAGTCAGCTGTATAGAGGAGCCCATGGTTGCGGAATGTTAGAGCAAGGTTTAAAGAATTGTTTAAAGAATTGCCTAATGAGTCTTAATGGGTCAATTAAGGCCTAACAACTTAATTAAGTTCTGAGGCTTTACTTTTGCACATGCCAATTACTATTTTTTTTATTTATTTTCAATTTTTTAAAGTTCATCTATTATAAAGTAATTGTGCATTTGCAGAAATTTTTTATTTAAAAAAATAGCTTGCTGCAGAGGTTGTGTTTACTTCTTTTCACGCCAAAAATCAATAAAATATGTAATTTGGCCTGGGTTGCCCAAACCTTTGCAAACAACTGTATATTTCCTCCTCTAACACACCACACAAGCCTACTGGTAATTAGCTGATGAGATAAATCAAGAGGGCTAAATGAGGTAGAAGGCTAAACTCTGCAGTGTGGTGGCCTCCCAGGACTAGAGCTTGACAGTCTAGTAATAAGGTCTCAGGAAATTATTAGCATGCCTTTCATTTCACATTCTTTTTGGCCCCTGTTTAAAGAGGACATTTTATATCTGCATAATCTAATTGCGTAGTTATAATGTACATTTGCATGTTATACTTTTATAATTTCAATTTTATTAATAAATTCACACTCTGCTTGCTGAAACAAGTAAGTAAATCTCTTGAAATTGCAAATTCTAACTTTTCACTTAATCCCATGATTCTATTTGCAAGAAGATATTATTTTATTACTGTTTATACATGACAAGAACAAGAATTTTACATTAATGATTTTATTTATTACTTATAGCTAGTTGAAACAAGCAAACTAAACAAACTTGCAACCGATTCTATGTTTATGAAATTATTATGGAATATTGTAAATATATTTTAAGCTTACAGTCTTGTTTTGCCAAAAATTTAAACAATTAAAAAACAATTATAAGTCCAAACTCCCAAAGGGTGCCTCATCAGTGAATAATGCTGCATTTGTGGTGACTTGTAAGTGGTAATTTGCAAGTTGTAATAATGTCATTCCCCACCCCGGCAGGTTCAACGTGTGAAGTGGAAGAAAAACATGTACACCTCTACAAAAACGTGTCTTTTGTTGCTCTGTCAGAGCATGTAAATCTACTCATAAAAAGTGACTTTAACCACGCTTTTACAGTTACAGGCCTGAGTGGCTATTGGCACTGTTCTACTATAGACTTCAAACATTCATGTAATATTTTGAACTGAAATTGCAGTACAACAACATAGCGAGTAGCTTAGCAAGAAAGCTAGCCAGTGGACAATAGCAAGTAGAGTTAGCAACAAGCTAACTAATGTTAGTGAAAACTCTAATGTTGATGATGACCTTTTCAAAATAGATGAATAGATTTGTGTGGTCAGTGTTATAGATTTAACCAAGTACTGTGTCTTTACATTAATTGATATATAGATCTCTATATTAATCTATATTAAAAGGGGGACCTTTCTCTGTTCTCTGACTCACTGTTCACAATGAGAGCGGCCATGTTGATTTGATGTCACTCTGTAAACGAGGAAGGAACTGGCAGTTGAGAAGCCTATTCCACATTGACAAGTTGAAGTTTAATGTTGAGGGGCTGTTTTCTGTGGTTTTTACCATTTGGAAGCAGGGAATTCTAAGTTACATACTAAACAAGTAACTTTCTGAAAAAGCTTTTGGCATTTAGTTGCTAGCTATGGATCTATTGAGGTGAAATTGTGTTTAATTTAAAGAATGACCATTACTGAATACATTGAGGTCACAAGTAAATATTATTTAATTATGTTGTGGCTACAAGATACCAAAATCATGGCCACTTGAACATACAACTTAATATGTTGTTGGAATATCACACTAAATACATGGCCTCCAGTGGATTATTTGGTGGAATGAAAAAGACTATTCATTTTGTGAATTTGCTTAAGGTGGCTTGGGCTGTTGCAACAATTGATTGAAATTTACAGTATATTATCAATCAACTCAGCGTTTAAATTCCTGTAGCCAAAATGGTCTACTTCAATTGGTTTCTCTGTATATCACTCATTTTAAAATACAACAGTTGCTAAGTTAAGCATTTTCTGCCCACAAAATAAATCTCAAGAAACTTACCTTGTGTCCTTAATATATTAATTTGCGGCCACCAAATAACCATCATGTCACCTCAGACTATGTTCGTACTAGCAAGTACCTCATGAGAAAATGAGAACTAGTAGTAGTTATATAAAGCTAGCTAAAGCCAACTATTTGAGCACATTAAACAAATGTACTAATCGGTGTGAAAATTGGTCATTTGATTTATGTTATGTGCAGATTAGCCAACAAATTAACTGTCCTAGCTAATGTATGTACACTCACCAGAAGCACCAACAATTTCTGCTACTTCCTTCCAAAGTTTAATTTGTAATGTCGCTATATACATTTAATAAGAGGTTGTATATTACAGGAAAAGTAATCTCAATTATCTTAATTGTGAAAAATCGCAATTCAAGTAACTCTGGTCCCGCTGTTGTGCAGGTTCATCTGTTGCTGTGTCACCCACTAGTGTGAACTTTAGTGCATTAGCGGTTTGTTAGTTGGCGGCTACAAAGTTTATTATTTTTGAATAAGGCACTCAGATTTATAGCTGAAATGGTTTGTACTGAAAAGATACTACAATGCATTTCGAGTCAAGAGAGGAAGTCATACGTGTACAGATATGGAGAGTGTGGCCAGTATTGCTAGAGAGAGCTGTGTTTACTGAATGTGAACGTGTGTGACAATATGCTTAATTATGCTAAATTGCTTTGCTCTATAATTATCTGCTTCAGCTTGGGGGAAAAAATGCACATTTGTGAGTGAATCAATGGCAGCACAGTGATTCTGCTTTCTCCAGTTCTACCCTTACAGTATTCTCTCTCTCTCTCTCTCTCTCTCTCTCTGTGTGTGTGAGTGAATGGCTGGAGGCAAGTTAGAAAGAAGAGAGCTTTCTTGGAATACATCAAATACAGGTGAATAAAATATGGATCGGTATGTGGCCTGACTGCTCGGACAGTACAGAAGCTGCATGTTTGTGTGCAGGTGTGTCCTAAAATGTGTTCATGTAGTTTTCACTTTTACACTCTTGAAATAATAATAATAATAATAATAATAATAATAATAATAATAATCACATTATTCACATGTGAAATTTACACATGTGGTTTTTTTGATACTTGACATTTTCCACATGCGGACTCTTCACATGTAGGGCATGTTTTTTTTTTCCACATGGTTTTTCAAAAGATTCATTTACTTAACACGTGTTCATTTCTCAGATGTAGGGCATGTGGTTTTATTTTTCATTTGATCGCATATTCACATGATGTCACACGTTTACTCGAATTCGCATACATATGTTTCAGTCGAAGTGCATCTTCATTATTTTCACAGTTATGTTATTACGTTCACAGTTTTTCGCAAGCGATCATAATACTCACATAATTCCAAGTGAAAAACATATTAGCACATGGAAAAATATTCTTAGAACATAAGAACATTTTGTACAAATATATGATGTAATGTTCAGACAGCCTAAACTATCCTTTATATCTACTATAACTTTAACGTGACCTCTTTATTAAACGTCTCTGGAGCTTTACGTCATAGTTTGTAGCATAGCCAGTGAGAGTAATGCTAGATGGTAATCTAAAATCTAAAAAAAAAAAAGAAAATCTTTTTTTGTTGGTTTCTTGTCCACAGTAGTTGTTGGTTTCAACTCCACAGTAGTCATTATAGCTGAAGGAAATTAAACTTGTGGCTGAAACAAGAATTTTGTGACAATCAGCTGCTCAAGTAAGCGCAGGGTCGCTGTGTAATGAGATACAGAATGTTTGAGCGCCATGTCTACGTATTCGGAGCAAACACTCTGCTGGGTCTGAGCTATTATAATTACAGACAGGTTTTTTTTTTGTTCGGGGGGAGGGTGTTGCAAGTTTACTACGGAGTGGTGTCTTGGTTTAATCCTGAGCTATATTCTGTCTAACTGACAATATAATAATCTGTATTTTTGTAAATGCTTGTTTGGAAGTCAATGCATTAAAGAACTCTGCAATATTGTCTATTCTTCTCACTTTCTGTTTGCGTATTAATATACGTGTAAATCTATGCTGTTTCGTAAAATCATATTATCAAGTTCCGCATTGCCTTAATAAAAGCTCAGCACCTCCAAACGAAACCACACGAGCCTCAAATATTCAGATATTCAAAAATATTCAGATAGCACCTCTCTGCAGTAATCTCTCCAAAATGCATATGAGCACTGCATCAGGTTTTCTTTCATCCACACAAGGAATAAAATAAGATATTCATAAGCCACAGTCAATAAAACAATATAAACAGGAGATCTCATTTTAGATGCATTTACTTTCCAGGAATTGTTTATATTACCTATATAGCATGCAATGTGGCATTTACAATTATAAACACTCCTGAAGACGTGGAAAAGCTGAATCAGATGTGTTAGATTAGCAAGGAATAGCTTTGTTTAACTAGTAAGGGAAATCGTAAGAGATCGCAGAACATCCATATTTAACCGCCATATTAACAACACATCCATATATCCATATAACATCCAAACGCTACCAATATGAGTTTCATAAAAGTCGTTCACATTCTTGTCATTCCTTGACTTTTTAATCAAATTCATACTATTTATAGGTGAAATAGACATTTAAGAAACTTTACTAGTACAAAAATACTTTAATATGTAGAACCTGAGAAAAAATAATTGCTTAAGCCATGGCCTCAGCGCAAGTGCATTATGTGGCTGAGAAAACCCATTTGCAAAACTGCACTCTGGGTCAGACTGCTTGTTTGTGTTTACATTAGCCTCTTGTCAGTCTTTTTATAGACACTCTCCAAAGCCCTTTGACTCCACCCCATCTCAGTCTGTTTGGAAAGAAAAAAAAAAGGCAGCCATTTAATCCTCAGACCAACTGTTTAACTGTGATGCCTTGGCTTCCTTGCCCACTGAGTTGTGGACATTATGACCATGGACGCCTGACTCCTACTTTAACATGCCACTGTAAAAGGAGTGTTTACACATTACGGGCATTACACTATATTTCACACTAGCAAGCGACAAAGCGGCAGATGACCGTTCCTCTTATATCTACATGCATGGCATGGAGCCAAGATTACGGCAACAGCGACAAGTGGCAAAGTGCCAAGTGACATTTAAATTGAGATTTACTCAATTCTATGCAAATTAGGTATGGAGCAACAAATTCAAATGATTGGCTCGAATGATTCCTCAAACCTATCCTCTGGTGTGTCTGGTACACCGTCGCTACCCCCAATGTTAGTTTATACCTGCAATTTTTTCCCATTTGCTGTGATTTCATCTCATTCTCTCATTAGATGTTTACAGAGAAATTAATGTAGCAGTGAGGGCATGGTCAAGTGCCAGCTCTCTTGTTCAGGCTTTTTAGCGCTTTACTTCAAAACACACAGCATAAAAATAGCTCACCATTAATCACACATAGGTGACAGTGTTCATTTATTAGGTCACTCGTTCTCTATGTCTCCTTCCCCCATTCGCAGTAAGAACACTGCCATGCCCTCGCTGCCACAGTCACGAAGAAAAACAACACTTGGAAGAAAGTAGCAGCAGTCGTTGATGCCTCCTGTGAGTGTATGTAGTTAGTACAGTTTGCTTGCAGTTCTATAGGTTCTATAGATTCTAAACAACAAGCACCGATTTTCACACTGATTAATACATTATTTAATTGGTGTTTAAATAGATAGCTTTAAAAGGTATATATACATAGCTTTAGTTCTCATCGGAACTAAAAAAAACAGGCTGGACAGGCCACAGCCACAAAAGACAACAGTAGCAGTCTCTACATGCTGAAAAGAGACAAGAAAAAGTGATACGCGTGCAAATGCTGCATCGTACATAAATCCATGGCTTCGGTGTGTTTCAGCATGCATCTGCGTGCACACAAAAAGGTGTCCATTTGCTTCTTCCGGCTTTCCTGACAGATATCTGGGGTTTATGGGACCACAGTTGCATACATAACTAACTTTCTGAAATCCCACTAAGGTGAAGTACACACTCGACTTTTCAAATCCCCCAATATTTACTTTTCCTGACAATACACTAGTTATTGTTGTAGTGATGCTCACCTGAGTGCAGGTAAAGTTCAAAAATGAAGAGACCTTTCATGCGAAGGGACTCTTGAAGCAGCAGTTATGATCCATAACCTATAAAAATGTCTTGCTGTCTTGCAAAATGCCATGCCAATATTACCATTTTTCTGCAATTGAAGCAGGAAATGGAGGAGTTTGTTGTTCAAATTATTTCAGCAGCCATTTGGACACTAATTATTATTACTAAGCAGTGATAATGGCGCAAAAAAAAAAATGGTGTGGGATATTCATGACTTTTTATACTAAGAAAGACATTGCATTTATTCTTTTGTTTTGGTTCCAAATGTTTTTTAGTTGGAATACTCACAGATATGAAAGACAGGAAGAATGCCAAGGCTAAAATGTTGTTTTTGTTCTTTCTTTGCAATGGGTGGCCTATATCTGATTTTTAATCAAACATCAATCATTGATTCATTGGTCCGGCTTTGAGTGGAAACATAACTGATCTGCTCAAAATGAGCTCCTTTGAAGACACTGCATGTGTTTTATTGCCCTTGATGGTGTGTGTTCTCATTAGGGACATGTGTTCATGATGGGGTAATGAGGGGAACAGTGCAGCAGGCCTTAATTATCTAAACTAGGATGCATTAAGGAAATAGTGAACAACAGATCACAGACTTTGGACAGTCGCATGATATGATTCAGCGTGTGTGTGTGGCTATGACAAGTGAAAACTGTTAAGTAAAGGCAAGATCAAAATGTGTACTCCACCAGTTGCTATTTTCTAATCTCTATGTTCATTCTTATGTAAACTGCTCTGGTTGTTTTCTTTTCTTTTCTTTTTTCAATTTTTCAGTTTTACCGAGTTAAATATATAGGCTTACATTATGGACGTCTCTTTGTGTGTCCTCATTTTTTCACTCCCATGCTTCTCACTGATTTCTGAAAAAGCATACATTAAAAATGCTAATGTATGTTGAATACATCAGCTAAGGCTGCAGTCAAGACCATTGCCAAGTCCGAGACCAAGGCTACCTGAGACTGATTCAAGAATGAGTCTTATTTGAGTTGAGACCAAGTCAAGATCAAGTCCAAATGAAAGTGAGACCGAGTCAAGATCGAGACTGAAAATCATCAAATCCTTTTCCAGGCCAAACCTTTACTTGAACTAGTTGGCTTCATTTGTACATTACACCAGTGATTAGGCTGTGTTTTCTAAAAGCAGGAATTGCTTCTTGACAAAGTTGTGGGGAACTACTCATCCTCACTGTTCTTTATTTCTAACAACAGTGTTCTTTGTGGACTAAACTGTAAATGCCCGTTTTATTGTTTTGACACAAAACACATTTAGTTAACACAGTTTTTTAAAATTCATGCACATGCTTTTCACCCATTTACTACCACCAGCAAAGCTGTGTATTTCTACAACCCGATTTGCAAATGTTTACATACTTTGTTTCAAAAAGGCATCACACCTTGTGCAGTCACAGAGTGATTCACTGTCAATGAAAAAATCCTGTCACATTTCCTTCACATTTCACCATCTAAAAGAAAAAAACAAAACAAATACAATACAAGGCAAGGCAAGCCAAGTTTATTTCTATAGCACAATTCACACAAAATGTCAGTTCAAAGCGCCTTACGTAAGTCCAATCAAAATTAAGATAAAGAGCATTAAAGGATAAAAGAGAAATATAAAGATATTAACAGAAAGTTCAAATTAAAATGCAAAAAACAATAAATAAAAAAAAGAATTGAAATTAAAGCTTGATTACAAAACAATCTAAACCAAAAATAGTGTCATTAATACACTCACTATCACTTTATTAGGAACACCTGTACATCTGCTTATTAATGTGATGATCCAATCAGCCAATCATGTGGCAGCAGTACAATGCTTAAAATCGTGCAGATACAGCTAAAGAGCTTAATGTTCACATCAAACATCACAATGTGGAAAAATCTCTGTGATCTCAGTGAATTTTACCTTGGCATGGTTGTTAGTGCCAGATGGGCTGGTTTGAGTATTTCAGATACTTACGATGTCCTGGGCTCTCTGGAGTTTATACAGGATGGTGTGGAAAGCAAAAAGACATACAGTGAGTGGCAGATGGAAAAGCTTTGTTGATGAGGGAGGTCAGAGGAGAATGGACAGGTTGATTTTGAGCTGACAGGAAGTCTATGGTGCCTGAAATAACTACTCTTTACAACCGTGGTGAGCAGAAAAGCATCTCAGAATGCACAAAACATCAAACCGTGTGGCAGATGGGCTACAACAGCAGAAGACCAATCGAGCATTGTTTGAATGCCACAGCCTATCTGAGTATTGATAGTGCCGATTACGTTCATTCCATTATGGCCACAATTTATCCATCTTATACTGGATACTTCCACCATGTCACACAGTACAAGTCATCTTTGCGATGTGGTAGATGGGGTTTTGCAGCATAAAACACACCCACATACACACGAGTACACCTACTGTAATTCCTAAAGTTAGTGATTTCTTGGTCATTGTTCTCTGTTTGACAAAGTGTTCTCCTTAGAGGTCGTGTTTGTGTTTTGCTAAAAGAGTCTATTTTGAGATGTATTCATGCTAGTTTGGTCATGAAATGAACTGATGTGCCAGAGTGCCTGTTTAAATAGAAACGAGTGTGAAGAATTCTGAAAATAGCAACTTGGCACTGAATAATGCTTGCTATCATGTGTATATAAATAAATGATTTTTTTTTAATACTATTTCATTACAAAACACTGTATGATCCTACTTTTGAATATTATCACACATTTTGTAATGATGGTCTTGATGTTACCTTTATGACAGTTGGTCCCTGGAGATTCATTTGAGAAACAAACATAGCAGGTATTAATAGCTATGCATCTAGTAAAGTCAAGTGGGTTTTTATTGTCATTCCTCTATATGGCTAATATACATTGGAAGGAAAAGCCGCTTCTCCATGACCATGGTGCAACACGTAACAGTACACAAGACTGCACAGCGTGCAAATACACAACAGTGCGAGACAAGTGCAGGACGAAGAATACACAGAACACAACAATAAATACACAGAACATGGGCTGTAAACTGTAAACTAATTAGTAGTGTAACAGCAATAAGTATGTCTGTAGCAGCAATAAGTATAGCATTCCATAATTAAAGTGTCTGATAAAGTGTTTGCAGAGTGCTGTGGTATTGAGGGGGGGGGGTATCTAGACTAAGCAGATGGCTGTTAATACCATGTCTTAACAGTGGAGGTAAAAGTGGCATGGCAAGTACGATAAGATGTCTCTAGCAGTGAGAAATGATATATGTGAGAAAACAGGAATCCCTGCTAACCACTGTGGAGGGGCATGATCAGCAAAGCTCTAAGGCGCTCTCCGTCTGAGAGAGGATTATAATAAGAAATCCAACATACACAGTTTCAAGCCTCCTCTGTTCTTCTGCAATCCGAGCTGAGAAGAGTTACTGGTTAGCAGATAGAAAGCACAGACTGGTCACTGCACTCTGCCTGTATATACATTACATATACATTAACGATGGAACCAAATACAGATGCATTATTCTGAATGAACAGATAATGTGTTCTAAACTGATACAAAGCACTATTCACTGTTTTTTTTTTTTTTTTTTTTTTTGCAAACGTTGCGTGATTGGAAGGTTTTTATTTTCATACAGATGTGGGCAAGAGGAAAGGCAGACTCATTTACAGCACACTTAGTAACTGTCTGGTCAGGGTTGTGGTGGTTGAAATTAGGCAATAAGTTTGCTTGTATTTTGAGAAATAGAACCAACTAAATTTGTTAGAAAATATTGCAAACAGGTACAACTGAAAATAATAACTGCGTGAACAGCCGGTGCTCTTATTGTGACATGTCTGTTTTCACTTCCTGGTCTCCGCCCCTCTCATTTGTGTGTTGCCCAATTGTGTCCAGCTGTTTTGTTTTAGTTCATAATTAGTTTGTCTATTTATACCATGTTGGCCCAGTCTTATGTCGTGTTTATGTCGATTAAGTTCCCGAGCCGTGCTTCTTTGTTCCCTTGTTTTCCTGTTATTTGGGTAATACTTCCTGGTTTAGACCCTTGTCTGTTTTCTTGTGTTTGAATATGGAATATTCATGTCGGTTTCTGCCTGCTCCCTGCTACTCGACTCACGTTACAAGGAGCACATCTCCAGTTGAGCAAATTATGAACTCGTGTGATGTAGCTGAGGTTGAGGAACTGTCCGAGCCACAATTTACACACCATACAGAAAGTGCTTGCATTTCTACCTCTGCCATTTTTGTCCAGTGTTTCCAGGGTGCATAGTGGTAGAGTTCATATAAAAAAAAGTTTTAAAATTCCAGTTTAGGCCACGTCCACTTTTAAATCTTAATACAGATATGAATATTTGGAGGACAAAACAGATACAGATACACACCAATATCCACTCTGTGCCTTTGGTTGTGATCATACAGTATGTGTAATAAAGTGACCAATGAATAATAAAGCTCGGAAAGAGTGTTCCAAGAGAATAATAAACGAATACTGTACTTTCTGTCTCTTCTCTTCCTGCATTTTCTCTTCCAAAAGGTTCATGAGAGGTGCATCGCCCACATTCTACTTCTTCTTCTGTCTTCTTCTATGGCATGAATGAGTTCATTAATTCCTTTCTCTCCTCTTACACTCTTATTTTCTCTTCCCTTCTTTTATCAGTTCTACAGTACTCTTCATCTCAACTCATTTAATCTGGGGCCCTCTCGTTCCTTCTTTGCTTTTCTGTTCTCTTTTCAACTGATGGCATCTCGACTTTTGCTTCCCTTGTTCTCAACAACTGTTTCGCTTATGCTAATTTCTTATCACTTCACTTACATCACAAATCCCATGAATTCATAGTCATTCTCATTTTCTGCTCTCATTTTCTGAATCTTCTCACCTATGTTCTCTTCTCTTTTGTTCTTCTGCTCTGCTTCTTTTCTTCGTCTCCACTTCTGTCATTTTGTCATTACACTTTAAATCAACGCTTCTCAACTTTTCTCTTTGTTGTTTTATTGTTTCCGTCTGTTTCTTTTCCTAGTGAACTGGAGATAAAAAACACACTCTTGGGATTCAACTCAATCTTCATCTGCCTGTGTTGTTTCCCTGAAGAGTACCAAGGAACTCTTGATCCTTGAGTTGTGTTACTTAACCGTGTTATTCAAACATGACCCGAACATCAGTGCAACTAGGCTGTGTGTCTGAACCATTTACTGCGTGTATTTGGAGATATTTAGGAATGAGGTGCATAGGATTTAGTGCATTAGTCATGCAACTTGTCAGTATGAAGCATAGCTCTAGTTAGAGGGTTTTTTGTATATCTTTCTCTTTCTCTTGGTTTGAGATCGTTCCCTAGTGTGAGTGTAAAAAAAAATAAAACTCTTGACCCAGTGCCACACACACATACACACACACACACACACACACACACACACAAACACACACACACACTGTCAGAATCAGTACCAGGGAGCAGTCAGTGAAGGTCAGATGTTACCAGGTACTAGTGGTGTCACTCTGTGTGTGTGTGTGTGTGTGTGTGTGTGTGTGTGAAGAGAGAGACAGAGAGAGAGAGACAGGTGAAAAGCAGCACATGAGATTCCCAGGAGTCTCGTTACCTCCAAGGTCTCAGAGATCGCTTAGTGGTCAGGGCTAAGGTCAGTGCTGGAGCTCATACACACACATGCACACACACATACACACACACACAATCCTTATCCCAGCTCTAATATTACTACATATACTGCCAGTCAAAACATGTTGTATATGTTTTATTACAATGTAATAAATCTGTTATGTTTTTAATTTTGTTTTGTTCATAGTTGTAAATGATCCTACAGTGTATGCATACACAACAACGGCTACATGAAGTATCCTTTATATTTAAATATTTATTATTTAAAAAGTCGATAAGCAAACCATTAGTTAATCAGTGTTTAATGATTAGTTAATATTGTATATACTCATTGAAACCGACATGAAGTATCATTTAATAATAAACATTTTATTTGACAAACCTATTGATTTGCTTATATATGTTAACACTGTATCAATGAAAGCTATATAAGTGTCATAGTGCTAGTATTAGCCGTAAAACATAAACATGCGGTGGGCAACAATGCGGTGGCCAAAGGCAAAAAATGATAGCTAATAAAAATATCTATATTTTGTGATACTTGGAGATATTTGCACAGGATATATTGTCCCACTCCTCTATACAGAACTTTCCAAGATCTTTTATATTGTTAGGTTTGCATGTCTGCACTGCCCTTTTCCACAAATCTTTCAACAGCATTTTTAGATTGAGGGATTGAAGCTTGTGATCAAAAGCATCAACAGAATTAATTCAGCATTAATATAGTGGTTAAGCAAAGGTTGTAGGAAGTTGAAGAGTCTTTTTAATTAGGTTTCCCCACCAAAGAAGATCTCTAATCATGATCAGAAAAGGCAGAGTGGTAAAATACACCGATATCTATCATTATGACCAGTATCATAAACCACAATCAGGCACGCTGATAATAATATTAGATCCCAGGGGTGGGGTGGGGGGGTGGGGGGTGGGGAGTGATGCTAAAAACAAAGAAACAAGCCAAGTGGAAACTACAAACTAGACAATATAAAATGAAGAGACAGGAAACTGGGGTGAGGAGAATAGAAGGAGAGGAACTCAGAAACTGCTAACAGGTTTTACCCACCTCTAGCATGTGTGTCTCAAAGCCTAGCATTTCTACTCATTTCTGGTTCTGGCAGACACTGATTCACTCTAAAACACTGTCATCATAGTCAGAACCAGAAATAAGCACAGACAACAGACAACCAAAAATACTACAAATTACAGCACAGCTTAGGATTGCTAAATCATTGGACACACTTAATGAGAAGATGCTAAGAATGTGCGATGCTGTTATCATGACTACTCTTGCATAAAGTTGTCGTGTAACTCAAATTGGCGTTTGAAAGTTTATGTCCTGTGACACAGCAAGGTAAAAGGGTTCGGGAAGTTAAGTGCTGCCATTAAGCTTATTTTTGGGTGGCATTGTGTATATGTATCAACATATTTTGTCTTTATATTTAGATACACTTTTTCTTGATATTTTAGAGAATTGTGCAGTGTTCCATACTTACATCCATCCAGGGATGCGGGGGAGCCTGGAGCCTATCCCAGGGAACCCGGGAAACAAGGCAGGGGACACCCTGGACGGGGTGCCACCCCATCGCAGGGCACAATCACGCACACACTCACACACGGACAATTTGGAATTGCCAATCAGCCTACAATGCATGTCTTTGGACTGGAGGAGGTAACCTCATACCTCAGGGAGGAAGGGATGGCATACTCTCTCTCTCCCCTGTCAATCACAGCAAAACTAGCCAATCATGGGTGTCTATGAGCTCATTCATATGGAAGTGGGCGAATAGTGCTTTAGTGCGAGTGTATTACGTCACCCCCTGATGTTGCATGAGCAGCAATTTGTCTGGCTTCATGTGCTTTGGAGGAAGCATGTGATAGCCTTCACCCTTCCTGGTCGGTAGCTGTAGTGTGATAATGGAGAGATGCCTGATGGGTGGGAATTGGCCATGACTAAAGACAGGAGTCATGGGGAAGAAAGGAACGTCCTGAAGTTGGTCTGAATTGAAAGTTTATGGTTCCATTTAAGATCATTCATAATAATAAGTTGCGTGTTTAATTTATCTGTGTAGCAGCCAGGGACATGGCCTAGCATTGGAGTGAGCTGAGAGCATAATTGTGAGTGTGTAAGTGAGTAACCCTTTACATTATTGTGCAGTAAAAAAAAAAAAAAAGCTCACGAGCACTTTTACCCTGTGTCTGCTGTGTTCCCTACCAGTAAGACTGTGAATGAACAGGAAAAAGTAGGAGTTCATGAAAATGTTGTAACTCGAAGATCCGGTTTATGATGGAGAAAGGGTGATTATTCGACTCACAAATCATATTTAAAATCCAATTTTAGTTTTTTTTGTATACAAACAATTGTCTTTCAGTAGACCCTCTTAGAAAAGGGGTTCAGTAGGTTTGCTGGTAAAGGATTCATTCATTACAGGGATCTCATATAGGGATGAGCAGAATAAGCTTTAAGGGTTTTAGATTGTTTTTCTCTAAGAGTGTACAGTACTATCTCAGCCATCAATCTTTCTCTATCAGCTTTTTTTTTTTTTTTTTTTTTTTTTTTTTTTTTTTTTTTTTTTTTTTTTTTTTTTTTTTTTTTTTTTTTTTTTTTTTTTTTTTTTTTTTTTTTTACATTAATCTGTCTAGCAATGTTCCTCTTTATTTGTTCTTTTGGATTTTTCTCACCTGTGTGTTTGTAAGTGAGATGGAGGTAGATGGAGTGAGCTGGAGGTAGACAAAATGAGAGAGATTAAAAGGTTGAAGGAACAAGGTCAGCTTGTTTCCTTCACATTGCAAGCATGAGATTACACTCACGCCAAGTCAGTGGCTTGAAATGGAATAAACAAAAAGTATATCTGCACATTGCAGAGTGAAATGAATTGAAAATAGCAATTTTTATTTTTCTGAACATTTTCTCATGGAGATTTTTTTTTTAAATTTTTTTTTTTTAAAAAGGAGATGTGAAAACAGGTGCTGCAACAGATATCTCACAGTAAACAGGTGGTTTATGCAGACACACATGCACACACACACACACACACACACACACACACACACACACACGGGGGAGGGGGGGATAGGGGTTAATATCTTTTAGGTTTAAAAAATGTGGCAAAATCTCAAATCAAGCATAAGATTGAAGTTTACACTCACATTTTGAAGTGGCACATTCAAAAGCAGCCAGATGCAATGCTCTGTGTGTGTGTGTGTGTGTGTGTATGTGTGTGTGTGTATGTGCACTTGTGTGCATGTTTAACTTTTTAATTTATCATTTTTAAGACAGAGTGCATCATGATCTCACCCAAACACTATTTCGAAGAACATTATGGATATTAACTAATTTCGAAGGGTTGAGTCATTGACGATTTCTAGCTATCCTTTCTGTGTTTTGCGTCACAGTCGTTTGTCTCCTGTACATTACATTACAAATTCATTAGGAAATACTGATTATTTTGCACTGTATGTAGCATTATGGTTATATATCAACTTTACAAAAAAAAAAAGACTGTCCTCTCGTATGCTGTTCATTAAACCTCTATATGTAAAATGTCTTCGATCTTTAACAAGCACATTTATCATCTCATATTTTTCAATTACTTTCAGTGACACCTTGTTTTCTTGAGTGCCAGTGTGAGCTAATCTGCCTTGATGTTCCTGAACCCAAAAAGGTTAATCATGTCCTTACATTTTAGTCAGGATATCATGTGACTCTCAGAAGAAAAGGTAATAAACTGTACTGTTCAGTGTATATACATTTGTCCCTGGGTGTGGCACCCTAGCGGATATAATGTACATGTAAAACCCATTTAAGATACATGATTTAAAAACTGCTGATGTACATTTGAGAGTATATTTACATTAACTAAATTTCTGTCTCATTTACATTTTTTTTGTGGTAAAATGATTTACATAATGATGTCATATCCTTCCCTAACCTACCGATGATAGTAATGGACAGAATATACAGACAGCTAATTAATACTGGTCAGTTTCTAATATGTATCTCTTAGGTTTCAAATGTTTCCCAAAGTAAACAGAGCTCACTCAAATGATATTCCTGCAAGAAATTGCTCTTTCAAAGCGGTGCAGTCTGCATGTATGGGAAAGAGTGCACTTCTGAACATTTTAGGAGGTTGTCATTTAGAATCATTTTACAGGAAGCCTCTGGCTATATTTCAGAATGTCAAATTCTGTGTAGTAGCAATGTATTGGACCAACAGGCAACTTGAAAGTGTGTTGCAGTAGCGATGTACAAATTGGCCACTTGCATCGAGTGCAAAGCTCTGATGAGACATTAGTACTCCGGTGACAATAGAGACATTGTTGTTAGTAAGACGACTGTCCACTGCTGTGTTAACCAGGTGTTCACAGATATGCAGGTACATTAAATGACCAAACATTGCGTAGGTGAACAAGATTGTGTACTGAAATTAGTTGCCACACCCTGTGCCATCTGTGCTGTGATGTGGCCTGAAGTTGATTGGTTTCCTATAAATACATGTGCTTTATTCCTCTTATTCCACAACAATTTGCCAACAAATACATTTTCATTACAAGGATGACACACGCATCATACTTATTTTGACCTATGAACTGATAACCTTATGATCACTCATCTGTTTACAGTTCCGTTTGTGTTACAGTGTTGTGGAAGGTCCTGTTATCACTTACAGTACTGTGCAAAGGTCTTAGGCACCCTTTTTTTTTTTTTTACATCTTATAGATTTTTATTTTATGACGTCTACATTATCGAGTCAGTACAAAAGTATTTTAGATTTCTAAACATTAGTTTTCCAGCTCAAAATTAAATGTTACAGAATATGTTCGTACTGTATGTCAGTACAGAAAGCAGCATATTATGTAAAAGACCACTTTTCAGACAACAAAAAAAAAAAAAACATTATGAAGGCTGCTGGGTTTTGCTGCAAAAAATAAGAAGCAAGTGTGAAAGTCTCCAGAAGTACTGTGGCTGCTTCTGCAAGATGCTCAGTAACACTTACAGCTCATTTCCTTATAAACCTGCACACACTGTACCTGAGACTACTTTTTTTTTTTTTTTTGAAGTTAAGGATCATCACACCAAATGTTGACTTTGTTTCATTTATTACTGTTTACTGCTCTTTATAGTGTTTTTTAAATGTAGAAACATTTAAATTCATTATTTTAAAGGGATCTTTGCTCTTCAGCATTCCTTTGAATGTGCTTTGCACAGTATTGTACATTATAGCAGCTATAAACTATAAACAATGCTGTTCCTCACCAGCCAGTTAAAGAGACCTGCCTTGCCAAAGCACTAACACTGGAGATTCCTTTCATAAATGCTGTCCTCTGTCCTGAAGACTTTCCGTGTTGAAAAACCTAAAGGAACAGCTTCAACTCTGACTGTTACGAGGTGCTGACACTGGAGACTCCTTCCAAAAAATGCGAAATAAATCTCTCCTTATAGAAAACTTCTCCATATTCATAATTACCCACATTTTCACACCTGTTTACACGGAGTGTCCACCTTAAAGGTCCCTGTGAAAGAGCTTACTATAGAAACAATAGCGTATAATGAAGGAGTGCTGTTACAGAAAATCAATCAACACCTGCTGGCCAATCAGAGTCAAGAATTCAACGATGCTATGGTACATTAATTAAAGTGCTATGGCCTCTTTAGAGAGAGATAATGGAAGTGACTGCATGTTTAGAAAGCTCCATAAATAACTGTTTGACAGGCAAGATTTCAACCTACTCAATATGCTGAAGTAAAAGCATTTAACTTTTGAAGTAATGATGATTCATTTGTTTTTATGGACATCTGTGTAAAGCAAAAGTCTAGTTTGCTCCTTACATTTTCCTATAATTTCTTATTCTATACCACAGGCACAGTGAGACACATCCTCATGATACAGTTGACATGAAGGAAGTCCAAGTGCCTCTGCTAGTAGCTGGTGATCCAGCCTATCAAGGATGTATCTGAATATGAATACATTATTCTGAATGAAAAGATAATGTGTCCAAATGGATACAAATATAGATATGAATCGTAGTTTGTGGGGGTTTTTTCCCCTTATTTTCTATTTCTGCCAGTTGATTATTGTATTTAAGCAGACGGTTTTTCTTGGCCTTGATCATCCATGTGCAAAGCGTGTGTGCTGGCCATGCACTGAATGCAATGATGTGTATGTTGCTTTTGTCAATAGCAGGGAAAGTTGCTCTGCTCTGCTAGTTTAACTGCCTGTTTGATGCCATAGTTCTCGGGGGTATGGTGGATTAGTGGTTAGCCCTGTTGCCTTGTACCTCCTGGGGTGGGGGTTCAAAGCCCACCTCTGTGTGCCGAGTTTGCATTTTCTCCCTGTGCTTTGGGGGTTTCCTCCAGGTACTCCGGTTTCCTCCCCCAGTCCAAAGACATGTGCTGTAGGCTGATTGACATTTCCAAATCTGTAGTATGTGAATGGGTGTGTGTGATTGTATCCTGCTATGGGAGTCCCCTGGGATAAGCTCCCTGCAAATCTGTGTAGGATAAGCGGTATAATGGATGGATGCCATAATTCTCAGTGGTCATGGGAGCTGCTCAGCCTTCTGTGCTCATTTCGTGTGGTTACTGTGCAAATACGATTTCAGGTTTAAAAAAGTATTTTTAGAACTGGCACTTCCCAGCAGAGCAGCTGCTACATACATATAGCCAACGCAGACCACACCCTGTGCACAGGGCAACCTATCTCTGCTGGTGTCTCCAAAACATGTCATTTAATTAATCTAAAAATGTCAAAAATGTTAACATGTATATTCACTGTGCATGTTTTTTCATTGGTATGAAACCTGTATGATTATTAAATGGAATTTTTTTACTGGGAAATCATGCAGAAACTATATTTATTTGTTTTTATAATTAATTGCTATATACTGTGTTAATCCAAAATGACTTCCTTTTCAAGTAGCCCTGTTTTTTTTTTTCATGCTTTCCAGTTCATATTTAATCAAACAAAAGAGGGAAAGGAGGATTATGGAATGTATAATATCATGTGCACTATGGTGACCTTTGTTTCCCCATACAAAGGCTGAGAAAAAGAAGAAAAATGTGTCTCCTTTGTCCAATGCCTGAATTTTCTGGGCTAGTTTCAGCTATTTTGTGTGTGAGTTTAGTTGGGCTGGAAAACACACCTGCTGTATTCAACTCAGTTGAACAAAGATGTGTCTAAATTTGCTCAAAGTGAGCTGCTAGGCTGTATACTGGATGACATACTGTATGTTGTCCACTCTGCCTATTATGGCGTTACTCCAAAAATTCACAAGATTGTAGCTTATAGCATAAGTCTATTTTGATAGCCTCTCAACTTAATTTAGTTTAAGGCTATGTCGTTATTAATATTGTCCTGCACCACCAAAATCTATGGTCACGAGCCAATGCCGGTGAAAACGAAAACAGCCTGGACCAATAAAAAGCCATGTTTATGCTCAAATTACAATCTGCATACTGTTACCATTTTTAAATGCATACTCTGGTTGGATCAAAAAACATTCAGTATATTAAGCCTCTTTGAAAAAAACCACCGTGAACACAGTTCAGTGAGTGACTCAGAGACTCAAAAGAATGTGCATGCAAAAGAAAGCATGATCAAACCTGAGAGATATTAAACTTGTGTATCTATAAGCTTAGATTGCACAATCTTGTGTATTCTTTAGTGTTGCATCAAGCCTCATTTTACCTCATGTGAATCAGCCAATGTGCATGTATGAGACTTAACCATCCTGATATAGATCTAGGGGAGCAATTATATTTTATTGTTTTGTTAAGCTTCTTAAGCAAACCCCAAAAGCCTTTCTAATGCTCGGGCATGTTGCATGTCGGGGAAAAAAGAATCAAGACATCCAAGTAATAAATTTATAATGTTGGTGTTTAGACCATCTACGCCTCATGATTGACATAACTGAAGTTTCATAACCCTTTAAATTCCATCTTTAGACCACAAAAGGTTGTGTGACACTGCCATTAAAGGTCAAGCATTTACTGTAGAACTTCTTTTGTCATACAGCTTTTCTTTGGAAGAATATAGCCAACATACTCCAACCCCTCCTCCCTCTTTCTCTGTCTGACCACACATCGACTCTCTTTTATTTGTGGAGGATTTATTTCAGGAGCCCAATAGCCTTGGACTGCACTGCTGTTATTGTAATCGCTGCAAAACCCATTGGTGGCCTTGAGTGCTTTTTAATGGACTCCTAAGTGGCTGAACCTGCAGCGCCAATGAATCGCAGTGGTTATACACCCGTTTGTTTAGGGCATTAAATGCAAGCTCGTGTTCTTTATCCACATTTCAGACAGTGGAGTGAAAAAAATGAAAGAAAAGACCAATTAAGGCAAAAATGGACCTTCAGTGTAAATGGATCCTAAAACCTTTAGAGTCCATGAGAACAGATGTGGCGTTATTATGTTCTTCGCCTGAGGAAAAAAAAAAAAAGACTGCAAAAATATATTCATCCAGAACATTATACTATTACCTGTACTACTAATTAGTACTACAATATTATAATAATTAATATTGCTAATCATGTATGACCTTAGTATTATAAGGTTCTACCTCCCGTAATACAAGTGCGTAAACTCAGTGTGTTCTTTATAATGGAATCGTGGTCAGAGGTCCAAGCAGGGGTCACAGGCAGACAAGGTAATCGTAAGGTTATCAGTTCATAGATCAAATTAAAGAAACTAGTCAAAAACAAGAGAAACAAGAACTCAAAGACAAAGCTGAGAAATGGACAATTGACAATACATTGCAATGAGACGGACACACCAGGGTATAAATACAAACTAGCTTAAATGTGTAAATACAATCAGGGAAGAAACCAGTCAGTGTGACAGATAAGAGACAGCACCAAAACCAAAACAAAGGCACATGGGAAAAAAATTTAAACAAAAAGCACATGAAGGACTAAAGAAGTGCAAGCAGTGCTTGTTGAGCTGGGAACCACACCATGCACTGAAGGAGGGGAATTTGTGACATATTGTAATTACAGCATGTATTATATCAGGACCTGTTCTCCATAGTGATTTATGATAATACTATATTTTTTTTCTGATCTTTGAAAAAAAACATATATATATATATATATATACACAATATTGTGCGAAAGTCTTGCATATTCAGCCACAGTTCTTCTGGAGACTTTGACTGTCGCACTTGCTTCTTATTTTTGCAGCAAAACCCAGCAGCCTTCATTCTGTTTTTTTTTTTTTTTGTCAGAAAAGTGGTCTCTTACATAATATGCTGCTTTCTTTACTGACAAACAAACATTTTTCTGTAATATTTAATTTTGTGCCGGGAAACTAATATTTGGAAATCTAAAATGTTTTTGTACTGATTCAATAATGTAGAAGTCATTAAATAAAAAAAAAAAAAAGAGTGCCCAAGACTTTTACACAGTACTGTATCTATATATATATATATATATATATATATGTGTGTGTGTGTGTGTGTGTGTGTGTGTGTGTGTGTGTATAAAGCTTTCGAATCATTGTGGTATAAAAGGAATAAAACACTTCAGAATGTGAGAATGTGTTGCTATAGGAAAAGAGTCTGGTCGTGGATCTTTAGAACAGCATGTCCATCTTCATGCTGCATACAGTATTTTTTTTGAAAAGAACCGTTCCTGCTGCTTTTTTTTGAAATGCAATATAATGATTTCTCAAAAAGAAATAAACATGGATTTGTCTTTATTTTAAATAATGTGATCTTAAAGAATGAGTTCTAAAAGAAATCACTGGATAAAATGTTGTATGTGTCGTTAACTTTTGAAATAATAACAGTTGTTGGTAGTGGACTCGGACTTCTGGACACCGCTGTAGATTATCATTCTTGTACAGACCGCAGACAGCATGCTGGGATTTCAGACTTGTCTGTATGTGTACTGTTTTGCACTGCTGTACCACTCTGTATTTTAGGGTTCCCTTTTTTTTCAACCCTGTGGAATGAACGAGGGATCAAACAGAGGAGTACAAAGCTTTATTTCTGCCTTCTCTCCTATGGGAAGAATGAAGAACAAGTTCTTTGATACTTTGAGACATTGGAAAAAAAAAAAAAAGAAGTATCTCACTGTTTTTCTGGCTGACTAAAGTTTTTTCCTCTTTCTCTTACGTCTTTATCATTTTACTAAGTTTTTTCTTTGTTGTCTAGCTTGCTCACTTCTCTAGCTGCCTTCCTGTGTCCTTTGTTTCTCTCACGCAGCTACTGTATATTAATAATGTAGTACACATATAACGCGTACAAAATGTAATACTAGTATTTATACAGCAATAGTAGATTTGCACCAATTTGATTTGTACTAATACAAAAAAATACAAATAAAATAACACCAACAGGTAAGTTGAATATGAGTGAAATAACAATAGTGCAGTGGTCTGTATGTGCAAAACACATTAACAAACTTAAAACGCAACAGCAAATCAGAAACCGCAACAAAATATGACCACAAAACCAAAAACACAATAACAAAACCAAAAACAGAGGAGCAAATTCGGAAACATGACAGCAAAACCGAAAAACAAACAAAGGTCCCTATTGAACGTCTCACGCTCTTCGTTGATTGGCTACAGAGCACGTCATGGAAAATAGAGAGCTGAGGAATGATTACTTTAAGAGAAAATATGACCTTAATGAATCTACTGATGCTTTTATTCAGTTTCAAGGGCACTGACATGCTGTTATTTTAGATCAACTTACATTAGTATGAGTATGCGAAAGCATATGCTAACTAGATAACAAACCAAAAAAGTGCTGTCCCTTTTTCTTGCGATAGGCAAACACCGTGTCCAATCAGCCATGACCATGTCATGTTCAGTAATGATTAATCCTTTCTGTTTTGCGTTAAGGCTAACGCGTTTCTGAATTTGCTGTCATATTTTCGAATTTGCTGTGTTTTTGATTTTGTTGTGAGTTTTGGTGTTGCTGTTGTGTTTTTGGTTTTGCTATCATATTTCCGATTTCCGTTGGGTTGTCGGTTTCGTTGTGTTTCCTGATTTGTTGTTTCATTTTAAAACACATTAACATAAACACAAAAACGCAACAACAAATCAGGAAACAGCTTTACATCAGCCCATGTCTATAACTGCACTGTGCTCATTCAGTGTGTACTCAGTCAATTCGACTCCTGTTTGTGTGTTTAGGGCCTAACTGAGATAGAAATCATATTGGGCTTTTTTAAAACAAATTTAGACACAATTAATTTTGTATGTTAGGGGCCGGCAGCTGGGACTGTTTTTTAATGGCCCAATGTGTTAGTGTGGGTGGCACTGTAGCACAGCGGACAGCTCGAGGGTTCCAGGTTTGATCATGAGCTCGTGTTACTCTATGTGGAGTTTTGCATGTTCTCTTTGTATTCATGTGGGTTTTCTCTGAGTTGTCTGGTTTTGCTAAATTGCTCCTAGTGTGTGTCCCGTATACAGGGTGTATTCCGCCTCAGGCCCAGCGTTCCCGGACAGGCACTGGATCCGCCTGGACCACGATAAAGCAGTTACTGAAGCTGAAGTCTATTTAGCTTAAAGTACTGAAACCATAGTCTGGTACAGCGCTCAAGCCTTTGAGTTAGTCTATTAATCCTCTCTCTTTCCCTCTCTGCCTCTCTTTCTTTCTCTCTCTCTCTCTCTCTCTCTCTTTCTTGTAATGTCCTCTCTGGTGAGGTTTAACATTCATGTCTGGTACAACATTTCCCTCCAGGATGTTTTAACAAAAATGTTATAACAAAATAGATTTTTGGCTTCCATTTCCGTGTAAGCGTCAGTGTGTGTGTGTGCAGTGTGTGTGCTTCAATTTCACTCCTCTTTCCCTTGAACATGTTCACCTACCTTGTTTTTCACCCTGCATTCTCTCCAGAGATCAGCCTCTCCTTACTTTTTTAATTGAAGATGACTAGAGCACCATTAAAGTCTGCTCTAAGTGCCCGTCTGCTTTAAGTGTGTCACTCTGCATAATTTTATATCATCCCCATATATATATACAGACATATGGCAACCCAGTTCACATACAATTTACAACATCCATTTTCCAGGGGAGCCTGGAGCCTATCCTATGGAACTTGGGGCACAAGGCAGGGGACACCCTGGACAGGGTGCCAACCTATCACAGGGCACAATTACACACACATTCACACACTACAGACGTTTTGGAAATGCCAATCAGCCCACGATGCATGTGTTTGGACTGGGGGAAGGAAACTCCCAAAGCACAAGGAGTACATGCAAACTCTGCACACACAGGATGGAGGTGGGAATTGATCTCCTGACACTGGGGTTCTGAGGCAAACATGCAAACCACTAAGCCACCATGCTCCCGTTTACAACATACAACAGCACCTAATATCAAACTTTCTCTAGACTGCTCTGTTACTCATGCTTTGTATGGATGTAATTTAGCCATGCCCACACCTCCACTACACTATTTTAATAAGATCAATATATATTACATGCATTGACCCTGTTTTGATACATACTGTATTTAAAGGAGATCTCTTGTGTGTAATTTAGTGCTTTTCAGGGTATATATTCAGATTTAGAAGGCTCATAAAATAAGCCTAATCTGTGCTCTTCTCAGTGCTAAAGGTCATACTGTAACATGGTATATTTATTTTCAGAATTCAGTACTCTTTTTTTTTTGTAACCATAGTCTGATGCCAAGATTGTGGAGGTGCCCATTCCAAGAAAAAAGTTCTGAAAGTCAGGCTGCAAATCCAAAAGGTGCCTGAGGCCAGCAGAGGCCAGGTCGATAAATGACATAAATTTATTAGGTGTTTGCAGTCATTGAATTGTTAAAAAAAAAAAAATCTTGCCAAATACAGGCTACATTAAGCAGAATGATATTGTGGGTGTGACAAATTTGCCTCATTTATCAACCTGGTCACTGACATTTCTATCAGGTTGTCATCAACCTGTAGCTGCTCATGGCTGAGCATTTCTCTACACCGATTCGAGGCAGACATTTCGTTGGACATCATTCCGTCATCAACTACAACATTTGTATATGGCTGCAATGATGCCATCTTTCCGACATCTTTTACTGATTTTTCATATGTCTTTTCTGGTCAAATCCTCATATCTCCTCTTGTGTGAAGCATGTTTAAAATTTCAGGATTTTAATACTTCTTCAGTATGAAACAATCCGTGTTTGTTTTGCAGAACTAAAATGTAAAAAGAAAAAGATTTTTTTGTCATTTATAGCTTTTTTTTTTTAAATTTCAAAACAATTATAGATTGAAGGGATGCTTCATAGAGTCACTTTTTCTGTTATTTTTGTATGGACAGATTGTCCTTAAAAATATATATATATAATTAATAATCTACTTGGCGAACCTATTCTATAATTAGAGCCCTTTCTGCTTTAGAAAAGCCAAAGCATCTCCCTCTTTTAAACTTTCAGGTTTGTAATCTCTGTTCAATTCTGCTGAAAGGTGAGGGGTTTCTGCATCGGTAGACTGGAAGAATAAGCACTTGCGTTTGAAAATTACAGTTCCATTGGATGAATCACGTTGTAGGAACTCGGTGTGAGAAAATGCAGGTCAGTTTGTTTACCCTAGTGAGTGGTTGTATTTCAGGGAGGAGAAAATACAGAAATATGTTCCAGTTCAATCTCAGTCAAGTCACGTACTGCCTAAAAGAAAGTGGTGTGAGATGAGAAAGCAAATGAGCTGAACATTTGAGCACGAGAAGAAGACTGATTGGTTGAGTTTGCACCCATTGCTTATTCAGGATGAGTCATTTGAGTCACTTAATTTGACTCTTATCTCCCCGTTAAAACCCTTTTTTTTCCACCCATACATATCATATGTTATTTTACCCCCAAACCATTCTACGCTTATCAATAAAATATAAATAAAATAAAATGATATGTCTATAAAATTTCTATAAGACATCTATAAAACATGGACGGTAGTAACGCCTAGCTCAGTTTTTACAATCCTGCTGTCCACAATCCACCTGTTTGTTTTCTGGGACCCACATAAATTTAAAGCATAACGCTTATGACGGCAAAATAACAAAATAAATAATAAAATATTGCAGAACATGAAAACTACTGACTCATTAAGTGATCGACTTCAACTCATTTTAATGAAATCGTTTTAGGAAGCCGATTTACTGTAATTAATTCCAGTAGACTCATGTGCTAGTCAGTGCAGCTGACTCATGAACATTATATATTATATATCAGAACAGACTCATCTGAGTCAGCCAACGTGATTCATTCATGTTGACTCATCTGAACAATTTATCCCCTTCACCTCCTAAGGTCTGTTGGTGGGTCCAAACTTAAATTCGTCACTCTGGTAACTTTCCTACTAATTTCATTGTAGTTAATGATTAATTCATGAACATCTGTGGATGAATAACTGGAATTTACTTATTCCATCCATACTGATGATCCTACACGCGGTCACGGGGGAGCCTGGAGCCCATCCCCGGGAATTTGGGGCACAAGGCGGGGGACAACCTGGACGGGGTGCCAATCCATCACAGGGCACAATCAAACACCACGGACAATTTGGAAATGCCACTCAGCCTATAACACATGTCTTTGGACTGGAGGAGGAAACCCCTAAAGCAAGGGCAGAATATACAAACACCACGCACACAGGGTGGAGGCGGGACTCAAAACCCCGACCCCTGAGGTGTGAGGCAAACATCCTAACCACTAAGCTCCTTTGCATTGTTTTATAGCTCCCTTTTGTATTATCTATCTTAATTCTTAATTGTCCTTACCTTAATATTATTTCATTGAAAGTCATTTTAATGTCTTTAAAAAAAAAACAAATAAACAAAATACCTTATTTTTCACATTTAGGACTACTACAGTCAAGCTACCCGAGACCCGTAAACAAGTATTCGTAGTATAAAATAAATAATCTTACATCTACAAACTATTGTAGCAGCTGATTTTTTTTTTCACCCAGCAATAATTGAGCATTCCACTTATTGCTCCAATCAGTCTTTTACTTTTTTAGCCTGACGTGCTGTAATTATTGCTGGAGCGCAAGTATTAATCCGAGTATGAGCACCAGACAGGGTGCTGAGACGCTGTGCTTTTTTCCCCCACCTATTAAAAGCAACAGAAGCTGAGATGTGCAAAAGAATCACTGACACTCCATTCATCTCAGGCCTTGCATAATTAGTTCAGCCTCGTTTTTTTTTTTGGAGGTTTGATGCAGCGCAGCAGGGAGTTCATTTTTACACCCGTCTGCCAGATGTTTACACAGCCAATTGATTTGAAACGTGCTACTTGTCTTCGCTAAATGTTGCTACCTAGTTCCAAACTGCAGGGAATGCAAATTAGTTTGAAAGGAGGGGTGTGTGTGTGTGTGTGTGTGTATATGGAACTTATTAAAACTAGCTTATTAAAATGCTTCTCTGACCTTTTTGCTTAAACAAATTCAGTTATTGGTATTATATGAGTGCTAGGTAGAGTTTCTTCGTACTCATACTAATACGGGCATGTATGCTCCAATAAAGATTTACACTTCTTAAAAAAGCATAGCGTGAGTTGCAAATGATTTAACAGAACAACATCTAGTGAATTAGTGCCGATTTGAACACCAGGTAGTTGTGAAAAAAAGACTTGGGTTAATTGGGTGCAGAGAAGCAGACAAGTCCTGCCGTAATGTTTGGTTTTTGCAGTAGCAAACAAATTTTGCCCTAAAGCGGATTATCTACACATACAGCAAGATTCCAGTATGGAATTTTTTTTTCTGTATTTTTTTTTCAGGAAAAAAAAATCATTATATTTGTAAGTAAAGCAAGTGTAACTTGACATAATCTAATGCATGTGCAATATAGTCCACAGCTTGCGTTGTGTCAGATGCATAGTAATGTATATGAGATACGAGCTCATGTGGTGCAAACGTGCCATTTTTATGGCTTCATGCCAGCTCCCTTCTGAAACTTGGCTTTTTTTTTGTGTGTGTGTGGCTACACCGATTCTTTATGGAGTGTAAAGTGTTTATCTCAATGGGTTGCATGCTTTAAGGGGCACTAAGCAGCTATGACAAGCTGCTGTCACCCACTTTAAGCTTGAAGTCACGCTGAGAGAGAGAAAAGGAGAAGGCAAGAGTGATTTGTTCCTTGTCTTACCTTCATTAATGTGTGCGTGTGCACGCGTGTGTGTTAGAGAACAGCAGTGAGCAAAAAAGGACATATTAACAGATGTGTCCACCATAATTATTACTGCACTGAAGTGAAAAAAGAGAAAATGAGAGAGAGAGAGAGAGAGAGAGAGAGAGAGAGAGAAAGTTGTATTTGCATGAGAGAAACAGACAGAGTATGCATGTACAGTGGATAGAAAAAGTTTACACACCCCGGTTAAAATTGCAGGCTTTTGTGATGTAAAAAAGACGAATCCTGTCAGATCTTTTTCCACCTTTAATGTGACACAGCATCCAACAAAAAAAAAAAAAGAAAAAGAAAACAGAAATGTTTCGCGAAAAGGAAAAGGAAAAAAAAAGACTTAAATTAATATTTTGTTAAAGCACATTTTGCTTATGATACAGCACATCGTCTTTTGGGGAGTTGATCTTGATTTGGCAATTTGATTCCAGTCTTCCTTGCAAAAAATTATTTTTGCATAAATTTCGTTGTTATTGCCACTGTTGTGCTGGAAGGTGACATTTTTTTCTTCGCCTTCAGCTGTCTAACAGAGATCTGCAAGTTTTGTGCCAAAATAAATTGGTATTTGGAGCTATCCCTCTAGCTTGACTAGAGTCCCAGCTGAAGAGATGCGGTCCCTTAGCATGATGCTGCCACCACCATGCTTCACCATGAGTATGATGTTCTTTGGATGATAAGCTGTCTTGTTTTTGTGCCAAACATATCTTTTAGAATTATGCCCAAAAAGTTCTATCTTGGTCTCATCAGACCATAACACATTTTGCCACATGGTTTAGGGCAGGGGTGTCCAATCTTATCCACAAAAGGCCAGTGTGGGTGCACGTTATCATTCAAATCAATCATGAGCCACACCTGATTCCATCTGTTTAATCAGTTGACCTTGGCCCTTTCAGGATAAGACTGGACACCCCTGGTTTAGGGTGATTTAGGCAGGCTTAGATGCTATTTATTGGGAGAAAAGGCTTCTGTCTAGCCATCTTACCCCAAAGCCGGTCTATGTGAAGAATACGACAGATTGTTGCCATATGCAAGGAGTGACCAGTACTTGCCAGATATCTCCGCAGCTCCTTTAATATTGCCGTAGGCCTCTTTGCGGCCTCCCTGATAAGTTTTTTCTTCTTGTCCTTTCGCCAATGTTGAAGGGACAGCCTGTTCTTGGTAATGTCACTGTGGTGCCCTATTTTCACCACATTTTGTTCTTTTGTACATCTCCCCTGATGATACTTTTTGACAATGAGATCCCATAAATGCTTTGTAAGCTCTCTGTGGACCATGGCTTCAGCAAATGGATGAAACCAAAAAAGATGTCAAGAAGATCCTACAGAAACAGCTGGTCTTTATTTGGAGTTAATCAGAATCACTTTCTTTGATGACTGGTGTATGATCATTACGTTTAAACATGAGATTGAATGAGATTTCATTCTGAGCACAGTCACATGCCCTGTTATGAAAGGGTGTGCACACTTATGCAACCAGTTTACTGTAATTTGTTTATTTTTCTTCTTTTCTCTCTAAAAAAAAATTAACAGGACTGTATTGACTTTTTATATTCGCTGTATATGTGTGTGATGTGTGTGTGTGAAGAATAGTTCAATTCCCTTTATTGTCATTGCAGAAGGACAATGAAATTGTACAATGAAACCAATGCAAAATGTCGTATAAGCTATTAGGTTTTGGTAGGTGGATTTAGGGAGATGGCTACTCTAAATTTGAGTGTGAATGAGTGTGTGAATGTGTGTATTCATGATACCACTGTGCCATGGACTGGCATACCATCTGGAGTGGATTACTGCCTCACTCCCGATGATCCAGGATCCACCGTGTCCCAGAACAGGATAAAGTGCTTACTCATGTTAAATGAATGAACTTTAAAACAACTGATATAAAAAGATGTGGTAACAATTTGCATGCATCGTTTTTAATCACAACCCAAAGGGAAAGAAAACATGGATGTTACAAAGCACTGTCACTGGAGACTCCTTCCAAAAATGATTAAAAATAAATGTCTGCTCACAGAAAACTGCCATAAAACTGCCATAAAACTCTATGTGTAATTTGTTACTATAGAAACAATACTGTATTAAAATGAGCTCATTAGTAAATACCTTGTACTTGGCAATACTGTCAGAGTTGTGCTGTTATAGAAAATTAATCAACACCTTAATGTAAAAGTATAAAGTAAGATAGAACAATTCATTTACATCAATTAAAACACATTTCCTGTTTGGCTAAACCTACTACTTCAAACAATCATTGCCTTTTTCTGAATGCAGAATCTGGATAAGTTTTAATGTTTAATTGTTAAAAGTTTAATAGTCATTTTCTAGGATTCACAAAGGCAATCAGTTTTGTTTCTAAATTAGGACAATTATTAATATGCATGCATAAGTTTAAGCCTTGTTCTTTCTGACAAGGCGTAGCAGGGGTGGCTATGGGCATTCTGGGATATTTAGAGCATCGTTTTAAACATTAACCTTATCAGACATGGTCTAACTCACACTGCAGCAAACAAACACTCAACAAGCTAATCAAGCGTAATCAGGTCAGGCTGGGGTAAATTACTCAGGATATTAAGCAGGGCTTTGGTTGTATAATTCTTTTCCATCAGGGAAGTGTGCACCAGAGTATGTAGGTACTGAGGTCGAGTGTTTTTAATGATCTGAGGAGAAGCCGGATATCCTCCTCTTCTTCTCAGACAGCTAGACTTTGATTGCAAACTAGACTTAAAGGCACATGATAAGTCCTAGCTATCGAAATGACCTAAAATATGTACCACAGCAAAAAATACGAAAGTTGATCTCACTGAACTAACTGAGAGCAGCGGGAAGTAATTTAAGCTATAATCAGAACGATTTATTGTTATTAAAGATTTTCCAGAAATAGAAGTAGAGTAGATTATTATTTGTATCTTTCACTTCTAGATTTCAGAACATATTTCACCATCAAAAATCGAATAAATAAACATATCTGTATCTATATTCGGATTTAAACCTGAAGTGCGTATGGTTTATGGAAGGGTGTTTTTTTTTGTTGCTGTTGTTGGTTGTTTTCTTTGAATTATATATGAACCCCAACACTACGCACTGAAAAACACACACTAAAAAAAAAAAAAAAAAAAAAAAAAGAGGTAGAAATGCCAGCACTGTCAGCATGCGATGTGAATTCTGGATCTCATAGTCCCTCAACCTCAACTGTATCACTTGAGTTCATAATTCAGTCTCAGCTATAGAGATGAAGGATGCTGTTAAAGCATCATATATTGTTGCACGTTCATGTTCCCATGGGATCCCAGTCCTGGTGCACACCTTTAGTCTCAGCCAGTTGCTCTGTGATCCTTTCTGGCAAGCTTTCAGAAAAAAACAAAACGAAACAAATATATAAATAAATAAAAAACCTAATAGTGCACCTCCTATTCATATATGTATTTGTATTCTTAACACATTAGCTGTTCATTTCTGAATAATGTATTTGTATTCAGTTACCAGTTCCCTAGTCTGTACAAAGGCTCTACAAACCTAGTCATAGACAATATTTACATGCAACGTAATATTTTTCACTCTTTTATTCTCAATTTGTAGCTCTTCAAAGGGCATTTTGTTAGCAATCATCGCATTGCAGTTGACAGAATTGCTTTGGTCTGTTCCAAAGAGTATGATGTGTTGATTATTTATGCTATGGCATGCCCACACCTTTTGAGGCCACTGACTCAATAAGAGAAGAAAAAGCCTAAGGTCAATAAAGAAGAAGAAGAAGAAGAAGAAGAAGAAGAGGATAGATGTCTGAAAATATGGAGTGCTTCAGAAAAATAAGAAGCTGTTGGCCACTCATACAGAGGAAAATGTTCTCCGTTTAATAAATGGCCGGATCATGTGATCATTCATGAGCAATCTGCATGCATCCTGGTAAAATATTGCCTGAAGTTAGTTTAAATGACACAAACCTGATCATTAGCAGGAGGCGATTTTAATTCATTCATTTTTTAAAATAATCTTCAAATCCTCCAAACTGTTCATTTCTCTCTTTGTCGAAATGGTGGTAATCAACTTGAAGTGCTTATGCACATGGAGATAAAAATGACCTCAAGCCAGCCTCCTGTTTCTTGGTTCCAGATCAGCAGGTTTTTGTGCCAAAAGGGAGCTAATTTTTCATGTGTTGGATAAGAGCTAATTGGTTTGTGATTAGACACCGACTCTGACACAGAGTCAGAAGAAAAGCATGTTCTATAAAATATGGAAGCCAATGTCAGTTTTTAAAGCTAGGTTTCTGGATTAACTATTAGTTTGTTTGTTTTTTTTTTTAATTATACTGTATGTCGTCTGTCAGTATGGTGGTAGATCTAGTGAACTAGTACTGTGGTTGATAGCAAACCCAAAACATCAGCTCTTTGTTCAGTGAATTTATGTCCAGTGTCTGTTTCTGCAGTCAGAACACGTGTTATTAATATTAGAAGTTCGATCATTAGCCACTTAGCTTGTAGCTGCTAGTTAGATTACATTTATACATCCATGCTAATAGTTCCTAGTTGTAATCATCACATTTGTCACTGAAAATTTGATTTTAATTAACAATATGGCTTCAACCCTCATTATTCCAGAGCTTATAAAATAGCACTTGATCCAGCACATCCTATTATTTTGAATTTTATATTGTTTTGTGCTTTGACAGTTACTTGTGCACACAACAACCTTTTTGTGGACTTTAAAGGACTATTAGTTAATAGTGTCATAATTATGTATTTAACATTGACATAAAAATTCCATAATTTGTTAAGTGTATGTAAAGCCCAAAACAGCATAAATTTCAGAATGATATATTGTGGTTACATCAAGCTATCAAACAGCGGAGCTGGAATTTATACTGCAAGCCAATATAGGCAAGAAAAATGGGCTTAATTTCAGGTTCAAAATTGTGTTTTACTGAAACACACCTTTGTTTTATACAAACTCCGCCCCTGTATGCATAAGTCTCAAGCAACTTCTGAATGGCACTTATACTGGGAATTATGTCTGGGATCTGAATTCCGATGTGCGCAATTTCAGTTTTAAATCCTCACTGTGCAAGCTTAATTCAACTCTTAATACAACCCTCAGTGAGCAGCAAATAGCGAAAAGAGGAATAAGTAAACCCAATATAATACATTTGGCAAGAGAGTGATTCTTTAACCAGCCTTCAGTTCAGTTTTAAATGATCTTTAAAGAACTTGTTTGATGCACTGTCATATTCTCTAAACAAAGGCAGTGGTTCATGCATTGTGTATCCTTTTAATTAAGAAACTAAGACGAAGACTAGGAGAACTACGAAACAGAAGCACAAAGGCTGGAACACAGAATTCCTATGATCTATGTGGCGTCCTAATGAAATAACATATATTTGCAAACAAATCTTCCAATTCTCCCAGCATGGGATGTATTACCATGCATCTCTCATATTTTTAATGGTTAGGGTGAATTCAGTCTAATAGTGACAGGCATGATAGAAAAAAACCTGAATATCTGTCATGACTGCGTGCAAACCCTGCAATCCTGACCCATTTAATTCCACAATCTTTTAGCGACATCCACAAGTGCTGTCCCAATTATTTCACATACCCTTTCAATTAAATCTTCAAAATGATGTCCAGATGAATTCCCCAAGCCATTTTCTCTATTTCCTCACAATCAAATAACGACATTAATACAAGATTAGTTTATTTTTAGCTCAATGAAAAGGAGATTATTGGCTAAATAGGAATAGGAAATTACATTTTAATTAACCCGAGAATGTGTTCTGTTTGGGGCTCTGGTTGGTCATTTCAGTATGAAGACTTGCTACTAGAATACCAAGGTACCAAGTAAGTGTTGAAATAATAACCACTATTTGTGAGTTTGCAAATGTGAGATTCTATTATTTGGCTATATATATGATAAGATATACATAACTTATTCAACGTTGACCACATTACAGGATTAGAAATCCAACATTACTTCAAGTCTCAAAGCAAATTTATTAAAATTAGATGTTAGCTCATATTGTAACCAGTAACCAGTTAGATGGCGATCAGGTAAACATCCACAAATACATGGAACATGCAAAAAAAATGGGTTAGTGTTGCATAAAATATACTTTAATGTCCTTCTCAACTCTCATCTGCAGCCTGCTGTAACTGAGTGAGATGCTGACCTCTTGCTAAACTGTTGTCACCTGTGTTTAACTGTTGCATGAGGTCATTTATCTGCTTCTCTTTCAGTCAGATTTACCGGAAACAAAATTGTGCATGGTTAATATAGTATGGCTACATGGTGCTGTGTGGCGTTGTGGGCCAGTGTTTGTGCAGGGAGAGTCTTAATACAGATTTAACAATGGTTCTCTTAGACTAGACAGTGTTATACTTTCTAATTTTCAAATTATTTTTTACTTTTTTCGTCTATACTTTCTACTAATACTCTCTAGTTTTAGAGAGCGCTTGGATCAGTTTCTGCCTCAAATTTTTTTATGAAGGTTTTTTCACATACTATACTTCAAATAATGGTCCCCTGATTCCATAAACCAGAAAGGTTAAATGAGTATGTCTGCAGACTGAACAGTAGTAGAGCTGTGTGTATCCACACACAAATAACCTTGCTGCAGATATAGTGGTTGGATTGGGTTTAAACTATGGGGATAAAATCTCACTGGCAAGAAAAACCTTGCTAACACTGCCTAATTAACTCTGAATGTCTTTCACTGCTGTTATCATGGCTTTTTTTTTTTTTTTTTTTTTTAACAGCCGCTTACATCTTCAATTTGCACAGCACCATAACGCTGCTCTGTGTTGGAGATGAAAAGAGCACACTTCTACATCACCACCTCATCAGAAACAGCTTTGCATGGGTCTAATTTGTTGATATAAAGAGCTCCCAATATGTCCAAGGCTACTTGATGATTATATAATGTCATTGTTTTTAAACCTGTTGGAACTGCATCACTTTGGACGCCGAAAATATTGCATCGGATAATAATAAGAGTGTGTAAAAAATTAAATCCGAAGTTTGCTTGTTCAGCACCAAATAAAGCCATTCTAATTAGGAACCACTAATTCATAATCCATTATGTTTTTAGGTTTAATATTAAAATCAGACTACACAAACATGCTCCCGATGCAGAGAAGAGCTCCTTAATGAATGAATGTGAGTGAACATGCGACTGGAGGGCAGAGATATTTCCCATCAGAAATGTCATGCCAAATAAAACCAACCAGGATAATCATCATCATAAGAGGAAGAGGAAGTGTAGCTGTGTCTCTTTCAAGTACATGTTTGAATCCATTTCACAAAGTAGCAACGTACAGTTTATAGGATTTAACTTGACATTTTAACAGATATCTATAGCTTACTTTCCCCCTCCCCTCGTCTTCTTCCCAGTTTTGTCCGACCCACCAGCCAGCATTCCCACATTACATGACAGCTACCAACCAAGGAGTGTGAAGATTAACATGCTTCCTCGGAGACGCGTGACGCCAGCCAACCACATCTTTTCAAACCGCCTCTCATGCCACATCACAGAGCAGCGCAAGACGCTCAGAGGAAAACACTATCTGCCCTATTGACAGGAAGGAGAGAGTATGCCACCCCTCCCACCCAGACAGCACAGCCAGTTTTGCTCTCTTGGCTCCCGGCCATGGATGGCTGTGGCTTCGTTAGGATTCAATCTTACAACCTCCCTACCATAGGGCGAACACGCCACTCAGGAGCCAGGTAACCATTTCTGATGGGCTATTCAAGTTTTACACATGAAACCTTGCATCTGGTTAAGAAGTGAGTTTTTTGGTTACGTCACCTACATTACCCACAATGCTGCTCAACTACCTGCTGATAGTGGCGCCAGTGGGATTTAGCCCTTGCTTTATTTGGGTCTATGAATTTGAGAACACATTAAAACTATTTTCAATTTTCCTTTACAAAACCTAACAAGAAAACATACATATTTATTATTGTAATACCAGGACAGTTGACTCTGTTACCTAATTCACTCTTTAAGCTTCTTCCCTCACAACTCTAATTAACCTCTCTGGTCCAGGGTTGGAAAAAGTCCAGAGGAACTGTACTTAAGTAAAAATTATGGGTATTGTGTAAATTTAAAGTAGACATATGGTAGCAATAATCCACTTGAGTGAACTTCAAAAGTATATACATTTGAGCATAATGAAGTATTCAAGAGTAAAAAGTGAATATATTAAAGGATGAAAAGAACTGGCCACAAGTTCACTCTACCCTAACCTGCATGACTAGCTAGTTCACTAACCAATCATTCACAAGGAAAATATTCCAGACAATAAAAGAAATTATTTTTATTGTGTAGCCAGACAATGTTTAATAATCTGGAAGGACTATCAGCAACAGAAACAAAACCTAACCAGCTAGTTAATTTAACAAGCTAATTTACAGATCTTAACGAGCTAGTTAATTTAACTAGCTAAATTACAAATCCTAACTAGCTAATTTACCCAACAAAAAAAGAAAAAGAAAATTAAAATGGCATTTAAGCACAAAAAAAAAAACAACCCAAAAACAACTGTTTGACCCCTATTTAAGTATTAAGATCACATGCTTAAGTATAGAACAGCCCTAAATACTACCTATACATCCTTTTTTCTTAGCAATCAGTGGAACTGGACACACACCCAAAACACTCTTTACTTCTATTACTGTATTCACTTTAACAAGCTATTTCTACGTTTTTTTTAAACGAGAAAATTAACATAAATATGTGTATTCATACAGTCTTTTCTTCACACAAAAACAGTGATGCACTTCTTAAAACCCCAGATAAGCTCTTAACAGCTCTTTCACTAACTGAACCAGGCACCATCTCTGATCTTATCTCTAAACCTAATGCATCTTCCTGCCTGCTTGATCATGGTCCACTCTTCTCTCCTCAAGAAGTGCATCTCGTCACCTATCTGTCATCTCAGTAACATGGCCCTTTCTTTCAGGTTCACACCCATTCTTAAGAAACCTGACCTTCCTGGAAAACTATCAGTTCACTTCATTTACCTTTCCTAGCTGAAGTGCTGAAAGGCCTTTTTGCTTCACAATTAAACACACGCATATATAATATATATATATATATCAATGAGACTGCTCTTTTGCATGTCTTAAATGATTGTCTTCTTTCCGCTGACTCTGGGCCAACAACTTTCTTCTCTTTCTTGGTCTCAGTGCTGCCTTTGATGCAGTAAATCATGACTCTTTTCCTGTCTATTATCAGGATTACAGGAGTCACTCAGGAGTTCAAATATTAACGCTACTCTCGTTTTATCACACTCTGCAATCAGAAATCCACCCCTGCTACCATCACTCGGCATGTTCTCAGGGGATTACTATATGTCCACCTCCTTTTCATCTTTTCATTATTTACCTGTTAAACCTGGGACACATTATACAGTGTCACCCATCTCAGTTTCCACCGTTATGCTGATAATACACAGATTTATGTATTATTTGTCCAACCATGCACTTCATCATCTCTCATTTTAAACTCTCTTCTTGGCTATGTGTACAAGGGATAAAAGCACGTCCATAGTTCAAGTTCATTCATAACCATTTCCTCCATAACCATTAACCATTTTCCAGCTACTGACTCTCACTGCTCGTTTTTGTCTACATTCTTGATAGACATGGTAGAGCTAAATAAATAAAGAGTTAATTTGACTCTGCTTTGGTAAGCGGTTAAATCGTTAGTTTGTGATGCCGTGAACAAACACTTTTTCTTTATAACATTTTTACGTTTATTCATTCATTCATCTTCAGTAAGTGCTTTATCCTGTGTTGCGATGCAGTGGATGCAAAGCTTATCCTGGGGACGCTGGGTGTGAGGCGGACACACACCCTGAAGGGAACACCAGTGCATCTCAGGGCACCATGCACACACACATTCACACACAGATTCACACTCTCGTTCACAACCACAGGGAATTTGCCAAACCCAGTCCAGCTACATGCATGATTTTTGGGAGTTTGAAGGCAACCAGAGAACCTGAAAGAAACCCACGTTGGCGTATGGAGAACATATGGAACTCTGCACAGGCAGTATTCCGAATTCGGGGACCCTGGAGCTGTGAAGTGAGAATGCCATTCTATTCTGATAAAGCTCTATTCTATTCTATTCTATTCTATTGTGACTTCCTTCTTCGCGTTTTGATATGCAAATAATCACGACGAAACAATTAGTATGCAAAGTAGATTATGAGGTCACTGGGTGACTTCTAGTGACATTTGAAGCATTCATCAGCTAATTTCTCCTGAAAGGAGTTGACAACACTGGGCATGTTGCACCCAGGCGACCACGCCCCTGTGTGTGTGTGTGTGTGTGTGTGTGTGTTAGATTGAAGTATTCAATTGTTTAATAAACTCAAGCGGCGCGTGACTGTAGAGCTCTGCTCTATAATGCACAAAGCTGTTGCTCAGTCTCTCTCTCTCTCTCTCTCTCTCTCGCTCTCTGCTGAAGTGCCCCTGCGCAGCCCTAGTCGCAGCAGTGAAACCTCTCCCAGCTGTTCGCGTCTCATCCTGAGTTTCGGAGAGCTCTGATAGACGCGGGCGGCTCTTTCTGCGACTCAGCAAGCTCGTAGCTGAAAGAAAGCACGCAGAGCCCGCTCTCTCCTCTCTCTCTCTCTCTCTGTGTCTCCTTGTCTTAATATATTTCCTCTCGTGCGAAGAAGCATCGCACTCCTGCACTCCTGCTCTGGTCCCGGTGCACTCCCGTGGAGGACTTTTTTCTTCTTTTTTTTTTTTCTATTACAAGGCACCACGCAGAGCTTTTAGCTTCTACACTACATCGGCACGGCGCGAGCGACCCGTCAAGGCGGCGCGCGCATACAGATGCATGCGTGCGCGGGGAACGGAGGCGCGGGCTGAGCAGTGATGGCGCGCTCGTGGAGCGCACACTGTCTGTGCTGGAGCCTCGTGGCAGCCGTCAGCGTGTTTCTGCCGCCCGTGGGGGCCAGAGGTGAGACTCACACACACACACACACTTACACACAGGCGCGCGCGTACATGGTCCTGAGGCTCTCCATGAGCGCGCATAGAGTTATTAGCGCGTGATGCGCCCAAAAAGTTACTGCATCGTTTAAGACTGTGTATGTGTGTGTGTGTGTGTGTGTTTGTGTTTGGTCCAGTGCATCTAAGTGCTGTATGTGTTTGGATGATATGCCACAGTCGCGTGATGGACATTTCTGAAGCCCTGTTGAAAAATCTTACAATTTTCGCTTATCCTTTAATTTAATTTCTCTGATGCATGTCTTGAAACATGAGCGTTGTTGAGAGTTGCAGTGTTGAATGAACACATCCAGTGCTTAAGAGTTATTTCAGTGATGTAGGTGTGTATACTGGCTGTATTAGATTGGTTTGGGAGCCAAAATCATGCTGTGCAGCCAAATGCTGTGCATTAATTCTATTAAGTGGAATGGTAATGCTTAAAGGTGTATTTGTGTGTCTGTGTGTGTGTCTGTGAGTGTATTTTACATCTTCCCTCAGGCTAAAAAAATCACACCGGGTGTCATGCGATGCACACTGTGCAACAGGTTTTACACTTCCTTCATGCTGTTCATGCCTGCTCCCTCGCTGTCTCTCAGCCGCTTTAACCGTGTCTGTCTCTGTGTTTTTTTTTCCCAGATATCTTGCATTTAACTGTCTTTAAATATAGCAGGCTGGTAATGTTTGACACTGGATTATTTTCTTGGAACATTTCAGTTGGAAAGCAATCTAATTTTGACATTTATGAGTGGAACACCTCACTGATGCTGGAAAGGGTGTGTGAGTGTGTGTGTGTGTGTGTGTGTGTGTGTGTGTGTGGGGGGGGGGGGGGTATTTAATCACTTATTCATAAATCGTCAGTAACCGCTTCATCCTGGTCAAAGTTGCAGGATCCAGAGCCTGAACTAGGAACACTAGGCGTGAGTCGGGAATACACCCCGAATGGGACAACAGTCCATCACAGAGCACCATACACACACACACACACACACACACACACACACACTCACATCTAGGGGCAATTTAGAATAGCAGGTGGGAGGAAACCTATGAGGACACAGTAAGAACACGCACAGAAACTAGACAGACCGTAACCCGAGCTCACAATTGAACCAGGGACCCTGGACCTGTGAGGCGGCAGAACATTTGCGGAAAAATTCATAACTATAAGTTTGTAACCATAAAATTAGTTTTTGAACTTTGTTAGAGTTTAGTACAGTGTGTAATGACAATGGCTCAGGCCCAGAATTGCAAATGTAATGTAACCTCATTTCAGACCTCTTTGGCTCATGCCAGGCCAAAAGCAGGTGTGTGTATATGTGTGTGTGTGTGTGTGTGTGTGTGTGTTTGTATGCTCTCACATTATGCTCCCTGAGTTATACTTTCGATCACAGCCAACTTACAGAAGTGCGAAATGTGAAGGAGCCCACACAGAAAACTGTACTTATGTGCCCTCTGTGCAGAAAATAAATGCCCCTTCAGTCAGTTGGTGAGTCGGCGGTGTCTCTATTACATTTGCAAAATTACAAATAAGGCAGAAGTGGGCTTGTTACATAAACATGTTAGCACATGTAGTCCTTAAACTAGTACTATTGGAGTGTGTATTAACTTACACCGATTACAGCTGATTTATACTTCTGTAAATGTATGTATGGGTGTCATATGTACTGTAGATTGTAGCCTTGTACACAGCGAGGACCAAACCAGAATGTACAGAAAATAAAATGTTATCAAAATCTTATCAAAAACTGAAAGGCCCAAATTTCACAACAAACCATCTTTAGGTTCAGTGTAGTGTAGAATGGACAGAGGAAACCAAGTACTAAATGTGATCATTAATAAATAAATAAATAAATAAAATAAGGTTGTTTACATCAGCCACAGTTGAGTTTTCACTCTTTCCCTCCAAGTACTTTTTTTTTTTGTAATATCTTGAAGTTGAGTTATGTTTTATTTTTTTGCAATATCTTGAAGTTGCACATCTTCAACTAAAAAATCCTCATCGATGTAGCCTTTCTTCCCTGCATAACTAATCAGTGTTTTGCTTAGCAGTCAGCACCGCAGATTAGCGGTGGGCGGTATGAAGCGGTATACTGGTTGGAAATTCTTTTCAGCTTTAGCTTTTGTCCATACTCTTATACTGGTACGTCTTTGTAAGAAGTAAACAATAAAACACAACTGGGCCTGCTGTTCTATGGAAATTAATCAATGACAGGGTGGTGTGATGTGGAGAAATGAAATTGATTATTTTCCAATAACAGCATGACATAAAGTATTTAATGCCTCTTGTACCACAGCAGTTTGCCAACGCTAACAATGTTCTCTTCATTCCAGAATGACACTTTGTACATTTTCATTTGTATATAGTTATGTTTAATATTGCTGAACGGCCATGGAACAAGTTTGTTAATACTTACCTTAAGAGAAGGTACCTTCTCCCTCTCACCTGAAGTTAATAAGACAACAAAACTGAAGCTTGTCATGTTACCATGAAACCACAAAGACATCCATCCTAAAGATATTCCCGGGTCAGAAATTCTAAAGGAGAAGCTGCATCTCCAACTGTTACAAAGTGTTGACACTGGAGACTCCTTTCAAAGCAGCATCATATCAACAGTAAATCTGTTTATGTGAGGGGTCCTCCATACAAGTCCCCGTGAATGAGTTCTTACTATAGAAATATTAACGTATTAGAAAGACCACGTTAACTCTTTTTAACCAGAGGCCAAAAAATGGGATTTCCGGCTGTTTTGTAGGTGTCCGTGTTCAGCATTGAATTTATTTGTGATGTCACAAATGTCCATAGTAGCGGTTAATGGCTCAAATGAAAACAGACACTCAGTGCTTTAAGAATTTGCACTTTTTCTTAGCTATTTCTAAGTATTGCAATTTTAGCCTACTAGGTTACAGTGTTATAATTGTATTGTGGCAGTTGCGCTGTCCATTTTTACCTCTATACCAATGTTATTGTGGAGAGGTGTGAACTGTTTGCCCAGCAGTGGGCTCACAGCCCTACCCAGCAGCAGCTAAACACAGAGTCTTGATATTTCACACACAAACCCAAGAGTGTCCTGATTAATCTTACAACAGACTTGCGGCGATAAAATAATTCATTTGTTTATACTGATTGAATGTTTCCGACAAGTTGATTTGAATGCATACGTTGCATAAATAAAAGACTGATTACATATTGCTCTTACTGAAATAGCATAGTAGTGGAGGTGGGCTTGGTTGTAATACGTTCATTTGAGAAAAAGTTAGAAACGTTGGTAATGAAAACACATTTTGACCAAGCCCGCCTCTACCACTATGCTATTTCAATAAGATCGATATGTAATAAATCATTTGATTTATGCAACGGATGCTTGGATGATGTTCAGTGTATACAAGGTGCTGCAGGTAAGTTGCATGTGAACGTTTTATTTTTCGGTGTGACTGAGTTGAATATAAATGCTGCAGCCGGAACGACTATCAGAGCTGCTGCTATAGAAAATTCATCAACATCCAACAGTGTTATGGTATTAAAAAGGAGTCTTACCCATATTCCACATACAGTCTGATGGGACAGAACGAAAAACCAAACCGCATGAGAAAACGTGAGAAAACGTAGAGCAGGGTTTCTGCTCTGGTTGCGTGTGACAGCAAACACTCAGCAACTCAAATTAGCTTACGGTGTGTCTCTATTTCAGCGAACTTTCACTCATCTGCCATCAGTAATCAGATTCATGTGTTGCAGTGCAATATGGCGAAATACTGTCAAAATATAATTATATTGATTGTGTAGTCCGTGCTCTCCATTACTGCACTGAATAAAAAGTGGCTGCACTGCTTAACAACGATGCTCCTTTCCATTTGTGAAATGAGCAGTATCGGAGCTACCCGCTGGGTAGTAATTGGCTCACACACTTTTTTTTTGCTATTAAAAAAGACAGGGACAGGAACATGTGAGGTGTGAGCGTGTGTGGAGCAGGTATATATGTTAGTTGCTGGTCACTAATGATGAAGCAGTGGTCATTCGATTTTAGATTCAGCCTGACATTTAGTGTCTAGGTTGTTAAAGTTTATCTATTTAATGTTTGGTTCAATAGAAATATATTCCTACTGCCAATAAATATGGTCCTCGCGAAATTGAAAAGACATCCCATTACACTCTCTGAGCACTTTATTAGGAACACTGTAGTAATACTGGGTAGGGCCTCACTTTGCTCTCAAATCAGCCTCAATTCTTCGACAAGTTGGAAACATGCCTTTGCGCTTCTGGTCCATGTTGAAGAACTGTGAACTCATTGTCTTGTTCATGAAACCATTTTGAGACGACTTTTGCTTTGTGACATGGCGCATTATCATGCTGGAAGTAGCCGTTAGAAGATATGTAAATTGTGGCCGTGAAGGGATGCACATGGTCAGCAACAAGACTCAAACAGGCTGTGGCATTCAAGCCATGCTTGATTGGTATTAACAGGCTCAAAGTGAGCCAAGAAAACATTCCCCACACCATTACACCACCTCCACCACCCTGGACTGCTGACACAAGGCAGGTTGGGTCCATGGATTCATGCTGTTGGCTCCAAATTCTGACCCTACCATCTGTGTGGCTCAGCAGAAATCGAGATTAATCAGACCAGGCTATGATTTTCGGGTCTTCAACTGTCCAGTTTTGGCAAACCTGTGCCCACTGCAGCCTCAGCTTTCTGACAGTGTGTACACATGTACTTAATAAAGTGTTCAGTGAATGTATATTGCAATAGGCTACAGTATATTGATACTGTGAGAATTTTAAACCCAGATTCAAACATCGTGAGTTTTGTAGATGTTTTCACGCATCATGTCATGAACTGAAAATTTTTTTATATGTTTATTTTGGTGAAATTAAAGAGAATGACCAATGTGGTCAAGCTAATCCTGCACCAGACTATCACTAAACAGCAAAACCCAACTTTATTCTTAAAAATGTCTTGCTTTTGGTACTTAGGTAGATTGTTTGTAGATTTTACATTACTTAGGTTACGTGGGATATAACAGTGTTTAAAATCTTTAACTTTAGACAAACAAACCAACAAATAAATAAATAGTAAACTTAGGCAGAAACTTAAATGGCTTCTTAAATGGTTTGCACATTGCTTTTTTTTAAGATGAAAGTATTGTCACAGTTGGCGTCATTTGTGTTCCCAGTGTTTTGTGCTCGTTAGACACCATGAATTCATATCGTAACAGAAAATAAGATACAGACCTATTTATTATCTTCTTTTTTTCAAAATAATGAAACACAATTTTGCTTGCACCCATCGAGATGCCTGTTTTGATTGACAAAGCAACTTTATAGCTTACATTTTTAAATAATCAATCAATATGATCATTCTGATAATTCAGATAATTAATTGGAAAAATGTAAAATCATAATTTCATGTCCTCACAAATTACACAGCAATCGCTATTTTCAAGCTAGGTTTTAGAGTGTTTAGGCTTGAGATGGTTGATGATGGTATCAGGAATCGCTGATAGTTTCCATCTGGAGTGATAGCTTTTAAGTTGAAAGATTTAAATGCCTGAAAACATGTCTGCAGGTTTAAGGGCTTTAGCCACCTGTTTCCCTCTGCTTTGTGCATAAAAGGTTGGAATTCCTGCTTAGCACAGATTTTGATACAGCAGGTGAAAAATCGCTTGTGTCTCTATGTGTGGTGACCATGGTAACAGCAACGCTACAGATAGCCCCTGTTATCTTAAACCTACTTATCAAGGATAGACAGGTCTCTGTGTTTCTGTTTTTTCTGTGTTTGCTGGTTTTTTGTAATTGTAAAGTGAAAGGTGTGAGAAAGGCACTATATAAATATATAAACTTGTAACCCGAAGGTGAACCTGAAGGTCGCAGGTTAGAGTCTCGGGTCCGGCAGGGATTGTAGGTGGCGGGAGTGAATGACCAGCGCTCTCTGCCACCTTCAATACCACGACTGAGGTGAGACCCTTGAGCAAGGCACCGATCCCCCAACTGCTCCCCGGGTGCCGCAGCTAAAAAGGCTGCCCGCTGCTCCGGGTATGTGTGTGTGTTCACTACTGTGTGTGTGCACTTGGATGGGTTAAATGCAGAGCACAAATTCCGAGTATGGGTCACCATACTTGGCCACAAGTCACTTCACTATTATTTGAACATAAATAAAACTAAAAAAGAATGATGGTGGCCATGTACTTGTCTTAAGGCATGCATAGGATGGTTTCTTGAGCCCTTTTGTCACTCTTTGTATACTGAGTTGCAGCCACAAGCATTTGGCTGAATGTTGTTGTCTTCCTCCATCATGGTATTTTGTGTTTTGTACCGCTTAAAAGGCTCGGACGATAGCAGCAGCCGGATTTGCCAACCTCACTAGATTTCTTCTTCTTCTTCATAGTAGCAATAGTAATAACACACTGGGTAAACCCGACATCCCCTGCCCTGCAGATATGTCACAAGCCTAGTCTTATCGGCAGGTGCAACTTAAATGTTTCCTATACTGCTCTGGTCCACTAGCTAGCACTGACTGGAGCTGAATGCAAGTAAGTGAGCAGTAGTAAATAAAGCATTGGAGTTTTACGCATACACTCTACTACAAATATGAATCTCATTTATCATTTATTCCTATATTATTTCCTTCATCATTCATATCACAAAACTACCATTAACATGCAAGTCAGTCACCTCATAACGGTAACAAATATTCTCAGTGAAGCAAAATGTGTGAATTAAAAACGTGTGTAATTTGATAATCATCTATAGTTTTATTGTGTTTTATTTTGGTCTGAATCATTAATCACAATGTCAGGAGATAGATATTGGTCTTCAAAGAAAGATGAGAACAGAGACAGGAAAGAAAGCATGTAGTCTGATGTAAACTAGTTTATTATTTGTATATATTATTATTATTATTATTATTATTATTATTATTATTATTATTATTATTAACTTATTTGGATGTAATGGGGTGCAGCTGAAGAACAATATGATTCATATGATTTGTATTCTGCAGCTGGATTTCTTTTAATACATTATTCAAGTGCTTTAAGTCTTGTGCTTTTCTTATCCTTATGAATATTCAGCACAGTATTTAGCAGAATATTTAAATAACAAAATAATCAGTCATAAGATAACAAATTAATGGCTAGCATTTTGTTTAGACCTTATAATGAACAGCTCCGCCGTGAACATTTTCAGCAACATTCATTTTCAACTTCCTTCAGTTATTATAGTTCGGTTGAACACGGAACCGACGTGTCAGATGTACGTTGAGGATTTTCCCCCAAAAATTCACTTCTTTCAGTGAATTTGAAAAGCAAAAGCACACACACACATACTCTGGAACTATTTAATTCCCATGCTGGGGAGTCGTCTTCAAAATATTAATCTCGACAGAAAAGAGCTTTGATTTCCCACACTAAACAGAAACTCTGACCTTTTGACATCCACTTAACTTTAACTGATCCCTTATGAGCCATTTGCAAGTCAATTAGCAAATTAGCCCTAAGGACGTGACCCCTCCTACATTCTTTAGACTATGGAAATCAGATAGAGCTGGTCCAACATTTATAATTAATGAGTAATATTCATTTACAACATTCAGAGGAATGCTATGGGATGCACATACTGTACATGTGTCATGAGAAGGTTTTCCTTAGCCAGGACTCAGGTGAACGAAAATACACCATAAAGCTATGCAACTATTAGCCAAATTCCTGTCCCTCTGCTACATGATATTATTACGTCATCACTTTGACTTTAGTGTGTTAAAAGTCATTTTGCAGTTATCATTTCAGCGCAAGTAATGTTCTTATAGCGAGTATGTCTGTGCATGAATCAGATGTCTGTTTGCATTGGAGAAAGGAAGAATGAATGGTGTGTGTGTGTGTGTATACGTGTGTGTGTACGTGTGTGTGTGTGTGTGTGTGTGTTTGTACACCACACTTATTTATGGGGAAATGCATCCTTGTTGTAACACACTTAATATGGAAAATGTAATGGCTTTTATAAAAGATCACATTTCCCAGAATGCATCTAGTCAATATATTTTTCGAACACGACTCCATCAGTCTCCACTTATACGAGTAAAAACAGTCCGCGTTTATTGATTAAACGCAATAGGGATGATAATGCAGGAACATAAAAGACTGTGTTTTCACATGTCCATGTCTCCGCTTGGTGGTCCTCAGGTAATGATGTCATCTGCGCTCATGCACACACAAGACTGAGAGTGTTATTCTGGTGCTGTTCCTGGGTAAACAGATCTATACTCTTATTCTAACCCTTCACTGTGAGTTTATCTCAGAAACTCACATCACACTAATGTTCAAAATATGATTAATCATGAAGCCCAACTGTCGAATTCTACTGCTGTGGGTTTTTTTTTTTTTTTTTTGATCTTCAGAGCTGCTTGATTCATTCTGAGGCTCTAATTCTGCTTGCAACATCTGCACGTCTGGCTCACTTTCTGCTGTTGTGTTTCTTAAAAAAAAAGTCCAAATCTCAACCTTTCTTTAGTGGATAATCTCACCTGGATACTGTAGACTTGTACTTAAGAGCTGCTGCTGAAATCATAAAGACTGTCCTGTGCTCATCCCAGGATTCTTGTTCATAATATGCTCATACTGAACATCCTTTCAACACACTCAGTGCTGTTTGTTTACTCTTCTGCACCTGTATGCTGTAATGATATATATTCTCACCATCCAGTGCCGCCCAGAAGAGGATGGTTCCATTTTGGGTCTGGTTCCTGTCAAGATTTCTTCGTGTCCTATCACCTCTGGTTTGCTTATTAGCGATCTAAATCTACAGCTAGATTCCTGTAAAGCTGCTTTGTGACAAAGCAAATTGTATGTAAATGTTTTGATAGGCCAAACTTTTTTTCCTCTTTCAGCTGCTCTAATTCAGGGTCACCACAGCCTGCATATTTTTGATTCTGGCACAAGTTTTATGCCAGATGCCCTTCCTGACGCAACGCTCCCCATTTCCGGGCTCGGAACCAGCACTGAGAGTGCACTGACTCATTCAACCCTCCAGTGGCTGGTTCCCTGACCGGGATTCGAACCGTGACCGCGCAATGAGAGCACCACATGCTAGCCACTATTCTACCAGGGAACCTTTTCATAGGCCGAACTAAACTAAAGAAATCCAGCCAGCCAAGTTTTGGTAGCATTGATTTTCTTCACACTCATGTGCATGATCACAAATGATGATAAGTTATGGATAAATGACCAAATGAGGTCACGGCACATTTAATGACGTCCCGAAAACTCCAATATAGGCAAAGCTTACAGAGCTGAAAAGAGACAAAAACGATGACTAAAGAGTGAAAGAGTGTGTCCCGAGCACGACATGTTCTGAGCACATGTTCCAAGCACAGCTTTTCCTAAGCACAGTGCTAAATCTTCCAGTAATGCCAGCTTAGCCACTGCAGCGTGACGACTACCATAGTGACAAAGTCACTCTTCCTCATTTTATAGGGTGCCATTTATTTTCCAGTAGAATTTTCCTCATTTTTGCCAAAATTGTGCAAAATGCAAAATTGACTATGTGATTTGTATAAAAATAAATTTGCAGTAACTCGTCACCAACACTCAACACTATTTGAAGCCAACCAATCGAGGTTAACAATAGCGAGTCTCCTTATAAGTAAATTTACTCAGGAGCTCTCATAGGATACAGGCGCTTTTCAGAACTAAATGGATTTTCATGAATACCACATTTCTTGTAATGTGTAAATATTCCTGTGAGCGATTAATGAATAAAATTCATTTGTATGCAGTTTGATAAATGACATGCAATGCCATTTTGAATTTTAAGGTTTCCCTCAGAAGAACAAACCACATAATCTCTTTGGGTGCTAGATTTCTGTAACAGCATGCCAAATAAAATGCTATAAGATGATTAATACAGTATAATAATACAGTAAGTTTAGGGGGTTAAATCACAGGTTCACCTGTTTTTTCAAGATGGCATGATGACACGTTTTCTTTTTTTATACCAATACTCGTGCTAAAATATTGAGTATCACCTGATATTGATACCCCATGATATTTCTTCCTTTAAAAATGACTAAGCTTTAAAAATACAGGAAAAAATACTTTCTCACAAATCTATTGCATCGCAAATGGAGTATAATAAATACAATAAAGAATAAAGTGCAAGTATAATAAAAATCAATCCTAACCAAAAGAAAAAAGAAAAAAAAATCAAGTCTCTCTTTATATGTAGACATTTCCAGTTCCAAAAAAAAAAAAAAAACTTTTTCAAATCCAATTCCAGTCTTTTCCATTTGTTACAGGGTTGGGTTTTGCTGGTATCAGTGCCATCTCTCAGTTTGTTTTTATAGTCGTTAGTCTATGAATTAATACAGAATTGCCCTTGTTGCTCACTTAAGGGAGATCTGGATAATAAGCTAGGAAATTGGCAAAATTTTGACATACTGGTGCAAAAAAAAAAAAAAGACCTGGTGGTGTGTTTCCACTTGTTTTTTTTTTTTTTTTGTCGCCTGACTCTGAAACATTTTTGTTCCACCTCTCAACTCCATCTTCATTTGTTTTTGTTCTATGCACGCTCAGTGAAGAGCCTTGAAGACGAGTAACCCTGAGCTCCAACAAAACACTCTCTCAGATCGTTAAGTAGCAGCAAGGACATCATGCGGCCTCCTCTCACTCTTTCTCCCTCTCTCTCCCTCTCTCTTTCTCTCGCTCACACTCTCTCGTCCTCTCTTACTTATTTTCACTCATTTATTTTTACTTATTTTCAATCATCTTCTCTCTATTTCTGTTCCTCGCGCTTTCTGTCATACAGTGACTTACATTCTGTTTTCTTGTTCTATTACTCCCTCTCCATTGCCTTTTCCCATCAGTTTATTATTCTCTCTGTCTCTCTTACTTCCTGCTTGCACACTGTATTTCTGTTTCTGTCTATTTGCCTGTTTGTGCTCTCTCTCCCTCTCTCTCTCTCTCTGTCTCTTTCTCTCTCCAAGTGCTTCCATTTTCCAATCATGTCTCTCGAGGGCTTTTTTCTCATCTTCCCTCTTTTTCCTGATGGCCTCTTTCCTAGCATTTTTTTTTCATTTCCTTTGTATAAAAAGGGGAGAAAGAATGAAAGCAAAACAAGGACATAAAGGTAATGGAAGGTCAAGGGAAAGAAAAAGAAAAATGTAGAATGGGACCACGTCTTAATTTTAAGGTGTATTAAAATGTAAAATCTTTTTTTTTTTTTTTTTCCTTCATAGAAAACCTTCTCTATTCTCGATAAAAAGAGGAGTGGCGAGGAGAATAACGAGTGGGATAATGAAAGATGGAGTGATAGAAATGCAGGAGATGAAGGAGCAATGGAGGGATGTGGTGTGGTATTGAACCTTGTTTTCATTTCTGACCAGTGGATTTGCTCTGATAAATATTAAACAGGTTTTATATAACAGTAGTAATATTAAAAATAATAATAATAATAAACGGGATTGGGAAGACTGCTTCCTGTGAAGAAAATAATTACATTTCACACACATGTACACACACACACACACACACACACACGTAAATCCCTCTTTGACTGATAGCATCATTTCAATCAGAGTCTAATTACAGTAACTTCCTGCTCTCACTTTGCTCCTTTGCCTCATAGTGATAACTGATAGATGAAGGCACATTTACTGCAGGTGGAAATGTATATTTTGCCCTATATGAATATTTAATGCTTCAGAATCGATCAGCATTTTGACGTTGACATGATAAACCCCTCGTAACAACATAGAATGGAATTTAATCCGGGATATCTGAGATTAGAGGTCATAATTGTGCTGAAGAGGTTCAGCACTCGTTTAGTACAGAGCAAGAAAGACAAAACGATGTAGCTATCATTACAGATGGTTACATTCGCATTTTTGATGATCGATAATCCCAAAACTGTGGTCTATTACGCTCCAGACCTCATGACCTCCGGGCCTTTTTTTTTTAGATTTTGGTACTGAGCCATTTAGTGTCACTGCTAAGTGAAATTAAAATTTTAAAAATGCCATAAAAAACAAAAAATGCATAGAAAATAAAATAAAAATAAGAAAACAAAGTATAAAAATATAAAAATAAATAAAAAAAATAAATATATGAAATTATAAAAATAAAAAAATAAAAATAATATTAAATATAAGAATATAAAAGACAGTTATTAGCATTAGCACATAATCATAAAGCAGGTTTATGGCGTAATTTTCAGTAATGGATTGTAAAAAAAAAAAAAAAACAGTAATGAGGTATTAAAGTGGCACATGCATAGAAATATATATTTTTGCCATTGTAGAAAATGTACTTAAATAAAAAAAATAATAAACGTGATCACTATTCTTCTCTCTATTCTTATAAAGGCATACACAGGAACTGTTTGTCTTTTAGAATAATGGTAATGAATATAACTCTAATATTTAGTGTTTAAAAATACACAATAAACATACGGGGACATTTTCAAGAATATTCAATAGCTTATTTTCTCCCTCACTATATTCCAGTGATGTTCAAGGTCATATTACTGAGAAATCGATTGTAGAAATAGTAGAGACAGCAAATGTCGGACTCGAAGTTCCAGAATGCAATGCTGCTATACGGCACAGTCGCACTGAATTACAGGTGGACAGGCTAAAGGGCTAAAGGACTAAAGCGCTGCTGCATTGCTCTTTTTATAAAGAGATGAAACAAGGGCTAATTCTATTGGCACCACTATGGTCAGGTAGTCGAAATGCATTGTGGATAATGTAGGAGTGAAAAGAGACAATTAAAGAAGATTAAGAAAAAAAGCCAACCTGAATTTCATTACAAAATAAAACGTGTATGCCACAAGATCACATAAAGGTGGATTCAGGGTGGATTTTTTACCTTTAGCTAAATCTTTCCTTCAACTATCCATCTCTAAATTTCTCACTCTCTGTCCAAGTCTTCCTATGTCTTTACACAACTTCTCTATCTGTCTGTCTGGCTGTCTCTCTCTCTCTCTCTCTCTCTCTCTCTCTCACCATCTTCCTATTTTAAATTCACACCAGCTCTCACACGTCTTCTATTAAACTGATTAGGATTAGTGCTCTCTGACTGCTTTATGGAAATGTTTCGATGAACACACATAAACAAACACACACACACACACACACACACACACAAACATCTCAGCTCGTGCCTAAATATGTTTTTGTCATTTTGTAATTTGCCTCTCCTCTTGCGCTCTCATATGCCTGTGATCATGTAAATGACTGCTTTTTCACTCATATATGTCAGTCCAGAGCTCAGGTTACTATCAGTGCCAGGTTTCACCTGTTCTCCCTGTGTCCTTTTGGGGTTTCCTCCAGGTTCTCTGTTTCTTCTCACCTCCAAAAACATGAACATCTAAGTTGCTAAGTGTGAATGTGTGTGTGTGTGTGTGTGTGTGCGTGCAAGGTGGCCTATGACGGACTGGTATCCCATCCAAGGTGTATCCCCACCTTGCGTTCCCAGGATAGGCTCTGGATCCACCGCGACCCTGACCAGGATAAAGCGCTTATTGAAGATGAATGAAATAATGAATGCTTGTGTATATTTCAGTTTCTTTCCAGGGCTTTCATAATCCGTTTGGCTCTTTTGCTGGTGTGTACTGGCAGGACTGTGTGATTTGGAAGTCGGGACCAAACACACGTCTATTTGGTGCTTATTACACTATTGGTGCTCCGAGGTTTTCGTAATAATATTATACTGTATCTGTACTCACTCATACACACTGTCAGTATTGCGTGTTTAAAAATGAGCATTTAACAAGAATATATGTAAGTTTGTGTGAATTAGTAGGATGTGTGTATGTGTGTTAGTGTGAGGGTGGCTGAGGAGAATCTGAGGAGAAATGTTCTAGTAGTTCCCCCTCTCTCTCTCTCTCTCTCTCTCTCTCTCTCCCTTTTGTATGCCACATTTCTCATTCTGGGGCTTTAAAAGGTCGGTTTTATGCCTCCTTAATGAGCTCTTCAGTGAAGCATGCATAGATTCAGATTTAGCAGTGATTATTAGCTAGAATCGAACACAGCAGATACATTTGTTGATTGCTGGAAGTAACAAGGCGGATGCAATCATATCACAAAGAATGAAGAAAAAGATATTTCAGTAGCTGTAGTTTATTTCGTCATTAATTGATTTCGTTGTTTAGCAGTATGAAGGTAAAGTAACAGATTAAACAAAGTAAAAATGATTGCCTATTTTTATCTACAACCTAGTGCAGGGGTTCCCAAACTTTATTGGCCAAATGACCCCAAATGGACATTATAATATATTATATATTTTCTGCAACACTAAGCCTTGGCATTTTGGTTTCTCCTTGTTAGTTACTCAAGTCACGCTTGTATTCAAAAAATGTTTCAGCATATTTGTTTTGTGTTCATTTTCTTGACTTCTCTTGCTTCACTGTGTAAGATTCACTCAATGTTGTTGAAGAAATAGCAGAGGTAATGGACATAGAAATGTGTCCATTTTTATTGCTGAACTCCTACGCTAGTGCAGTGTGCCAGGATAGCAAAAAGACTAATAAACATCTGTAATTGTGAAGTGACAGAAAGCTCCAGATTGCAATGACCAACATACATTATATGTTATAGGTTTACATGACCATTTTATAACCATTAAAAAAGAACCCTTAAATAGCTTTCAAACAACACCACCCTGATGCCTCTGCGATCTATGGAGCCTGAGAAAGAGGCCACGAAAGTCGGCCATATTAGCCGACATTGGAGCTCTATTTTTGGCTAAAATGAGACCTTATTTGCTGCTGTGGAGCTCGTTTTGTTTTAATCGATCATTTTCAAAGTCCCCAGGTCATAGATTTTGTTTATTCAATCAGTTTAATTATACATTTATTTACATTTACTTTTATTTACATTTATACATTTTGTTTTTTATTTTCAAGATATGGTGAACCTGTGGTACAGTTTGTTTACAATATTAAACCATAGCATTTTTTTTCTTTTTTATTTATTTAAGTTCGTTTTATTTAATTTTTATTTATTTACAGTTTTATACAGACAAAATGCACATTTTTTTTGCAATTTTTATTATTCAGAAATAAAACAGAGTTCCCACAATCCTCTGTGCCAGATTTCCGACTGACCGGGAGGCAGGACAAAAACCACCTCACTTCACTGCAGTGTAAATGTACCATTAGAGCAGCAGTTGGTCTAATCTGTATCGCTCTTCATCTCACATTCTCACATTTGCAGCCACTGTGTGAAAATGAGAGAGAGAGAGAGAGAGAGAGAGAGATGTGATGATCCTACAGGAGAACTAAAGTACAAATGAACCCCAGTGGATTAATAGAGCTTTCACTAATGAAAAGAAATAAGCGAAGGAAAGAAAATGAAAAGAAATGAAATAGGTGGAAAGAGAAAAAAAAGAAAAGAAAAAGAAAAGACTTAAAGAGGACGGATGAAGAGAAAAGAAAGCGCCGACCTGAGTGCCTTCACCGTGCCCTTGGGTCGAGATGCTCACTCCTTTTCCAATCAGTGAACACGTACACACATACATAGACACGTACACATACACACACATACATACATACACACACACACACACACACACACATGCTGGCTCTCATAACTGCACTCAGTTTCTGTAATTTACATTTAAATGAGAATAAATCGCAACTCCTTCAAAAGCGAATTACCTGCACTGTTTCTGCATCTTCGTTACCTTACTATGCACCATACTGCTGACTTAAGTCCCAAAATTGCATCAATAATTACATGGGGAAAGTTACTTGTACCAAGAAGCATGTTAAGTAGCTGCTTAAGTCAATTTTCTCGGTGTGCCATTCAGGTTATTCAAATAAACTTTGCACACAAGCACATGCTTTTAATCCTGAAAAAATGAAAGGACAGGAAATGTGGACTGAAGCAGGACTTTTTTCTCTTCTTTGCAGTCAAATTTAATGCAGTATAACATAAAAGCAAGCCCAATACGATGATATACGAATGGGAAGATGGCAAGCATTGAAATAAACATGTAATAGGAGTCTGCCAAATTCTTGTACTGCTGCATGAATAGTCGAAAATGGTTTAATTTAACAATATGGCTTCCACCATCATTATTAGGCAGTTCATAAAGTTATGACATTTTAAAACTGTACTAGCTTTTTATACCTGATGAAATAACAAATGCAATTCTTGGTGGTGAAGGACTCTACTGCTTATCTGTGACCTTTCTAGACACTGAAGGATGCACTGTTCATACACATTTAAAGAGCATAGGACACATCAGGTGACCATTTGTGTGACATTCTGCTTCTGGAAATATTGTCGGTGCAAATATGAGGTCGGAGAAGAAGCGAGGGAACGGAAATAGTTCAACATTTACACAGTGATATCTTTGTTTTATCTTTGCTCTTTGCAGCTCCAGGCTCTTTGTGTGATCCTGGCTTTCTCTGTGTCTGCCGGCTTCCTGACATTCTCTCATGTTCTGTCTTTCTTGAACTCATCTGCTTATATAATCACTCTCACCATATTGCATTGCTAGCTCTACCACTCACTCATATGCTTTCTCACTGTCTCTTTACTATTTATATATTCTCACCATCTCTCTGAGTCTCTTGTGAGTAGTCCATGAGTGAGAGAGAGAGAGAGAGAGAGAGAGAGACAAAGAGAGAGAGAATGAGAGATCATCACTCTTCATCAGTCTGTTCTTAATGCACTTTGACGTGCCTAACTGCTCCTGTTCATATCTTTAGCTGCTGTCTCCGAATATCCTGGTCAGACACTATTTGTTTCCTTTCTTTTTTAAAATACGCCATGCTGATATTCCATACATACATACACTCGCCGTCCACTTTATTAGAAACACATGTACACACACAACTGCACATTCATGCAATTGTCCGATAAACCAATCATGTGGCAGCAGTGCAATGCAAAAAAAAAACCTTCAGATACAGATGAAGAGCTCCAGTTAATGTGATCTCAGTGACTTTGACCATGGCATGGTTGCTGTTTCCAGAAGGGCGGATTTCAGTAGAAACTTCTGATCTCCTGGGATTTTCTCACGCAACAGTTTATACAGAGTGTTTGAAAAACAAAAACACAAAAACTTCAAGTGAGTGGCAGTTCTGTGAACGGAAACGCCTTGTTGATGATAGAGATCAGAGTACAATGGCCCGACTGGCTCAAGCTGACAGGACGCCTACAGCAACTCAAATAACCACTCTTTACAACCCTGGTGAGCAGAAAAGCATATAAGAAAGCACAACATGTTGAACCGTGAGGTAGATGTGCTAAAACAGCAGAAGACCACATCGGGTTCTATTCCTGTCAGCCAACAGAAGGGATCTGAGGCAACAATGGCCACATGTATGCTAAGACATGAGGTTTATTCTTATCATCTCTTAACAACTTACACATGATCTTGGATCAATTAATTCTTCCGGCATTATGCACTGTTACTGCTTTCAGTCAATAAAAAAACACATTTTTGGGACCTGGGACTCTTTGCAGTGTATGTTGTTGTGTGAAATTATAATATTAATCAGAATAATGCCCTGTGCCCTAGTGCCCTGTGATGGACAGGCATTCCATCCAGGGTGTATTCCCGTCTCTCACTCAGTGTTCCTGAAACAAATTAATTAACAAATTAATTAAAATTAACAAATTAACCGAGGCCCTGATTTACTACCCCAAATAACTAATGCTAATTTGTATGTCCAATGGGATAAATTGTGTTTGCATTTTGTGGGTGATTTCCTAAGAATAATTGCTAGTCATGGCAAGAAAGGAGGGGGTAAACTATGTGTAAATTAGGTCTGTTCTTAGCTGTGGTGAGTTCAGATCTCTAAGAGACTTCCAGAAGAGTGAAACTAAACTGAAACCGACGTGAATCCAATGTGGAGATCAAATATAAAACCAAAGCTCTCGTGGTAATAATAAGTCTTCAATTTATGAAGCTTTCTGTCTTCAAATGGAGAATTTCTTCAGATTTAAGACATGCCCTTTTGTCTTACTAATTTGCATGGTCTGGATTACTGAGTGGCTTTACAAGCAATAAATGAATCAGTTGCATTAGATACTGCCCTGTGTTTTACATTTTTGGGTAGAAATGCCCCAAATTGCATTTCCATTAAGGCAAAACACACTAGAAGTGGTATAGTATGTTGCTCAGATAAAAGATACAATGCTACATACATATCCCTGTTAGCCTGGATAATTCTTTACAGGTGTTAACAAGATTGTTTTTACACTTGCACATTTAGTATATCGCGGTCAGAATATTTTAAATGCTACATATAAAAACATTTATGCTTTAAATACTTAATTATGCTACCACAGCATGCAAACAAATAGTTGTCTTCCTGCATGCATCACTGTCCGTTCCAAATAGATAACTCCTCAGTGAGATTAAAGATCATAATAATATGTAACATATTGAAAAAAATTTTCAAGTATCACAATATTATATTTATACACACACATACACACATACATACACACACACACACACACACACACGCGCGCGTCTTTCTCTTCTTTAGATCACTGTGGCTTTTAAATTCGTGCCACTTTGCTCTTGCCTTCTGTGTTTCCCCAGAGAGAATTACTATATATGTAAGTGTGTAAGAATGTGTGTGTGTGTGTGTGTGTGTGTGTGGGTCTTGCTTCTCTTAATTCTGCATTACACTAATGGCATTTGGAGCTCACTACAGAAGCAGGGGATGGTAGAAAGGCTCCTAATGAAAAGGTAATGACATGCTGTCCATCGCTGTAATGGCCAATTATCTCTCTCTCTCGTTTTTTAAACAACACACACACACACACACACACACACACACTCAGAGATTGCAATGTTTCAGTTACTCAGTGATTAGATTGTTTCCTTTCCTTTCCTTTTTCTTTTCTTCAAGCACTGATTCTTAAGTAGAAAGGTCACATGATTAATCTTTTGAGAGCTTTATAATTGTGTCTGCGTTTGTGTGTACATTGACTTTTCCCCCATTTTGTGCAGGTGTACAGTTCAGCATGGAAACCAGACCTCAGCAGTAAAAATCGGCATCGAATCAATTCAGTTAAATGTGCAGTTTAAGCACTGTACACTTGGCAGTATGCCAAAGTGGGAAGACGAAGAAATTAGTCGCGACTATTTTTTTGGTGTGAAACCAGGTGTAAAATCGCACAACACATTGCTCGGAGTGTTATACCTAGTGTTGCCAGGTGCACAGTTTTCCAACAGAATCCACCTACTTTTGAACATTGACACCATTTTTATATATTGTCATAGATATTTTTTTAAATTTGTGTAACAATATACGACCATTTTAGGTCTTGGAGGAACTACTAAGGAAACTAGGTCTTTGTCAACTGGGCAGTTTTTGTCAGCAACACTGGCTGTACAGAGCCTACATCCATTTTTTTCTTTCTTTCTTTTTTTTAACAACCACCAGAAGAAATTCAACACATGAAACAAGACTTTTCCAAATGTTATAGAAGCCACAGTCGACCACATGAAAAATGGAATCGAGTTCAATTGCACACATTCACATACACTATATGGCAAAAGTATGTGGACACCTGACCATCACACCCATATTTGGGCCTTCCCCAAACTGCTGCCACAAAGTTGCAAGCACACAATTATTTAGAATGTCTCTGTATGCTGTAGCAGTAAGATTTCCCTTTACTGGAACTAGACGGCCTAAAAGCACAAAGCATGGTCCATATAGACATGGTTTGCCAAGGTTGATGTTGAGGAACTTGAGTGGCCCTAGCCCGAGTTCAACCTTTGGGATGAATTGGAACGCTGACTGCATACCAAGCCTTCTCGCTTGACATCAGTGCCTGACCTCACTAATTCTCTTAGGGCTGAATGGGCACGAATCCCCACAGCCACGCTCCAAAATCCAGTGGAAAGCCTCCCCAGAAAATTAGAGGCTATTATAATAGCCAAAAGGAGGAGCAACTCTGTGTTAATGTCCATGGTTTTGGAATGGGCACATATGGGTGTGATGGTCAAGGTGTCCACCTACATTTGGCCATATAGTGTATCAGCTTTATAGTGTAGGTGCAGTTTGCCTTCTGCACTTTTTCCTTGTCTTGGCTCCCTTTTTCTGATCTCAATGGCTGACCAGTTTCACCACTTTACATGGCATTTAAACCTCAATTTATTCTTCACGCAGAGCACATGTAGTAGGTGCAGTTTGCGTGATAAGCTACAGCCTTATTAAATGTTAATTTCTTACGCACTGCAGGCTCATTTTGCAGCCACATCAAGTCACGTTTTCCACTGCGCCTCCTGACGTACATACATCTGACCCTGCATTAGTAAACGAATCCACACTTCTCTTTCATCTCTTTTTTGTTTCCCTCTGCTTCTCCCAATTTCCAAATGCCTTTTCGGAGTAATGAATGTTTACAGATGCTCCTGCTGCTAAACTCTCCCCCTCTCTGTGTTTCTTCATGGTTCAGACAATCTGAATCCATTTAGTATCATTTTTCATCCTTTTACATTTAGTTATTAGCATACATCTAAAACGTCCTCTAAATAACTGCATTAATTGGTGTGCTTCACCTGGTTGTATGAGGATTTCTTTCTAAACGGTGCTCAACATTTGTGAAACCAATAACATACATAATACATAATAACATACAGTTTAGCAACGTTTTCCATCTTTTCTAATTCCTATTCTTCTCAATGCAGGTTCTGATTCTCGACCATAACTTCATAAACATAAGTTTCTATCAGTGCATGCTGGGAAGATGATGAAGATGTCTGTAAGAACGGAGAGGTTCAGCATCTGGAAGTGCTTTCGAGCTGGACAGATCAATTTTGATTTGTCAGGATTTGGTTTCAGGTGATAGATCTCCATCCAGTAAAAGATATGGGAAAGGCAGTTAGATATGATCAGAGGGATGGGAGGAAGAAAGAGAAACAGAGTTGAGGGTCATCAGTACATCAGTGGTAAGGACTGTTAAATAATTACTATAAATAAAGTTCAAATTCCTCTTTAAAGCTTATTATATTACTATCGCTATATTTATCATTGTGCAGGAGGTTTTTCATTTTAAGCAGCCAGATATGAAGCTCACAGGGTAAACAAAGACCATGGTCATTCACATAAACATGAAACATAACAGCATTCATTCCTCCATCCTTAATAACTGGCTCGTCATGGTCATGGTGGTTTGAATGAGGCTACTAGTTTGTGTATATTTCAGAAAATAAAACTTTTTTTTTTTTTTGCAATCTGGTACATACAAAAATAATAACTGAGAGAGAGGAGTTAACAAAGCAGTTCCATGCATATCTCTAATTAAGACCAGTTATGAACTCGAGTGATGTAGCTGAGGTCGAGGAACTTTCAGAACCAGAATTCACACACAATGCTAACAGTGCTGGCGTTTCTACCTCTGTTTTTCTCCACTATTACTTTCTGGGGGTTTTTTTCTCATAGAGTTCATATTGAATTAAAAAGAAAAGTCCAGTTTATGCCACGCCCACTTCTTATTTATTCAGCTGTGTTCAAAAGTGTTTTTTAACACTGAACAATACAATAATCACATGATGTAAATTTCACAGTACAGTTTATTTAAAGTGTGATCGATGTTCACTTGCAAGCACTTGAGACATGTACAGTACTGTGCAAAAGTCTTAGGCACCCTATTTTTTTTAGTAGATTTTTATTTTATGACTTCGACATTATTGATTCAGTACAAAAACTTTAGATTTCCAAACATTAGCTTTCCAGCACAAAATTAAAGAAAAATGTTTGTATGTTAGTAAAGAAAGCAACATATCACATAAGAGACCTGTACCTATACAGACAAAAAAACATAATGAAGGCTGCTGGGTTTTGCTGCAAATATAAGAAGCAAGTGTGACAGTCAAAGTCTCCAGAAGAGCTGTGGCTGCTTCTGCAAGATGCTCAGTAAAACTTACAGTTATAAAACTGCACAAATTGTACCTGAGACTACTTTTTACTGACTACTGTTTACTGCTCTTTATAGTATTTTTTATGTAGAAACATTTAATTTCATTAATTTTGAAGGCATCTTTGCTCTACAGCATTTCTTTGCATGTGCCCAAGACCTTTGCACAGTACTGTGTATGTATTCATTCGTTCATTCATCTTCAGCAACTGCTTTATCTTGGTTAGGGTTGTGGAGGAACATTGGTCTGAGAGGTGAAAATAGGGCACCATACATACACACAAACACATTTAGCATAGCCGATCCACTTACTAGCACTGACTCCTTTGTGGGAGGTCGGAGGAGACCAGAGAACCCAGAGGAAACCGAGACAAACACAGGGAGAACATGCAAAACTGGGCAGTAACCCGAGCTCAGAATCAAACCTGCGATCTTTGAGCTGTGAGGCGGCAGCGCTACCCACTGTGTACGTTTACAATTAAGAATACAATTAAGTAGATTTTTTTTTTGCTAAGGCTAAATCCATTTCATCCAACAGCCACTGGGTTATAACAATACTAAACGCCTCATTGGCTGGATGATGAGTTGAGTGGGATCCATCAGGACTTAGTGGATGTGTGTGGAAAATGCAAAGGAAGGAAGTTAGTTGAAAATCAATGACGTGAAATACTCCTTCATTCCCCAGATTCCATTGTAACATTGTTAACAGCCCAAGTTAGTCAGTCACCTGGAAATTTCTGGCAATGAAAGAATCTCTGGAGCAAAAAGCTCAGTGTTGGCACAAGACAGCTCCTACTATCTCAGCCAGACTAAAGCTTGGCTGTTTCCAGCGTGTTTATAGTGAAATAAACAAGTTTATTTGGAATGGTCTCTCTGTTTGTATATACACTGTGTAAGTTTGCTGTCCTGAATATATTTTAATGTATGCTGGTGAGACAACATTCATGCAGTCCACTCTTTTATAGCTGCAATGCCAAACACTTCAGATTCAGAATCTCAGTGAGAGAGGACAGGAATTGGCTTTCCAACCGTATTTTATGCAGATTCTGAAAACGAGAATATAAAAACCATGAATAAAAAAGCATGTACATATTGCAAACAAGTTGTTTCTCTTGGCTAAGGTGTAAAAGCGTAAAAGTTGGCCTGCGGATAAAAAGAAGATGCACTGAAGAATGATGACACTGATGACGCAGCCATCTTCTCATCCATATATGACCATATTATCATATTGGGCTTTTTGTATTTTTCATTTTTAAATCGTCTCTTACTTTTTTTCATATTACATTTGACAGCCAAAAAAAAAAAAGAAGCTATTTCCTTCTTCAGTCAGCATTTTCTATCCCTGTAATGTTTTGGCTTAAAAGAGCTGAAGGCGCTGAAAGGAACTTTGCAAACTAGCATCATTTTGAATATCAGCCCAAAACGGATCATTTCAATGTCAGGAACTTGTAGTGCAGTTGGATGTAAGAACTTTTCAGCGCGACCGACACGTTCAAATATTAGCGTAACGCAAATTTCTTCAGAAAAAAAATTCTAAAATTGAAACCAAATCAACTTTAACTTTATTTCTGTCTCACCATCTTCCTGCATATTTTAGCCTCTATTCTCTCTTAAACTCCCTTTTTTTATTCAACCTCTTTGTCTTTCTCACGCTTCATCTCTTTTAATGTCTCACTTCCATCTATTTCTGATCTATTTCTTGATCTCGATCCCTGTCTCCTTGATCCCGCTCTCATTGTTCTCTCAATGTACATTTCTGCATGGAACCTTTTTCCTGGTGTATGCGTGAAATGATGCTACATGGCCCTAATGCGCCTTTGATCTGACAAAGCTTTAGGACACAGCCAAAGACAATAAGCTAATATGTAGGGAGCATGACATGCTGGGGGGCTTTATGGAAAAACAGTCCCGCTCAGTGATCTCTGAATGTCTGAATTTACTATTTACAGTCTTCCTCTGCCTATAGCCTCTCTCTCTCGCTCTCTCTCTTTGTGTGTGTGTGTGTGTGTGTTCTCTGTCTTTCTCTCTCCCTCTCTCTTTATTTCTCTCACTGGTATATGATCTGGAAGATGCTATTGGTGTGTGACAGCTCAATCGTGAGCCCTTTAATGGAAGCTCAGAATATCCACCCCGCTGAACAGAATAATGCCTCACACCCTAGATGTGTGTGTTAGTTTAGAAAAGTGAGTAGATAATATGCTTTAATCGGTTAGATTCATTTAAGCCATTTATTTAAGTCATACTTTTAAGAATAGGTATAATAGGGAGTACTTTGTACAAGTAACAGGACAAACTGGTTGTATCCAGTGGCGGGTGGTTGTGATATGAGATGAATTAAACTATTAGGTGTGAGCAATACACTATATCATGAGGTCTCATTGATGACATAATCAGAATGACGTGGCACAAATTAGTACTAACAGTTAAAGACAAATCAGCAGCTGAATTTGGGAATTTTTGTTAGTGTTTCAAATACAGAACATTGTAAAAAAGAAAATTTGTATACCCGTCATTCAAACACTGTTTTTGTGTTTGTACTTTGATTGGACAATGTCTAATAAACTAAAACTGCTATTACTACTACTATTAAATAAATAGTCCACCTTGTTCATGTACAATACACCCATGACTGTATTTCACATGCGCCTTCTCAGTCACTGATGATGATGTGTTACGGATGCGTCAATGAAGTGGCTCAAACGCAGATGAACTCCATGGGCCATTTCACTCTGTGTTATCACCTGACACGACCACGACCTCACCTGACACGACACTGATAGGCTGTACGAATCTACAGACTCACTGGAAAGAAATTAGGCCAGCATTGCTTCTTCATAGTGTATTTTACTTATGACTGTTGGTGGTTATGGTGTGCGTGGGTCCACAAAAAAATCCAAAATAATCAGCCTTAAGATTATTGTTAACGACAAAGTAAATCTGATGCAGATCCCAAAAATGAAAGCTTACTGTATACTGATGGCTTTTATCTTTGAAATACAACTCGATTGTGTTCTACTGGCTATATAGTGTTCTATATAGGTTCGAAAACTCCATTGTGTTATACTATTAATGAGGATATGTAATATCTAGGACACCATTTGGGACTGTGCCTTTTTTTTGTTGAATGGTTAAATAAAATAAAATAAAATACTACTACCACTACTACTACCACTATTACCACTACTACTACTACTACTACTACTACCACCAATACTACTACCACTATTACTACTACTACTACTACTACCACCAATACTACTACCACCATTACTACTACTACTACTACCACCAATACTACTACTACTACCACTACTACTACCACCAATACTACTACCACTATTACTACTACTACTACTACTACTACCACCAATACTACTACTACTACCACTACTACTACCACCAATACTACTACCACTATTACTACTACTACTACTACTACTACTACTACTACCACCAATACTACTACTACTACCACTACTACTACCACCAATACTACTACTACTACCACTACTACTGCCACCAATACTACTACTACCAATACTACTACTACTACCACTACTACTACCACCAATACTACTACCACTATTACTACTACTACTACTACTACTACTACTACCACCACCACTGCGACTATGACTACTGGTCAGTAGTAGAATAGTAGTAGAATTGCTACTAGTACTACTATCACCACCAACACCACTGCGACTATTACTACTACCACTACTACTAGTACTATTACCATTGCTACTACTATTACTACTACTACTGTACTACCACTGCTGCTACTACTTCTACTACTACCACTACTAATACTACTAGTACCATTGCTATTACTTCTAGTACTACTGCTACTACTTCTACTACTTCCGCTGCTACTATTCCTACTACAACTAAAAGCACTACCACCACTACTACTACTGCTGCTATTACTAATACTATCACTACTACAACCACCACTTCACCACTACTACTATACTATTAATACTTCTTCCATACTTTTACAATCTGTGAAGTGATTATGGCCTTATGTAGGTTTTACATATTGATATAATATCCATGTTGCTATAATAAATTTGTTATAAATTTGTAAATGCATGTATTTCTGCTTACTGAGTTTAACGTAAACATAAAAATAGATTTTTGTTGAACTTACATATTTTACTTAAGTGGAAATTTTGCCCTTAATATAAATACATTGAGCTAAGAATGATTTTTTTCAGTGTAGTACACGCACACACAAACACACACACTTACACGCACACAGTAGTTACTGCTTATTGGTGCAATAGACCCTACATTAATTTCTGCTAGGTCCTGCAGTGACGCGAGTGAATGATCAATGATATTTAATTTTTTTTTTAATTTATATATATATTTTAAAGCACAGACAACCTTTCTCTGATCTGGCTACAAATCTGTGATGAATTGATGTTTTCTCTCTCATTCATTCTTTTTCTTCTTTACCTCTGACACTGACAGTGACACACACTCAGTCAACAACAACAGGGTCCAAAAGTCAGAGACACTTCTAATAAAAGTCCAAAATAATTTTGTTCTTATTGAGTAAAAGCATTGGGGGTGATAACGCAGAGAAGACTGTTATAGACAAATATCAAATATCAGGTGTTAGTCATTATTATGATCTCGCCTCTCCCTACTTTGCATTGCAGCATCCATGGCAACAGCGCCAAGTACTTACAGTCAGCTCCAGAATTATTGGCACCCTTGAGAAGGATAGGTAAAAAAAAAAGGTTATTTGGCTTAAATTCACATTAAAAATGTGAGAAAAATCTACATTTCAGACATAGCATATCAAACACACAACAGTAAATTGGAAAATGCAGCAATAAAACAAAAATCACAACAGGAAAATCAGAAAAACAAAATCAGATTTTTTTCCTAACCCTCCCTGTTGTAGCTAAACGAGCATGTGATGTTCGGTAAGGACCTTCTCCTTCCATTTCGACTTAATATTGATGTGTTTCTGATTTTTCCTGTTGTATTTCTGGTTTTCTTGTTGTGTTTTCTGATTTCTGATTGCTGTGGTTGTTTTGATTTGATGTACACTAATTACTTTCCTAGGTAATTGAATGTATTTGCACTCCAGACACACGGTTTAAAAAAAAAAAAAAACCCTTATGTAAAGCACTCCTGAGAAAACATAATACACTTGTGGCTTATATTATGCACACACACACACACACACTCACACAAAATCAAATCTAACCAACGTTCTTTTCTTCTTTCTTTCTTTTTTTTTTGGTTTTGTTTTGGGAAACGCTGTTTTACCATACTCCATGCAGGCTTTCGTAAACCTCTTTTGTTACTTCTCGTATTTTCAACATTTTTCTCCAGTTCGGCCGCCTGTGATCTTCTTTTCAAACTGCTGCTCATGCCACATCACAAGGCAACATAACACCCTCGGTGGAACCGCTATCTACCTTCTTCTGCATACATGAGCTCACAAACACCCACAATTGGCTAGTGTCATTGTGATTGACAAGGAAGAGACAGTCTGTCATCACTCCCACCCAGACAGCATGGCCAATAGTGTGGCTCTTTAATATCAGGACCTTAATACAATCACATTCAGACATTTAGTTGAATGCACAGAAGTGGATTCTCAACATATCAATATGTAATCATATGCTTGTCTTTTTTTTTATTATTTCCTTTATTTTTTTACTCCCCTATGTTGTTTATTTAATACAAGGCCATCTCTCTTTTGCCAACGAAATTATTCCCACTCACTAATGATGACTAGTAATGAGCGCAAATGTTGGGTCATGTTACAGACAGATGACTGCTCAGTAACCTCATGGTGAATAAGAGGCTGTTTTATTGATCAGGGTTAATCATCTTGAGTACAATGCTTATGATCGGCCTACATTTCAACCACATTCCAACATTTTCAAATCTATAGCTTATTTTGTTTTTAATAAACAACCTCGGATAAATCGTCAGAAGTAGAATCTCTAATCATATGGCCATAAAACAAGAAGAAAACTAAAATTTACAATGTGTTGCGAACACTGCTGAACACAGTTAATGTATGCTAACATTGTGGCTCAAACGAATTTTTATATTACTTTTTTTGGACAGATGTAATCACCATTACATGAAATGATGTGACTGCTTTATTTAGCTGTGGGCAGTTTGTGACTGCATACTGCATATGAGGGTAATTGATTTTTCCCCATATTCCATTAAACCTTTTCATCATTGTGTAAAACAATCAATAGCATATGGAGGGTGAGAGAGAGAGAGAGAGAGAGAGAGAGAGAGAGATGCTGAGGGGAGGTTTTATAGTCAATTTTGGAACATGTACAGTACACAATAGCCTGAGCAGAAGGCACACCATATGCTAGTGAAATGTATCCGTCACAGTTAGAGATGAGAGACAGGGCTGCATTTTAATAATGTGTGTCTCACTCTGCACATCTGAAAAAAAGTTTATGAAGCCTTAAATTCTAAGTTCACTACCAAAAAGTATTTTTATTCCAGTAACAAAAAAAAAACAACTGGGTGAATTGTAGGACCTTATTCTTGATTGTGGTTACTTAGTAGGGTGCCCACCACAATGGATTTGAAATGAAGCAATCAAGATGTGAATGAAGTGTAGATCTTCAACGTTAATTCAAGAGGTTTAACAAAAATATTGCATTAACCGTTTAGAAATTAAAGCCATTTTTTACATAGTCAAATTGGACAACTGACTATTGCTAATTGGATAGTAATTGGACAGTTGACTAATAAGCAGCTTCATGGCCAGGTCTGGCCTATTACTGAGCTTCAATAGTGTCATAATTACTGTGGCTCATAAGTGCAAAACACATTAATGCAACAGCAACTGAGAAAACGCACCAACAAAACCGAAAACGAAATAACATAAGTAAAATATAGCAGCAAGCAGTGATTAAGGGAAACAAGGGGGCATATTTTGGCCCCATTCATTAGCAATGGAGGAAGACTGTAAACCATTGGGTCCACACTGGGAACAGCATGGTATCTGATGAACTCAGCATGACCCAAATAATCAGAGGAAAGTGGAATCGCATTTCTGTGATGTTGCACTGCAGAGTTATTAATGTAAATATATGTCCAAATTTGCCCTATTGGTGGAGCTAGAGTGCTTGACTGGTGTACGCCAAAGTTGTTGTGTAGGTAGCTGAGAGTGTTCTCTAGCACTGTGCCAAATTTCATACTACAAAGATACTACAAAGTGTTCTGTGGGCCGGCATAGACTCCCATATCAAAGTATAGTAATAATAAGAATTCCGATACCAGTAAGGTGCCTACACACATTCGGTGCTTGGCCCCCTAATTAAATGCAATTAAATTGTTTTTGGGTCACCATATGCTGTATCCAGCATTATTCATCTGTAGGAGTTAATACCAAAATTATGCATATCAGTAGGCTGTTTAGATCTGAGAATTAACTATGGTTGGCATGGAGTATGCTGACAGCTTGAGGTATGTCTTATTTATCTTCTGTTTTGACCTCAAATGTAAGTGCATTTTTGGACTATTTGTTATAATTGCAATATGTCACCCTAAACATTGTGTACTACCACTACTTTTATTACTAAAACACATTGAACTATGACACTTAGCTACCACTACTACACACCCTGTTCTCATTTCCATTGTTCAATAGCTGAAACATAGACAGAAGCCATTAGTGTCACTGTAGACACACCAGAGAGCTCCATTGGTTTTTGTTTATGACACACTCAGTAATCCAACTGTTATCAGTGTAAACCCCATTCGCTTCAGCTCCCTGATACAAAAGCCAAATGATTTTATTGCCAACACTGATCAACCTTATGATTATGCTTGACGCAAAAGCAAACCAATTTACTAGCCTGAACTTTTATCTATAATCGGTACGGAACAACACATGACAGTCTGTACTGTTATGCAAAACTAATCAACATTGGGATGGTGTCTCTGTCCTAAAGACTAAAAGCACCGTAACTGTTAAAAAAAAACGCTGACTCCTTCCATTAATGTTATACACTATATGGCCAAAAGTGTGTGAACACTTGACCATCATGCCCATTTAAGGGTCTTCTCCAAACTGTTGCCACAAATTCAGAAGCACACAGTTGTATAGGATGTCTTTCCCTTCACTGGAACTAAGAGGCCCAAACAAGTTCCAGCAGGACAATGCCCCTGTGAACAAAGTGAGCTCCATGAACACATGGTTTGCTAAGGTTGGAGTGGAAGAACTCAAGTGGCCTACACCTCAAGTGCCCTGACCTCAACCCCACTGAACACTTTTGGGATGAACTGGAATGCCATCTGCACATCAGCTCTAATCACTTGACCTCAGTGCCTGACCTCACTAATGCTCTTGTGGCTGGATGGGCAAATGTCTACAGCTCCACTCCAGCTACACTCCACAGGTTATAAGACCAGCAAAGACAACCTAAATCTGGAATGTAATGTTCAACATGTGCATGTATGGGTATGATTGGTCAGGTGTCCACATATTTTTGGTGTATAGTGTATAAATGTCTCCTCAAAAATAAAACGACAAAAAAAACCTCGCCAAATGAACAATTATAACAATGTTTTGTTTAAAAGCAATACATTTAAAGAAAAAAAAAAAGTTTATTATTAGGCTTAGATAATGTTGCGCGTCTGCCATACAAGTCCCCATGTATGAGCTGTTACTAAAGAAACAAAAACATATTAGAATGAGTGGATAAATATGAATCTATTGTTCACATTACAGCTGGAACTCTTGTCTAAACTGGGCTGTTATATAAAAGTAATCCACACCACATCAATCAGATTTGAGAATTCGACTTTGCTGTGGTATAAAATGATGTATTGTTTGTATAATTACAATATTAAAGTTGCAAACCTGTGTAAAAAATAAACTTATGATAATATTACAAATCAGCATATGTATGTTCTAGGAGGTAGTATTCTACTACTGGCTTCACAGGAATCGAAGACGTTCACTAACAATACCGAGGCATGTGCTGTAAGTAACATGAATAATATCAAACAGCTAATAATAATAATAATAAAGATAGATAGAGCAGCGAGCAGTGAGTCTACAGAAGTGAAATAAAAAATCCATGTATTTTTACTGCAGCGAATCTGATTTATTAGTGATAATGTGTAAATATGCTCAGCCTGACACCCCATGAGGTAAAACACTGTATTAGTTCACCCCTTCCCAAGTTGATCATCTCTCTTCATGAGCCAAAAACCCTTTTCTTTTAGAATTCTTTTAGAGCCTTGAACATGAGATCTCTTTATACTTTCACAGTCCCCTCGAGCTTTCATTAATATCTCTTTCCTTCCTTTTCGATCCCTCATCTCCCTTCTCCACTTTTTCTGCTCTCTTTATCTGTTATGCCTGGGAAATAGTGACCAATTCTATGACAAATTTGAGTCATGTCACGACTCAACCGAAAATGTGGAAAAAAACTTTTTTTTTGTTTTATTCCATTTTAATATTTTAATGAATTTAGTTTCACAGTCAATGCCAGAATCTTCAGCTTTCATCTGTTCCACTTCTTTCCCTCTATAACTATCTTTGCCCTCTCTGTATTCTTCCCAAGCTAATTAATGTCCTCTTCCCCTCTGTGTGTGTCAGTTTGTGCCTATGTGCACGCATAAACAGTAATCCCAGTTCTGAGCGTTATTAGTTTGCTCCAAACAGGAACCGTCATTGTTTTTCCAACACCGTTCATCAATTATTCACGCTTGATTAATAGCGCCAGCAAATGGCTGAGTTGTCCATTCATCACTATTACAGAATATTACAGACAAACACAGCCAATAATTCAAACACAAGGATGAAAAATATAATTCATAATCAATGCATGATTGTAAAATTATTTATTATTATTATTATTTTTATTATTATTGTGTCTGTGCTTTTTTGTAGGCGTTAATCCTGTTAAAGATGTTTTTAGTAATTAAGTATTTTCCTCCTATTTTCAGTTAAATGAGTGCCCTAAAGGGTGATGGGAAGGCAAATAGGTTATGCCAGATTGTGTTTTTGTATGGGTTTTTTTTTTGTAAGCATTTTTTATGTAATTTAAATTTAAAAAAATGCTTTTTAATGAAAGCATTTCTACTCTATCACACCAGCACTGTCATCATTTCTGAAAGAAATTTGTTTTCATAACCCTTTACTACATAACCCCTTACTACGTTATCCATGTGCCAACTTTTACACCAGCCAAGCATCAGAAGCTTCTTGTCCATGGACCTTTAAGCTGTGTACTATGAGTGTAAATCAGGAACCTCTCATATCTGCTGAAAACAACAATGAAAATGAAGAAGTTAATCCTTCTCCTTTAGTGTGGATGTATCCAGAAAGAACAGGCACAGCTGATCGTAGCACTATAGGACCCAGTTGAGCACAGATCCTACAATACAATATAATTCTAAATGTGCCCTTGTTGACTCACCACTTTTAACCCTTGGCTGACTCCCAGCTACCATTTAAAAGATTTTTCAGATCAAGTGAAGTTTGGATGTCCAAGGGATCCAGTCAAAAACTGTAAACATCAGGAAACGGTAGTACCAATGGAGATGCTGTAGCTGCGTTTACCTTTGCCATAGCACCCATAAGTAAAGCTGCAGAGAGTTGCTCTTTGGTAGAATGGTTTAAAATGGTATTCATTATCAGCATATGAAATTTCAGCTTGATTGGACAAAGGGTTGAGGGACTAGCACTCCTTCTGGCTGACTAATGTCAAATTTTGATGCAGTAGCACAAAGTCTATACTTGGTACATACCATACATTCTCAATAATGGCTGGCCAATTCTAAGCATGTCAGTTGCCTGCTGGAAGCTGATTGGCTAATACTGGCTATTGTTTTTTTTAAACCTTTAAGATATTAGTAGTTATCCCAAAGATGCAGCAAGCACAATTTCAACACTGTATGAATTTAAGTTGGAATTAATGCAGAAAATAGCTGCTGGTGAAGTGAGTTTACTGTTTATTACTAGTTAATGTTCAGCTTCTTGCTAACTCAGCCTCGGTTCTTGACTAATGTTCTAAAATCTTTGGTAGTACATGTAAAGTTGGCAAGAGTTTGATTTGTCATCGAGTACCATCAACTTAGTTTGGTAGGTTATGTTTATTATGATGGAACTAGTTCAGTTTTGATGGGCCTGTGCCCACTGAATTATGAGCTGTATATTTGCATTGTTGATTTTCTAGTGGAAAGCCATTCCAGAAAAGTGGAGATTATTACAACAGCAAAGGGGGGGACTAAATCTGGAAAGGGATGTTCAATATGCACATAGGTATGATGGTCAGGTGTCCACATACTATTGGTTATATACTGCATTTTAAGAACTCTTTAATGTAATTATGGATTTTATGTATTAAATTGAACATTATTATCATTTTTTTTTTAAATCATTAATAAAACAGTAGTGCCCTAAATTTGAGTGTTAGTGTTGAAGGTTACTGATGGTTTTATTTCTGGCTTTGTTTTCTTCTTCTTCACGGAAACAGTAACCCTGGCTCTGTGTCAAAGTCTCCTCAACACTGTTCATCATTTGCAGTTAACAGCACCTGCAAAAGTCCAAATCATGTATTTATCATTATAATTGGATTTCAGACAAGCAAAGGCAATTATTCAAACACAATTCAGGAAAAAAAAAAAATGCAGAATTCTTTTGTCAGTTTGAAATAAGTTATTATTCTTGCTTCAGTGGTTTTATAGAGATGTTGGCTATTAAACACTGTGCTTGGGAATTTGCAAAAAACAAAAAAAAAAAACACTCCTGTTCCTATTTTTCCCAGAGTGTCATGAAGGATTACAGGAATACATATTCGGAATGCATTAGGAATGCATATGTATATTAGGTGTAATGATGTTTTTTTTTTTTTTTTAACATTTCAGTAATCTAAGTGGCGTATCCGTAATTTCTAATCAATCGCATCTGCTACGTCATTTATTTTTAAAAAAAAATCTATCACAATTTGTAATTGTACATATGAACAACAACATCTAAGCAACTCAGATATTCAAACTTCACAGAAAAACAGAAACGCAACACAGAAAACAACGAAGTAGTGTTGGCTTATATGAGCTCAAGCTCTCTGACATGTTTTATGAATTGGAGCCATGGATCTTTAAGCTGTGTGCTCTGAGTGTAAATCAGGAGTCTGCTTAAAATCTCCACAGCCGAGCTGCTTTTCATTAGTGTTGCTCTGTTAGCTTTTATACACACCCAGGAACCACTGTAGATCAGTGCAGAGAGATGCAGTCGAGCACAGACCCTATGTTCCAATAGTTTTTTTTTTTTTTTTCTAATTTGCCCTTGTTGACTTCCTGTCTCCTTTTCCCAGTGATTGAATCCTCTCTGCCATTTTAAGGGCTGCTTAGCTGAAATAAAGTATTAGATGATGACTTACATGACATGATTAGGGACAGGATCTAGGTGCATAGCAAGAACAACACACAATATATGTCCCTGCTCATAGAGAAGTGCACAGGTACATATGTAATAATACCACAGTGCTGGTGATTTCTTTATGTGAATATGATTGGTCGGAAGGTGTTGATTAATTTTCTAGAAAAGAAGTTCGGACTGTAATAACTCATTCACAGGGACTAGCAGCAGATGCTGCATATAATCTAAGGCTGATAACAAACTTAAAAAGTGTTGTTATTTAGCAAAGAAAAACATGTAGTTGTTCATACAGTGCAGATTTCTGTAAAGAGCCATTTACTTAACCTTTATGGATGGAGTCTCCAGTGTCTGTGCTTTGTCAGTATAATTTCCTCCACAGGAGATTGTTCAGGACTTTGGCAGCATGACAAGCAACAATTTTTTTCTTACTCACTTCAGGATAAAAAAAATATTCACTGGTCAGGGAATGACTGTTTATAGCTGCTATAACATAAGTGACAGTAATAGGAATTAGCCTGTGTCGCAGATGTTCCATAACATTAAATCTAACTATAAGCAGTTAAAAAGTATGATGTGTGGCTCCCTAGTGGTGCAACAAATAGGCATTCTGGAGATCCCGAGTTTGAACCTTAAAAATGCCACAGGCATCCATGGCCGGGAGCCAAGGGAGCAAAATTAGCTGTGCTCTCTGGTGGGAGGGACAGCATTCTCTCTCTCTGTCAATCAAAGTGACACTAGCCAATCATGGTGTTTGTGAGCTCATGCATGAGAAAGAAGGTAGATAGCGCTTTCCTCTAAGACTGTTATGCTGCCCCGTGATGCTACGTGAGCAGCAGTTTGAAAAGATGCAGCTAGCTGGCTTCATATGTCTTGGAGGAAGCACATGCCAACCTTCACTGGTTGGTAGTTACTGTGTGTTATGGGAGAGCTGGCTGATGGGGGGAATTGGCAGGTTATCAAATTTGGGGGAAATTGGAAAAAAGTATGATATATCAGTCATTAATGAATAAAAATTGCATTCAGTGGCAAATTGCTATGGTATAAGAGGAATGAGATGTCATGTGATTGGAAATCAGTCAACTATGGGGTGGTAATAGTAGCTCTGCTTCCAGTCGGGCCAGATCTCACCACCACGTCATTGAATAATTTTGTGTTTTATTCCTTACATAAATTTTGCAGTGAAAATTACATCTAATTGCTAATGGCAATAGGATCTCATTACACTTTGTTTGTATAAACCTAATTTTCTCCTAATTTAGTTGTTGCCAATTAGGACCCCATTATCTGTGTCTCGCCAAATTACACAATAGCTGCCAATCTGGTAAGTGCATTCTTTGCATGATTTGTGAAACAAGACCATGTTTTAAAAAAAAAAAAAAAAAAATAGGACTGCTAAACATGCTTGGATGACATAATGGCCTGTTTCTACTCTATACTCGAAGGCTTTTTTTAATGGTTAGTGTTACGCCATCCTTCCCACCCACACAGCAGGGCAATTATGTTCTCATGAACTCCTGGCTACAGAGATTCAATGTTGCATTTTTCTAACAATAGGGTCACTTGGAACGCCATAAAATCTAACTATATTTTCTGAACATCAAGGTCACAGTCCAGTGGGTTCCTTTTGAGTCTGATTCATCTCAAGGTTTCTTCCTCATGGCTTCTCAGGGAGTTTTCTTGTGACACCTCTGGTTTGCTCATTACTGATCTAATCTAGTAACTAAAGTTGATTTGAATTGAGTCAAGACAAAAAAGACTAACTAGAATGGGAAGAATAGACATTGGAGACATTGCATACATTATTATGCTTTATTAGAGAAGTGGATTGAAGTGGATTTAAATCCACTTAAAGCACTGGATTGTGTGACAGAACACAGCAAAGAATATTCATAGCAGTCACATACATGAAGTGTCCATGATTCTGCAAGTCTCTGGAACTGTACCAGATGGAGGAACAATGTTGTTCTAAATGACATTTCCTCAAGGACTCCAAGATCCCTCATAAGTGGTCAATTGGGTTGTGATCTGGTGCCTGTGCAGGCCATAGCATATGATTTACATTATCTTCATCCTCATCAAACCATTCAGGAAGCTCTTGTGCCTTGGGGGTGGGGTCATCCTGGAAGAGACCATCAATATAGAAAAGTTTCATCATAGGATACAGGTGATCAGCCAGAAGAACTTTGTATTGATGTACAGTGACCCTTCAATCCAAGAAGGACCCAGATCATGCCAGCAAAACACTTAATGTCTTCATATGATGTGTGTACAGTATGAGAAATCCATCCGTCCATCCATTTTCTGTACTGTTTATCCTACATAGGGTCACGGGGGAGCCTGGAGCCTAACCCAGGGAACTTGGGGCACAAGGCAGGGGACACCCTGGATGGGAGGCCAGCCTATCGCAGGGCACAATCGCACATACATTCACACCATATGGGCAATTTGGAAATGCCAATAAACCTACAACCCCCAAGGCAGGGGAGAACATGCAAACTCCATGCATACAGGGCAGAGGCAGGATTTGAACGCCCAACTCCGGAGGTGCAAGGCAAACGTGCTGATCACTGAGCCACTGCTCCCCCTCAGTATGAGTATGGATCAGCATCAATGATTCTTTGAACCTTTTAGTCATGTACCGATCTCTCTTATGAAATCTCCTCTGTATAAACTCACATTCCAGAGTGTTAATTATCAGAACCATGCGTCATAGCCTTGATAGCATATTACTTTAATGCATTAATTTAACGTACAGCTCACTGCACTCAGTAATAACATGTGCAGGAAGTTAAAAAATCACCTCATAAAAAGGAGTTTCTGAAGGTGGCCAGTTTTTTACTTCATCATTTATTGAAAATGAATGGCAGATTGTACCCAGGTGATAGTACGCTATTATTTACAGCAGAACAATTACATTATTTAACAGGAAAAAAGCGAACTGAGAAGATTCTCTTTTTGCAGCATAGTATTGCAGCATAGGTTTCATTTAAATGGTAACACATAACGTTGTTGTCACTGTAGACGCCGTTTAGAACAACTGATGTTGACTCAAATAGTATGCTGCTCTTGAGATGTTTATCATTTGATAAAGAAAGGTCCTCATTTTTATGCTTATTTCAAATGATGGAGTCGTGTTTGAGAAATATCATTTGACAAAATTGTTCCAGTGCTTGATAACAGTTTTTGGTAGTGAATTCAGACTCTTGGACCCTAGTGTACGTGGAGTTTATTACAATGGAAAGTGTCTCAATATCTCACCCTGTGGAAATGTTCATTCCTGGCGCTGCAAACAGTTCAATTTCAGCTGAAATGGCTTATATATGGAGATGGAAGTAAAGAGGATGGTGAGATGTGTGTGTGTGTGTGTGGGTGTGTGTGGGTGAATGTCTGCTCTAATGGGCAAATTTATTAGCCAGAGTCTCCAGGTCTCTGAAATTGAAGTGTCACCTCTGAAGTCAGGCACATCAAAATGGCCCTTGTGGCAAAAGGAGGATGCGTGTGGGTGTATGTCTATGTCTGTCTGTGTGTGTGCGTGTGTGTGTGCGTGTGTGTGTGTGTGTGTGTAAGAGACAGAGAGAGAGAGAGTGTGTGTAAAAGAGAGTGAGATAACTTGTCAGCTTGGAAGTCAGAATATCAGAAGCAAGGAAATATCATGGCTGTCTAAAACAGAACTGATACATCTTTCCTGGTGTGGGTGTATACGTGTGTACGTGTGTCGTCTAAGCTCAGAGTTTAGATCCGAATGTCAGAGCTTTAAAAGAGTAAGATTTAGCTGATTATGTCCAGTTTGATTTATTCAGGTAGTGTGTTAGAGGTGTGTACATGTGCATAAGGCATTGAGATCATACTATTAAAGGAAACATAGGTATACACACACACACACACACACACACACACACACACACACACACACACACACACGTTATGTCCCTGTTAGAAAGATGGCTAAATACACCATGTATTATTATTATTATTATTATTATTATTATTATTATTATTTTCTGCCCTGTCTTGAGACAACATTGTTTTCCCAACATAAAAATTCAGCTTTTTTTTTAGATAATATAAGCAGCCTAAGGTCCATTATGTGCTACACAGAAGCATATAGGGTAAAGGGACGTTCATGTGTTAATGTTGATGGTTGTTATATTTTTAAAATGTTAAGTATTTTATTGCTCCACTTTACAGTTATACATATCTTGACCTGCCAATTTCCTATAACATTAAAAAAGAATGTGCATTATTTTGCAATATCCTGCGGGTAAATTGTGCTCCTGGTGTCAGTGATCCCTCAGCGATACACTGATCCGTCAATGAGCTTCACTTGCACTGTTATAGTAGAAGAACAGCAGTAATGCAAATATATGACGAAAAGCCTGTGTAGGAGATTACAGTCTGTGATAGCTGAGCTCGGAGCAGGGGCAACCTAGCGTTTCATCAAATGCATAGGTTTAGCAATTTAGCAAAACCTCAGTTAAAAAAATAATATATAAACTTAATTATTATTACCATAGTCCTTAAAATAATATATGTACACTGCCCTCCAAAAGTTTGGAAACGCCTGAACAAAATAGGGTTTTTGGGCAATATCAGCATAAATCCTCTTTAGTTAGTGACCATTTTGCATTGATAATAAGGGACAACACAAACTATGAAAACATATTTTATTAAATAAAAAGTTTATGAACATAAACATGAACATAACATAGAAAAATACTCAAA
>CM040989.1:18184871-18209025 GCA_022985145.1 Pangasius djambal | reverse complement strand
AATCCTCCAGGAGGCTTGGAGTAATATATCAAGTCAATGTTTGAATAAACTGACTGCTCGGATGCCTAGTGTTGTCCCTTATTATCAATGCAAAATGGTCACTAACTAAAGAGGATTTATGCTGATATTGCCCAAAAACCCTATTTTGTTCAGGCGTTTCCAAACTTTTGGAGGGCAGTGTATATATTTATGATTTTTTTTTATATTATAGTCCACCCATTGCACTTTTTGCTCATTAATTAGATATTCATCTTCAAACATATTAAGTAACTACTATGAATAATTCAGCAACAACACTACATTAGTGAAAGCAATAGAAATTCTATATTTACACTTCTTTCTCTCTTTTTTTTTTTTTTTGCTGTTTGTACTTATTCAACCCCGCTCCGAATGGAACCACCTTCCATTCGACTCTAGCTTCTTTCTTGACTTGACCCAGCATCCCTCAGGGGACAAGGAAGACATGCATCAAGACTTGGGATAAAAGAGTCGCTAAATGTAGATATAAATGTAAATGTCTGGAACCACCGACGGCTCCTGAGGGTTGAAGAGGTTAATACATACAAAGATATGGTAAAAAAAAAAAAGAGATACTATCAGGATATTATCGTGTGCAGCAGATACTGGTGAGAAAACAAACATCTTTCTTCACATGCAAACCATTTTCTTGACATTTTCCATTCATCCACCTGTAACCATGGCACTGACCTGAAGTGATAATGTATCCATGATGAGTAGCAAGAATAAACGTGATGTCTTTGATACGTGAGACCTAGCTGAATGTATGTTTCTATAAACTTGCAGAACTGCAAGACAGAACTATGCATTCTGTTGTTTTTTTTTTTTTTTTTTGTTGTTGTTAATGCAGCATGACTGTTTTTGCTGGCGGTCTGTTAGCAACACTACCATTTTTTTAAGGCTTTTTTAAAAATGTCATTTTATTGTTTATTGCAAATAGGTGTCACAAATTCTCATTTATGACACTTTTAATGTTTTCATTTGACTCACCCTTGTGTATATCATGATACATATCATGTATGGTAGAGATTTTTGTCATATCATCTACCCCTACAGACTAATATCTAATGCTCACCTTGTCCTTTCAGTGGCTCCATAAAAAAATTAAAAAAAATAAGAAAAATAAATAAATAATAATGAAAATTGTAAAAAAAAAAAAAAAAAAGGAAAGAAACGGTGTGAAATCCTTTTATTGTGTCATACAGACACAAATTAACAATGTTTTATGGAGTATTTTCAATACAGCATCTTCAGAGCTCCCATGACCATCAGCAGGTCCAGACTTTTCACTGAACATGCTTCAGTGTGAATAACTGAATTATAAAGTGGCCTATTAATGGCAATCAACATGCCATTCTTGTCCAACAGAACTTTCCTGCTAGCTTCCCACTGGTCCTGACGTGTGGGTGTGTGTGTCTGTTTGTGTGTGGGTGTGCGTATGTGTGTGTGTGAGAGAGAGAGAGAGAGAGAGAGACAGAAAGAGAGAGAGAGCATAAGACTCTTGTTTGCCTATCAAGGTCAGGGATAATTGCATGAGTGAGTAGTGTTTGAACTGACCTTAGGAAATAATAGAGAACTAGATCACAGTTAGTGACCAGGCCGTATGTGTGTGTGTGTGTGTGTATGTGTATGTGTGTGTGTGTGAGAGAGAGAGAGGCCTTCACTCCACACCCCCTGTGGTCCGGCTGAAAGTGTGCCAGGAATAATCAGAACTATTTTTGCTGTGCCATCATTTAGATAAAAGTAGGGCACATCAGGAGCACGAGAGAACAATAACTCACAATCTCACCTGCAGCGTTCATGACCCATGCACTGTTGGGTCCAGCTGCTTCACGCTGCTTTGACATGTTTCAGTCGTAAATTTATAATGTGTGCATACAATCAACATCATAAAATCGAAAATAAAGAGGACACTCTTTGAAAATGTAATGTAGCTCTGTGGGAAACCTTAAATGTTCAATGTTCCAATCATTATTGATCCATAAAAACCTGTATGGAAGCCCTGAAGGGTGTTCCTGGGTCACTTTCTTTTCCTGCCTGGGGATGCTCGTATGATTGGAAATAAGGCTTTATTTCTAAAAAGCAGTTGGTGTCAATTGATATTTCAACAACTTTTGTACTTTTTACATAATGCATATAATATATTGTGTAATAAAAAAAACTGTGTAATATATTGTAAATATAAAGAAGGGGGTAATAGCAGATGTGACAAAGTAAATTTGTCTTTTTCATGTCTAATTTTCATGCTTATTCAAGAAAATGAGCCAAGCACATAACATTTCATTTAGGCCCTAACAGAACACAAGAGTTGATGCAATTAAATAGCTGGAAAAATAAAGCATGATTTTTTAAAAAAACATTTGAGCCATAACAAATGGAAAAGTGTGCAGTAGGTAATGTTTGGAAAAAAAAAAAAAAAAGCCAACAAATAATGTTCTGCAAGAGATGTATAAGATTCAGAAAGTATTGCTTAGTTCATACTGAACTACCAGACCATTATTTTATTATATAATTATTATATAATAAAATAATAATATAATACTACTCATTCATTCCTGCTTAGGCCCTGCATAGTTCCCTATAAGTTATCGAAACATTTTACCGAACGCATTAGTAGAAACTTTGCAGGTGACACTATTGGCAGAGCTGCTGTTAAAGAAACTCAGTCAACGCCTACTGACCAATCAGATTCAAGAACATAACACCACTGGAGTATACATTTTCACTGTGATGAATGAAGGTATTGTAATTTTAAGTAAAAGTAAAATTGAACCTAAAAGAAAGAGATCTATCTATCGATCTATCTATCTATCTATCTATCTATCTATCTATCTATCTATCTATCTATCTGTCTGTCTGTCTGTCTGTCTTTCTGTCTGTGTGCCTGTCTATCCATCCATCCATCCATCCATCCATCCATCAATCCATTTCTCATTTCCTTTCATGCTTATGACACAAAACACTTCCTCTGCACAAGCGGGTTAAAAATGGCTCTCTTTCTCTCTTTTTGGCACATGGGATTTTTACGATGAGCCACAATAGAAATGAAGAGACTCATAAAAAACCCCAGGGTTTTGTTATAGCAGGGCAGACAGCCACACCAATGTCATAAACTCAAGCAGGAGAGACATCATTCATATTTTGTGTGCTTGTGGATGTTCTTATCTATGTGTGTGTGTGAGTGTGTGTGTAGGTCTCTTGACATTCAGCAGTGTGCAGTGTGTCATCTCAGTAGCACACACTTCCTTCTCAGACTAATGGCCAGAGGTTTTTAGTACACTGAGTTCCTCTCCTCCTAAATTCCCTGTGATGGCCAGACAGCCTGCCTGTCAGACACACAGGGGCTGAGTCAGATCTGACGGTTCTATTTTGGCTCAAAATCGCAGTTTCACTGCTCAGAAACCCAATGTGGGTGTCTGACAGCAAGAATATGTGCATGATTGTACAATTCCTGAAGTCCATCGCGGATTGTTTTGGTGAATTTCAGCATGGCAGTACATGTTTAACATATTTAGGCCAGTGAGCAACCATGTTTCACTGAAAGGTTTGGCCAAAGTGAAGGTGTGTAGGCTACTGAATTAATTAAATCCGAAAAAATTCAAGTGAAAGTCACATCATTAGTGTGACTATTTAATGCGACTTACTGCCGTTCAGTGTCTTGCATTGCATATGCTAGTATTGCACTAGCATGTGCTATTCATTTTATGACAGGAGTAACTTCTGCTTGCATCAGTGATCACTGTTTGAATTTTAATAAGGTTAGATTAGTATGATATTGAAACTGTACAGCAGTACAGATAGAGATAAACTGCTGATATGTGATAGCGCGAATCAGCACACATGGATAATTTCTACACATAAACACCGAAATGATCAATATATGAATCTTAATAAGGTTATATCAGTAGAACATTGAACTATCTACAGCAGTACACACTGAGATTAACTGTCAAACTGTTCATACAATAGAGTTGTGCCCAGAATGCCAGTTTGTTGCCTTAAAACATCCAAAATCCTTTCTAGTCTAATCCTTTCTAGTTGGTTTCAGTTTTGGAAAAGATTATCATTTGTGTTCACAAAAATGAGCAGGGTCATCTTTTCTGTAGTCAAAGCAAAAACTGATTCAGGACATCAATATTTGAGGCTTTTTATTAGTGCAGTTAAAGGAACAGCCATACGCAGGCTATAAAGTACATTTCCAGCTACAGTGCTTTATTTATATAATACTACACTATTAATAATGAAAATAAACGAATCAGTTCAATAAATGAATGTGTAAAATAATACATTTGTGTATCACACAATTACATTATTTAAGGCTGTTAATTAAAATTCTTAAAATGTACTTATTTATGCCCTGGAGGCTCAGCTGAAATAGGTGATTCTGGAACTAAGAGTGTGCAGCATGGAAGCTCGTGTCCATCAACAGAGCCCTCTTTATGGTTCAATGAGCAGACTTCCTTGAATGGAGCGTGCTCTACAGCAAACATTTAGGAGGGTTTTCTACCACCCTCAGTTCCTGCCTCGGTAGCCTCAATGGGTTGTGATGTGCAACCCACGGCTGAATGTGCTCATTCTCACAGTGCTGGTCACAACAAAATTCCGTGTTAAGGACAACAGAAAATGCCTGTGGGAGTGGGATTAAAAGAAACTCCTTCTCTACACTTCATACAAAGTGATAACTTTCCAGTAGTAGAAGAAATTCTTTTTAAAAAAGGCTTTTTTTCCCAGCATAGTTTTGCATAACGTGCAGCTGACTGTAGAGTTGGCTTCATTTATTCAGAAATATTTTCAGACTAACAAGGTACATTGAGCTCGCTTTCTTTACAGCCTGTATCTCCTTACCATCTGCCTCACTGTTTGTTCCACCATCCCTGACTAGTCAATAAGTTATTAGTCGACTAGTCTATGGACCCCCTATCACTGAGGAAGGATTTCCAATTTGTAGATTTCTGGAAGACTGATGATAATATTCATTAAACTGAATCTTTTTTTTTCACATTCTGTACTGCTTATATAGCACATATTAGAATATTGGTTAATGGGGCTTTTTGGGGTGAGAATGGTCTTTTTGGAGTGGCTCTAATGCCTCTTCTTATAATCCATATACTGCTTATCCATGTAACACTCCATGTGTTAAGGGCAAAGTGCTGTCCCGGCTGTTTGATAAATTTATCACTATTATTATCACATCGAGGGCAAGGCATTATGGTGTATCCAGAACTTTAAACTATTCTGGAAAGTTCATGTATTGGAACATTTTTCAACTCTTGAAGTTGGACATGTTGCTAATGCAGCAGTGAATCACCACTCCTCTATGTTCCTGAGGAGTGATTCAAGAAAGTTTTGTTAAATCAATTTGCCTTAACTTTGTATTGATTTTTTTAAGGAGACTCAGTGGAACTCAGGCCTTCAGGAGGCACTGAGGACCTTCTTTTTTTCCACTTGCAACGGCTAACAGAAGACAAATGGCAGTGGTTGTCTACCCGACATGACAATTGCTCCATCAGATGCAAAAGCAGTCTCATTCCACTTTGCTGCATACTGAATAATGTACAACTTCGGGTTCTAGCGTACAATCACATAGAAACACAGCAAAGAAATTTCTGCAGCTGACTAGCCTGTGAGTTTCAACTGAACTGAGCAGTTGAGGGTTAAGGGTCTTGCCCAAGGGCTCAGCCAGGGTAGTTTGTTTGTGCTATGACTTGAACTCTAAACCATTCTGATCAATAGTCCAGCGCCTTAATCACTGAACCACTTCTAACATCAACCTCTGGTTTGAACTCATCCCGCGTAAACCTTAGCAAGTGGCAAGTCACTTGTACCACTTGCAGTTGGTCTCTTTAATGTGCTGCTATTTGTATACAAATCAATTTGACTGAGGCTGTGTCTGGATATGAGATAAAGGCATTTCTTCTGCAAGCAGGTGGTAACACTAGACAAAAAAAAATAAATCTACACAACATGACATTTGCTCTATGTTGCTCCAAGATTTCTTCCAGTTCCTGCTTCTGGAATCAGGCCATTTAATTAAATATTCGGCTGAATGGTAAATTACAGCAGTTACGTACACAACTAAAAACAGGCTTCTTGCATTATTTTGTTGATTATTTTATAAGAAAAAAAAACTTTGCATTCGCTCATCTCCAGTAATTCATTTATTTTGGAGCCTATACCAAGAACACTCAGAGCAAACCAGGAAACTGATATTATATTCCTAATTATAACGCGTTGTCCTCAACATTCTGTCTAATTTCCCTTGCTGTTTGAACAGTTACATTTTTGGCAATGTGTAGTGTGGCGTCCATAAGACCATTTTGCTGCTGGAGAATCACCAAGTCCTCATAGTCTACATATGGCATGCGGGGTTTTGCTATTGACTATGCAGTGCAGAATAATGAGGGTATCTTCTTTTTATCAACTTCTGCTGGTTTACTGATTGCGTGTTCAATTAGACATGTGGTGTTGGCTATATTCTGTTTGTGTTTCCAACCGCCAGCTCTAGCTTGTTATTCAAGCAGACTATGATCAGGATATTTCTGCCAGAAGCAGGTGGTACACCAGTTTTTTTCTCTAGTTTTTTTTCCTGCAGCAGTGTTAAGTATTTAAAATTTGACCTAGGTTGCAGGTATAAATATAAGTATAATATAAATTATTATTTACCATTTGTACAAGACATAGTTTCTTTGATGGAGTTTCAGTCGAATGTGATAGATAGCTCCATAGGCCATAGCAGAAGGAGTTTGGTAGATAGGTGAAGGTCTCCAAATGAAGTTTTGTCCAAAATTCATATCATGTTTAATTGAAAAAGGAAGCCATTGGAGGAGAGGAGGAGTAAGGTTTTCCAACAAAAGTGTCTTCCTGTAAAAATTCCTAAAGAATCTCTGTCAAACTGTATTATTTATTAGTTACTATTATAATTGTAATGCATTATAATGCTAACATGGACAACAAAATGTTATATATTATTGTATGTTATACAATATATTAGCTGGTGTGTGTGCTTAAAAGTGACAGAGTGAGTGGGACTCGGGATCATGCCATCAGGGCAAATACAAACACAACCAAAGAGCGTTTCACTAGACTGAACTCTCCAAATATTAACACATCCGGATTTAATCATGACCTATATACAATTCTGTGTATGTTAGTTTATGTGTGTGTGTGTGTGTGTGTGTGTGTGTTTGTACACTGCCTGTTTGGGGACTTGTCGCCTTACTTTATAATTTTTTGAGAAATGATTTTTTCTTGACCCCAAACACACCTTAACGCTGGGTAGAAGAAATTTGAAGAGAAGGAAGCAGTGCTGTCTGTAATGGATTGCCCTTCTGATTCACCTAACCAAAACCCAATTCAGATCCTCTGGGAGAAGTTGGATTGAAAATTCAAGAGAGACCTCCAACCAGGTCCACAAGCTTCAGGCAAGAGGCACGGCAGAGCATCTCTGAGGAAAAAAGAAGGCCTGTATGAAGAACTAGTGTGCAACAGTTTTTTTTAACTGTACATTGAGAACAAAAGTTTACATACCCCTAGTCTAAAGGCATTGAAACTCAATTTTTCACAAGTTCACATATTTCATGTTACCATACCAGCAAAACACCCCCAGAACATAACACTGCCACCACCATGCGTCATAATTGGGATGGTGTTCTTTGGATTAAAAAACCTCACCCTTTTTCTTCCAAACATATGCTGATCATTATGGCCAAACAGTTCGATATTTGTTTCATCTTACCAGTGAACACTCCTCCGAAATACCAGTGATCCTGTCCAACTCCTTCATCAGTTTCTTTGTGTCATGTGGAGGAAAAATGGACTCCAATCCCAAAGCTGCAGATTAGCAGAAAGGCAGCTAATTTAGCAGACTCAGCAATGAGCACTACATGGTAAGGTGAAGCAAAGCCATGCTAGTGGCACATTAGCACATTGTCTGCTAGATGGCTAGGGATGTACAATATATGGAGGAGACAATGCAGAGGGGGACGGGAAAGATGAGTTCGGAAAAGAAAACACAGTGCATGCTTGTAGATATAAGAAAGAGAACAATTCAGTGAGTGATAGCTAATACAGGTTAAATATGACTAAGCAGACACATAACCCAGTCTAGTGTAGAGAACATTGCAACATATGTAAAAGACAAAATAACAACAAAATAAACTAGCTACCTAGCATTAACAAGAATGGTACTTAGCGACCCTGTTTTCACAGGGTCGGCGTTGAGCTTGATTATAGCAACAATTAATACATATCTAGCTATTTTAGCATGAAACAGCCAACTAGCTTGCAATAGCTAGTTGTAAATTATTATTCATTATCTAACAATATCAATAATGAGCTTTATACCTCAGTGAGTACCACTGCTCTTCAATTTTTCTGCTTTGTGTGTATGTGTATGTCTGGTAAATTAATATGTATATGTGTAAGTGTGTGCACACCATGTGTTGGAGCGTGTGTGTGTGTGTGCGTGTGAGTGCAGTCAGTTCGATGCGAGTAGATTTGGCCCCGAAATATATTATCATAGAGTTTATTAAATCCTTCACAGAATGTCATCCTTAACATCTCTCCATCTCTGAGCTATGAGTGATCCTGTGGAAGGCATGGCAACCCAAAATTGATTTTTTTTAAAAAACTGTAAACACATTCATACAAATGACTGTTGCGTTATTCTGTTACTATAGCAATATTAACAGGTTGCGACAACAAACAATGTGTAATGTTAATAAACATAGCTTTACAGTTAAATCATGGCTCATGCTCCCTCTACAGGTTGAAAATTCCAGTCCTGTTAGTAACAAAATAGGGAAGTTCTTAAATCTATATTACGTATCAGTGGATGAGCGTTTATTCATATAGCTTTGGTTAGCTGCTCATTATGCACTGTTTCTGAAGTTAAATTTGCTACCGATGTTTCATCACCGCATTGATATAACGGTCTTTTATAGAGCTAGCTACTGTTAACCATCTAGTATAATACTTTTTCTCTATTTAAATTGTAAGTATTTAAATACCTTTTAGTTTTTATTACATTAGTTTAGGTCAAAACTATAGCACTATAGGTGTGCACCTCCCTCGTGCTGGGAGGAAAGCGATACACAAACCCTGCAAACTGGCAGAGCCTGCGCTTTTCTCGAGCGACAGAAACATTATTCATACCACTGTAGACGATGTTGTGTCAGACACTTCTGAATTTTATGAGGGAGGCTTTTCTGTAATTAGACAGCTATACTTCTATAATTACAAATGGAGGCCAAAGGAAGCCAACAAGACTTTGCAATGAAAAAGCTAATCTGAGGGAGTGATTAGTTAATGAGTTTGTTTCCTATTAAATGAGATACTGTTTGCTTCTTCTTCTTGCTTTTGTATTTCTTCCTAGAAAAATCGTACACAGTTTTGAAATATATATAAAAATAAGTCATACCATAAACGCTCAGGAATGTGTGTTCAGTGTTTTGGAGTACACGTGTTTGTGTGTGTCTTGTGGGCTGGGGAGGGGGTAATATGTTTGGGTGCGTATTTCAGCATAAACGATTGCTCTCTGCTGTGTTGATAGTCCTCCTGGCAGCTCATTAATCTGCCCAAATCCACATGAATTCACTATGAATTCACCATCTATCTCCATCTGTCTATCAAATATTCCTTCTTGGTGCTCTTACTGTCCTCTTTCTCCCTTTCTTTTCCCCTGCAGTGCGTATAAAGAGATTTAAGGGAAAAGACTGGCGGAATGAGGGATTTGTAGACGATGGGAGGATTGAGCAGAAGCTCTCTGATCTCTGCGTTCGTACACTGATCCTCACTCACACTGTAAAGTCCACTTTATTCAATTCCATCTGTACTACAACTCCCATAATCCCTTACTTTAAAGACAGAGACACTCAGCCAGAAGGACCAGAGTGCCGTCTGCAATGGCAATGCTGTACAGTGAGATTTCTGTGTGACTTTTATGTATATGTGCGCATAAAAAGAAAAACCAACTAACGAACACCACCACTACCACAACCACCACCACCACAAACAACAACAGGATTAGCTTTCATACTTGTTTGCATGACTTCATTCATGTTCAGAATGCTAATTCAGCCTACTATACATAAAGCATTTAAGGTATATTTAAAAATAAAACCTTATCTGTTTCACTTGTCTGGTTAAAAGAGCTTTTAGGTGGCCTAAATAGCTCTCATTGCTAAGATCTCATTTATAAGACTAGCAATAGTGTATCTTGGTAACAGTTACCAAGTTGGAAATATTTATTACACTGTAGTATTATAGTCTTGTTAACAGACCACTACATACATAGCGTTACTATGTGCGTTACTACATCACTTACCAAGCTAACTATTAAATAAATAAACTTCTAACACTTTTGAATTCTTGATTGTGATTGGTCCGAAAGTGTTGATAAATTTCCCATAAAAGAACGGCTCAGATAGCAGATCTATCTTAATGCACTCATCTTAACATGTTATCGTTTCTATAGTAACAACTCATATGCTGTATATATAAACAGATTACAAAATGTGTGTAATGTTTGATATGGTGAAGCTTCCTGTGAGGAGACGTTCATTGAGCGTTTTGTGGAAGGAGTCCCCAGAGTCAGAGTTCAGGCTGTAAATTTAAATTTTCAGACACAAAAAAAGTCTTCAGGATGGTGGGCTTTGCGATTTCTCTCTCTCTCTCTCTCTCTCTCTCTCTCTCTCTCTTTTTTTGTCTTTTTATACTACAGCAATACGTATAGTTAACTTTAATTTTGTTCCGCATCATTAAACGTAACTATACATATTGCTGTAGTACAAAAGGAATAAAACACGTATGTGCTGTCATAGGAAAATTCATAACTTTGAGGTGGTAACACATCACACCACCTTAGCATTGATTATTTTCCTCTAACAGTGTGCCCGTCATGTTTTATCCCTTATATAATATTTTCAAGAGCTTGTTTCTTAGTATTAGTCGTAGTTAGGAGTGTACATGTGTCATCATTTAAATACATGAGGTCACAGCAGTTAATAACATATTCACAAGGATTTCTCATGTAAAAAACAAAACAAAAAAATATGAACAATTTTTTGCTATTGCTGTTTATTATTTTTTGCTAATGTTTCTAGTTCAAGAAGTGTAGCTTCTCTTTCTGTTTTGTTTACCCTTCTGGTGATGATGATTTACTCTGCACAGCCAATTTTCTCATCTTTTTTCTCTCTCTGGAATCTCACATGACAGATTTTAGCAACCTTTATTCCTTTTACCGAAATCAATAAATATGTAAATATATCGATACAAAGGGCAAGTGGTATTGTGTGCCTTTGTGCAAACTCATTCATTTAACGTTTCTACTTCAGGATTCAATGAATTTCCCTCTAGTTTGGCGGAGGCTAAGATTCGAGAGATTCTTATGATGAATGATGGCTTTGTGTTGGCAGCTACATTAAAGCATTAAAGCAGCTGCACTAAGTACTAGAGCCAAACTACGTTGAAGTACACAGACTTTACGTGTTTTAGGGCCAAACTACATTGAAGTACATAGACACACATACACACACACACACAAACTTTTGTGCGCATACACACACAGACAGTCGGACCTGCGGCCTGCTATACGAAGTCTGCCATCAAATTAACTCCAGCTTCTGCATCTTATATCTCTTTTCTCGTGTTATTTTCCTTTTTCTACAGTTCTTCCTTCCTGTATCTTTTCCCTCTCTCGTTTTATTAAACTCCTTGCTCAAGGACCAAAGGAAAGAAAGAATTAGGAAAGGAAACCCAGGCGAACCTCATCGTTGTTCCCTGAAGATTTTTCAGTTTCAGCTATGTCGAGGGCACTTCAATTAGTGCCCTAAACTTGTTACCTATTTGGCGGGAAGGAAAGCCTACAGCTACACTGGCCCTATGTGGATAAGACTGGATGCCCCTGTCGTATTTATATTTTATTCATTTGACAAATGCTAAATTTTATCTAATTCCGTTCAGCCAGTGAGTGATATGGGCCGTGTTCAAGGACTCAACAGAGGAAGCTCGGGATTTAAACTCACAGCCTTCCGATCAGTATTCCAGAGCCTAAACCACTAAGCTACATTCTCTTATGTGGAAGAGGTCAATATTTGAAGAAAAGAATGGAGGTTATTTATCAATAAAGTTACTAAAATGGTCCTTTATGTAGAAACGTAGACCTGTACCGATGAGGCATATAGCCTTGGACAACAAATTTAATACAGTGAGAGAGAAGGTGGGAATGGTATTATAGAGCTAGTGAAGTGGGATGTTCCATCCATACGTGCATTCTCTGTACCGCTTATCCTACACAGGGTCTCAGGGAGCCTGGAGCCTATCCCAGGGGACATGGGGCACAAGGCAAGGGACACCCTGGACCGGGTGGCAACCCATCACAAGGCACAATCACACGCACACACATCACTTCACACATTACCGACCATTTAGAGATGGCAATCAAGCTTCAATGCATGTCTTTGGACTGGGGAGGAAACTGGAGTACCCAGAGGAAACCCGCCGAAGCACAGGGAGAACAAGCAAACTCCACGCACGCAAGGCAGAGGTGGGATTCATACACCCAACCCTGGAGGTGCAAGGCAGACGTGCTAACCCCTAAGCCACAGTGCTTAATAATAATAATAATAATAATAATAATAATAATAATAATAATAATATTATACATGCATTAAAAATAATAAGAGGGTCAGCTCCTCTAGTGTGTTAGTGTTTGTGTAAACATGGTTTGGTTTCTAAAGACTTTATATTTTGTACTCTCTCTTTCCCACTCTTCATGCCCCAGATGATGATGGTATTTGCTGTTTGCCGACAGGTGCATCCATCATCGTAACACAATTGAATTTCTCTCTCTCTTTCCCTCTCTGTTCTTGATAAAGTTGCTGACTAGCACCAATCCTCCAGGTGCGACTCAATAGCGGTTTGTTTAGCATTGAGGGAAAAAAGCGAGCAGTGCTCTCAGTGGAGCGCAGTGTATTAATAGAGTTAGCACTTTAGTGGCGTATGGGGGGAGACTTAAAACTACTTTATTATACTGTTATTTAGGAAAAGGATATTAAAAAAAACCCCAGAAAAATAAAGCATTAATGAAAAGTTCTCCGGTTAACGCCTCGGCAGTTTCTAAACGCAGTATGTATTTATGTACGTTTTTAGGTATGCATGTATGTTTATATGTACATTATGTACTGCACTCCTTCACTTTTTCAGTTGTTTTTACTTTACCGCCTTATTCTAAAATGGATTCAATCCATTCGGCAGCACATTTTTAACATTACACTTTTAACTTAAATGCAAAACAAATTTGTTAAGCAGTTCTGTGGCAGTATATCTATGATTTACTATACAGTATGAGTCTTTTAGCTCGTGGAAACATAATGTCAAGCTAAAGCTAAGCTTCGACATTAGCCTGACAGAGCAGGTTGCTCCAAAACCATACATATATGTTGCCATAGTTACTGAGTGGGGCTCAAGATTAGGTTTGTTTGTGGAACCAAAAATTGGTGGAAATTACCCATTATTGAGTTTCATTTCATGGAATAACCCCCAGCTCGCTTGCTCTTTTTATTTATTTATTTTTTTTTAGATGCTCAGTGTCAGTGTAAGTACAGACACAAATACACAGCTCACCATCAAGACAAAAGTCATATAAATGAAGGCTTTGAAATGAGAGCCAGGTGTACACCCTCAGTCCTTAGACCTTCTTTTCATTCCCAGGCCACTCCAACATGGTGCAGCCCCATGCTTAAGTATCTTCAGTAGCTACAATTACATTTACAGTACACAAGTTTTCATAGCATTTGCTCTGACACTCAAAATTGAGCTCTTTTCCATAGTTTACCTATGGTAAATTTAACTGATTAGATAAGATTTCAATAGGCATAACTTATACTATACAATATACAATATACATACTATACATACTGTACTTTTGTTTAGCAAAAAAAAGCCATGGGCTCAAGGGAATTGTGTGTAGATCTTTAAGACAGGACTGTGTTGAGGCACAGATCTGGGATAGATACTGAAAACGTTTTGAAGAAAACACCCAGGTAGCAAAATGTAGTTGGCAAAGGAGCACTTTTCATAATAATCCTGCCAATGGTTGGATCAATGCTGGCCCAAGAAATTTGCTGGATTTTAGCCAACATTGAATGACTACCAGCGCCACTGACATTGGGCCAACATTGGGGCACCAGAGCTGACTGACTTTCAGCCACCTTTATGTCAACCTTACCTACACTGGGCCAACACTGGTATTTTTATGGAAGAAGGTGGCCACGTTATGCTGATGGAACTCCAGAAAGACAATCATCTCTGCCGCACTCCACTGATCAGGCCTTACTGGTAAAGTGGCCCAAGTCACCAACCTGAGAGAGCTTGAGAGGTTCTGCACAGAGGAATAAAAGCAGATGCCCAAATTCAGGTCTGCCAAGCTTGTAGCAAACTCAAGAACAAAAGAGAATGTAATTGCTGATGATGTGCTTCAGCAAAATATTAAGTAAAAGGTCTGTTTATCTAAAATGTCATAAATATATTTGTTTTTGCACAGATTATTGCAAAAACGCTTATTGTGAACACAATCACTGTCTGTTGATGGTGGGGTAGCAAATTATGCACAACAGATGGCCCCATTCAGTAAATTTATACCTGCAATGTTCTAGCTTAGGTTCTATATATAAAACGCCGATCAAATGGCCTTCTATACTAGCGGAGATATAGGGAAAGAGATGTTATGATTTGGAATATCATGGCCAGATAAGCCTTAAAGCTAGTCATCTAAGCTTGAAGTACATTCAGAGAAAGAGAGAGAGAGAGTGTGTGTATCTCCGAGTGTGCAAGTCACGTTTGAGCCCTCATTCTCTCTCTGCAGGTTGTGTGTTCTGTCTCTGTGTGATTCAGCCTGCATTGATTTCCCTCTTGGCAGATGTTTTCATGACTCAGGATGGGGGCTGGTGTCAATAAACCATAAAAGAGCAGACAAGGGTAATGAAACACAGCCAGAGAGGACAAGGTACATCAGAAACACCGAAACACTACTTGAGAGGACAACGAAAAACAGTAAAAACATAGTCAAGGAGGACAGATCAGAGTGAATGACACGCAACCAGAGAAGGACAAGAGTAAAAAGAGATACAGCCAAAGAGGACACAATAGAGCAGAGTTAGAGCATACACAGTGAAATACAGCTACAGTGGACACAGTAAACACACAGGAAGGTTGGACACAATAAAACATGGACAGAGAGAAAAATGTACAAAACACCAATATATCAGACACTATAAAACACAGAAACGAAGAGGCAAAACACAACAAAACAGTCTCGTGCAACCTGACGTACTTAAGGATTGCCACTGCAAAAACAAAGGACATAAAGGTGTTAGTGGCATTAAAGTCATTTAATTGTTTTCATTCCCATTCAAGATGCAGGGATCCAAAATAAGGCAGTTTGGTGGTATTTTTGTGATCATTGGCATAGGCGGTTACAAAGTAAATGTAATTATAAAAATATAGTTGTAAAAATGCTATAAAAATGCAGGAGTTTAGAATGCATTCTTTATAATGATATCCAATCAAACTCTTCTTATTTTCATTTAAGAACCGAGGCCCTGATTTACTAAGAAATAATGTGCGCTAATTTGCATGTGTAATGTGGTAAATTGAGCATGCAGATAGTGCGAGTGATTTACAAAGAAGAATTAACCAAATTGCATTATGTGAAAAGTAGGAGCCGGAAACAATATGGGAATGAAAAAGCATGTGCTTTTCGTTCTTGATACCCATGGTAAGTTCTAAGAGTCTCTACGAAGAGTAAAGTGAAGCTAAAACTTTCCAAACACACATACCTGCGCCTCCAGCATAACAACGGTTAAAGGCGGTTGTCCCTCCTAAACATAGAGCTTGCAGTATGGGTTATAATTGTTATTTTAATGTCTTGTATTAATCTTTATATTATAACATTCTTGGAAAATTCACTGTTGGTTCAAATGGTATATAGACGGCTGACAAATTAAAGGAAAACCTGGCTCTGTTATTTTATCCCTATAGAAGGGAGGGTCACTGCAAATCAATACAAAGTTCTTCTGACTGATCATCTTTATCCTATGATGAGACATTTTGTCCTGATGGGAGTGGTGTCTTCTAGGATGTCTGCGCCATATCCACAGGGCACGCGGGCTCACTAAATGGTTTGAGGAGTGTGAAAATGATGTAAATCATGTGCTGTGGCATTTGTACTCACCAGATCACAACCCAGTTGAACACCTCTGGAAGATTTGGACTGGCATTTTAGACAAACACCAGTTGAGGGAAGATCTTTTGGAAGAATGGAGTTCTGGCAGCTCATGGAGGCACAAAACTTCATGCTGATTTTTCCTTTAATTTGTCACTGTATGTATCTTAGCCCATAGCCGTCAGAGTGTCTTAGTGCTTTACAGGTTTACTGAAAAAAAAAAGATCTGTTCTGAAATGGATCATTCAAATAGAGATTACTTTAGTTACTAAAAATTTCATGAGTCCTATTTTCTTGTGATCTTCTTTTCTGCTGTACAACAGCAAGAAGAATTTTGCTGTGTAAGGCCTAGAGGTGTAGGGAAAAGAAAAGTCATCATTCAGAAGAAAGAGAGTGAGGGAAGTGTGAGATGAAAGCCTGCAGCATCAGAAACTGCATCTGTAATATGTGAGTCAAGAATTTTGAAGTCGAGTCAATATTTTAACTTGAGGCTAACGTAAGTGAAGCACTCCAAAAACAACTCTTTGCTTGATGTGATTAACTTCAGGCATGTTTACTTAGATATCATCTTATAAAGAATAATAAGCCTTTTAATAGCAAGTGTGGTTGAATTCTTGAATCTGATTGGTTTTCTGTAACAGCATGGCTCTGACAGAAGTAATTCAAATCACGGGTCCGTATATTAATGCGCCCATTACAATACATTATCATTTCTGTAGTAATAACTCATTCCCAGGGACATGTATGTATAAAACACATATGCATTGATACGGTGAAGCTTTCTGTAAGGAGCTGTTTATTTAACATTTATGGAAGGAGTCTCCAGTGTCAGGGCTTTGTAATGGTAAGTAAGTTTTGCAATGTAAATTTCCAGTTTCCCTATTTATTTATTTGTTTGATGTTTGTTTGTTTTTGCAAATTACTGTGGTATAAGGGGGAAAAAAACACTTAAAATGTGGTGTGTCTGGAGAATAATCACGGTCAGGGTGCTCACACCACCCCATCATTACACCCAGATGATGACTGACTGTGTGGTTAAATAAATGCATACATACATACATACATACATACAGTATATAAGTTCATATTAGCCTAGTCTTCCCATAGTTCGTTGCAGCTAATACTAAATTATTTCCTGCACTCTAATTTGGAGCGTGCTCCCATTACCTAAAATAGAAAGGATTATTTAAACTCTGTGGGATTGGAGAAAGAAGTGACACCAGAATCTCCCATATTATTAATTACACTAATGACACCACAACAGGCAGAGAAAACAGATTCTAGCCTTCTTTTCCATGTAGAATGAGGTCTGGGAAGAAACTCACATTATGAATTAAACTAGAGCTGGTGAAGACCAAGCAAGAGTGAATTAAAGCAAAACCTAAAAATGCTAATGTAGCGAAAGTTAAATGAGTTCTACTGGGACAGATTTAGCATTAACTTGGTAGGTAACACGAGCCTAATGCTAGCCACAGTGTTAGGATTTTGTGAAACGCATTAGGTAAATTGTATTTCAGATATTTGTTCAGCAAGATTTAATAACATGGCAAGACACAAATGTTTACACAGATATATTGCTTCCATCTGACCAACTGTCCTGAGTAATTGCAGCATTTAATCCTACAACCCTCACTGTAAAACATGAGTGATATCCATTAAAATTTAATCAGCTTCATGTAGAACTCATCACAGTGGGGGTTGACTTTTAGTAAAGGCTGTATAAATGTGTTTCAGCAAATGAACTGTGTCCAAAGCAGTTGTACTTGGCTCTCGAGTCACAAAAGATAGTGATCGGTTTCGAATAATGTTGCTGTTAGACAGTTATGATTTATTGAATAATCATTGATTTTGATTGCATTGTCGCAGATTTAAATAAACATGAAAACATTTACACAGGTTCGCTGAATTTGGACGTTTAAGGCCTGGTCTTTTTCAAAGCCTCAGCCTCTGTTGTAGCCTATCCGCCTCGAGGTTTGATGTGTTATGCATTCTGAGATGCTTTTCTGCTCACCCCAGTTGTAAAGAGTGGTTCTTTGGGTAGCCTTCCTGTCAGCGCAAACCAGTCTCTGTCCTCTGTTATCAGCAACACATCAAGGCATTCACTGGATATTTTTTTTTTGTTTTATGCACCATTCTGTGTAAATTCTAGAGACCCAGGAGATTGGCATTTTCTGAAATACTCAAACCAGCCTGGCACCAACAACGATGCCACAGTGAAAGTCACTGACATAACATTTATTCTCCATTCTGATGCTTGATGTGAACATTAACTGAAGCTCTTGGCCTGTATCTTGGCTTATTGAATAACTCATTAATGTGGAGATGTACAGGTGGTCCTATTAAAGTAAATGGTGAGTGTACACATTTTGTGATAATGAAGGAACATCTGTAAATCTCACATTAAACGCTAAATGTACATATGCAACGGCTTGCAAAAGTATTCAGCCCCCCCTGAGATTGATCAGAAGAGTCTGAATATGAAATGAATAAATACACTTTAATAAATATATTCTTCCTGTCAGTATTTTTATTGCAAATTCATGTTCTCCTACAGTGAATTTTCAAAGTCAACATTAATTACTGGTTAGCAAGTGTTGCAAAGAAAATCAAAAACTGAAAAATGTTGCTTGCATAAATATTCAACCCCTAGGTTCCAGAAGCTCTAGATGAAAGATATTGTATTAATGATGACAGAAGTAACTATAATTGGCCTTCACTTGTGAAATATTAAAGCAGCTTCAATTTTCTGAACAAAACCAGCTCAGTTGAGTTGTCACCAAAGAAATTGTCAGTCTGAAGGAAAGGGGTGAAAATGAAGACTAAGGAGCATTCTAAGGAAGTGAAAAAATTGAAGGTCATTGAATATCATTAGGAATAGGGTGTAAAATGATATCTTAGAGGTTGGATATCTCATTAAGCACTGTTAGATGAATACTGAGGAAGTGGAAGCTGCACCACACCACCCAAGCGCTGCCTCAAAACTCATCACAGCAACAAGATGGAGACTGGTGAAGGAAGCCACAGTGAGGCCAGCAGCCACTTGTTGCAGAGTACAGTGGCTGGGAGCACCAGACAACCATTTCAGGAGATCTGCATAACTGAGGACTGTATGGAAGGATGGACAGAAAAAAAAACCCAGGAAGAGCCGTATGAAAGAATGAGAGTGACCCAGTGAAGATGTGTTTTTTTTTTGTTGTGATGACACCAAGATCAAGATACTGTATTCAGGCAAATTTCAAAGCGCTATGTGTGGTGCAAACCTGATGAAGGCCATATCTCAGTTAACATCCCTACAGTGAAATATGGTGGTGGTAGCATCATGGACAGTGGATGGAGAGTGGATGCAGCAAAATACAGGAGGCATATTACAAGAGAACCTCCTTTAGTCTGACAAAATAAATAAATAAATAAATAAAGCTTGGGGGACACTTCACCTTTCAACAGGACAATGGTTCCAAACACAAGGCATTATAGGAGTGGTTAAAAACAGAAAGGTGAATCTACAGTGGCCAAGTCAGAATCCAGATCTGGATCTCACTGGGAATCTGTGGTGTTGGTTGAAAATTGCAGTCAACAAACAACATCCAACCAACCAGAAGAACCTGGAGCAAATCTGAAAGGAAGAATGGGAAAAGTGTGCAGAGCTGGTAGGAACCTAAAACAGACTTAAAGCTGTTATTGCAGCAAAAGGTGGTTCTTTAAATACTAATCTAAAGGAGATGAATACTTATACAGGCAGCATTTTCCAGTTTTTAAATTTTAAAGATGATAAATACTGCATTCTGACTTTGAAATTTTACCTGAAGATTTACTTTTAGTTGGCTAAGAAAATACTGGCTGACGTTGTCCGTGTAAGTGTCATTTGTGTAAGTGTCATTTGTGTAAGTGTTATTTGTTATCCAACTTTTAAAGGGGACTTTTACAAGGCACTGTGTCAGTGCAAAACATGACTTGATGCAGCCACAAAATGCACACGCAAAGGGTCTGACCTTAAAATTCAGTTGACTAAGGCTGTATTTCAACACACAAACTCCATTTGGGGCAGCTTACCAATTGTCCTCTGAAGTGCAAATTGCAGTTTAAAAGCCACCATAAAATGGTAGAAATCAGCAAGCATAAAGCTGTGAAAAAGCTTGGGACTAAAGACGAAATGCAAGTTCAGTACTGATAATGTTAACCGTATTAAGAAGTGAAATTTTGATTAAATAAAAGCAAAGATACTTTGTACAAACTGTAGTTGGCAAACTAAAAAAAAAAGTGCTGTAGTGTGTTGTATGTCTTTGTTAGGTCTGAGGAAATTGATGTATGTATTTGGGACGTGTATGTGCCGGGATTGCCAGATCTGTGTGACAAAAGCAGCACAACATAGTCTTATATTATAGAGCAGCATGCTTGAAGCCAGTTTACACCTGTCTTTTCTATTTCTCCTTCCTTTTTTGGAGACATTAAGAAAATAGCGTGGCTATTTTCTTATAGTCTCCATTGGACCAGGGATACCATCATGTGAGAAACAAAGTCATCTGAACATGAGCTTTTAATTTTAATTTGAGAGCAAGCAAACAGTCAGATATGAAGCTTGCGGGCAAACTGGATGCCATGTTCATTAACATGATTATGTGGTAGTCCTTAATACCTGCCTGGTTAGGGTTGTGGAGGTTTCAATTAGGCTTCTGGTTTGTTTATTTATTTGGAAATAGAACCAACGTAATTCCTTAGAAAACATCCCAGGCAGGTACAAACAGATAATAACTGAGCAAGCAAGATTAAAAAAAAAAAAAACAGGGAACTTGAGTGAGACTGGCATGTTTGGAGCATTAAACATGGCACTGATGCACAGATAGTGGTATTGCATTACACCACTGGTGCATAAACAGCACATTCAGACTAGTACACTAGTTTGAATGGTTTCTAGGGCAGAAAAAGGAAGAATTCTGGCTGTAAATGAGTATTAAATTAGGCTCTAAAAGTCTTACTGGTTGCATCATTTGGAATTAGAGTTATGCCAACCTGTGCACTCAACTGTATAAGGATGGAAGGAAGTACATAAATTTTAGTTCATTTCAGTTTAGAATTAGTTAACATTTTACAATGGGCAATTCTGACAAATTAGTGGGAAAAGGATAGCTGCTCAAACATCCAAAGCCCTCTCTGAACACACCTGTGTCTAGTAACAGACACTGCAGGGGAAATTTGGGCAGCCTGTGTCAAATATGTGTGCGTCTCTTCCTTTCTTCAAATCAAACTGGCTCACAGACGTGAAATGCAGCCTTTTGCCTTGACATTTTGCATGCACCCGATCACAAACGGCGCACTCAGCTGCACAGTGAAACTACTGAATCTGCACATATTCACGGCGCTCAGCGAATTCATTGACACGAGGAACACAGCATTACTATTCCAAATCATATCAGATCCACGTCCATGGTAGCAACAAATACCAGCGAAAGAGTACTCAGCCTGTAACAAAATTGATCCTGGTATTATATACTATATATTATATATTATATATAATCCAGACCCCGCTATACAGTGACAAATAGCAAGCATGGTAAACAGAAAAGGCAGGCGTGCTGTTTGTGCCTTCGTGTAATTTGTGTACTTAGTTCATTTACTTCAAGTTTCTCCTCCAAAGGCATTTTGAAAAATCAATGATTGAAAAATGAATCCGGCTTATTCATGTTTTATTCACCGATATTGTATTTCAAATATTCTCAATCACTGCTGACGATGTGTTATGGATGTGTCAGAGAAGCGGGCTCAAATAAACTAGCTCCAATGCAAACAAAATCGTGGTGGCATTTCACCAAGTGCATTCGCTTAATCGACTGTCAGTAATCAACTATATGAGTCTATAGTCTCAGCTAGAAAGAACTCCTTACCATTAAAAATACCATGTATTTTTACTTGCAGTCGTTGGTAGTGCTGTTGCTCTTGGTTCCACAAAAGTCCAAAAATAATCCACTTTTAGCCATTTGTCATACCAGCCATCTCTGTTGATACAGTGAAATATGATTTATAAAAAGGATACTTTTTTTTAAGATCTAAAACCTTCTGTTCATGGAACACCCTAATCATTGCCTGTTACGTTGCTTAGCAACAAAGCTTACTGTTAACAGGCGTCACAGTGTGGGGGGAAAGAATTTTTTATTGCGAATATTAATAATAATAAAAAATTATTTATTGAACACTGGACTTTATCATATTTCCAGCACCCTTACCTTCACCCTTACGCTTACTTTTCTTTTTACGACAGTGTTAAATAATGAATTTTAAGAACCGGGTGAGTTAAACAATGTTAGCGTTTTAAAAAATGATGACGTAAAAACAGTTCTTAATAGCGAACTCCTGCTGTGAACTATGAAACGCTTGTTAAGTGTATCACAATATCCACATCAGCAAATTGAGCCTGTTAAGAGTTAGTTCGCATGTGAGAGACCTTAAAAAGACTTTTAGCCCATGTAGAGCCCTCACTATTATTCTCTTCTCCTTTTTAACGATCTGTCTTTCTTCGACCATAAAATCTATGATTTTAATCGATTTGACCTTACCTGAGTTGGCATGAAATTGACTCCTGTCAGAGGTGTCCAACAGCTATTAAAATATTAAGATGAATTTCGCACTTTTTACGGTAACTAATTAATCTACTAAGTTAATAGGCATTTGCTGTCAGTCTGTAACTTGTGAAGGAAAGGTTATTGGTGAGAGAGAAATAAAGGATAATGGTTTAAACACTTGTTACTTATTTTGTCTGTGCCATTAGTAAAAGCTAGAATTTAAAATATCTAATTAAATATATACAGGGTGTCCCAGAAGTAATAAGGAAATGCAATTCATTAACAGCAACAGCAACAACAACAACAACAACAATAATAATAATATATATTTTTAATTATCTTTCTTTTTTTTATCCAATTAGCATTACCTAAACTCACATCTTAGAAACTCAGTATTGTTGAAGTACTTAGTTTTGATTGTCTATAATATCGTTTGGTGATTGAGCTTAGATACACTATATGGGCAAAAGTTTGTGGACCATAACACCGGACCATAACACTCATATGTGCCTTTTGAACATCCCATTTCAGACTTCGCCCCTTCTTTGCTGTTTGCCTCCACTCATCTAGGAAGGCTTTCCACTAGATTTTGGAGCGTGGCTGTGGGAATTTGTTCATTCACCCACAAGAGCATTAGTGAGGTCTGGCATTGATGTTGAGTGAGGAGGCCTGGGGTGCAGTTGGTGTTCCAGTTCATCCCAAAGGTGTTCATTGGGGTCGAGTTCAGGGCTCTGTGCAAGTCACTCGAGTTCTTCCACTCCAACCTTGGCAAACCATGGACCTCGCTTTGTGCACAGGGGCATTGTCATGCTGGCTCGACCTCTTAGTTCCAGTGAAGGGAAATTGTAATGCTATAGCATACAAAGATATTCTATACAATTCTGTCCCCAAATTTGGGGAAGACCCACATATGGGTGTGAAAGTTATGTTTCCACAGACTTGGCCATGTAGTGTATGTAAGGGGATATATATATATATATATATATATATATATATATATATATATATATATATATATATATATATATATATATATATATATGTATATAGTTTTTTCAATTAAATTTATGTCTTGGTATTTCATTTCAGTGCATTCTTTTACCATACCACATTTTAGTATTTTTAAGAATAAGTGTTTTGTAATTAGGTGTGATTTACAGCTGTGATTATATACACTGCCCTCCAAAAGTTTGGAAACGCCTGAACAAAATAGGGTTTTTGGGCAATATCAGCATAAATCCTCTTTAGTTAGTGACCATTTTGCATTGATAATAAGGGACAACACTAGGCATCCGAGCAGTCAGTTTATTCAAACATTGACTTGATATATTACTCCAAGCCTCCTGGAGGATTGCCCAAA
>CM040989.1:18171745-18184771 GCA_022985145.1 Pangasius djambal | reverse complement strand
TCCAAAATTTGAGTATTTTTCTATGTTATGTTCATGTTTATGTTCATAAACTTTTTATTTAATAAAATATGTTTTCTTCGTTTGTGTTGTCCCTTATTATCAATGCAAAATGGTCACTAACTAAAGAGGATTTATGCTGATATTGCCCAAAAACCCTATTTTGTTCAGGCGTTTCCAAACTTTTGGAGGGCAGTGTATAGGTGTAAGTATCTTTAGATATGGGTATATACTATGAAAAAAAAAATTCCCTTGCATTTCTATTGCTTGAAAGATGAGGTGGAAAGAGAAAATTGCAGTACTGAAGGCTAGAAGTGATCTAGACAAGTCAAGAAAAATATTGCAGTATCATATGGCATTTAAATGTGTCTTTATCAATGTGACATCTCATACCTAATGTGAATCCGCATGTATACAGGACAAATGTATATATTTGTGTGTATAAACACAGTCAATCTAAAATGCAATCAAAACATGCCATGCCATAAGCTTATCATCCTAAAATTAATCAGGCTTCAGCAATATATTTTATTTTATTTTTTTTTCTCTCAAAATTGCTTTTTAATGACCGGACAATTTAATTGGTGGGCAAAGCATATCCCTAGTTGCAGATTCCTCTTTTTGAAAAAAAAAAAAAGAAGAAAAAAAAATTACCCACAGTTGATTTACCAATAATTATTATAGTGTTTGCTTGGGAAGTTCCAAAGTAGCTTAAGTGCTTAGAGCATTTCTGTGAGTAATACGGTCAAGCAGCTTCTGCCAAAATTAATATTGAGCTCTAATTTAACTGGAAAGTTTTAGGACATTTCTTCATTCTGTGTAATTTTTACTTGACTATGGTTTCATAGTGCTCTTCTCTGCATCCTCATATATCCTCTGCTTACTTGTTTAAAGTGAACTTACCGTAATCGTCAAACATATTATCAGAATGATAAGCAATGAATATATTTAATAGATATATTTCTATTCTGGGCAGATGTGAACGCCAGCCGTTTCTTATTTTTCTTCTTGCCTGTTCTGCTATTTCCTGCAGTGCTATTCTGCTTCGGTGCTCAAATTTTATTGACAACCTTCAGATTCACAACCACAGCTTTAGCATAGAGGATAGGTGGGGTATAGTGGGGAGGATGCTAGAGAAAATTCATTCATCCAACAGAGTTATCATTTCTGAGAGCAACGGTTGTTGAGTCAGAGGATCTAAGATCTAAGGTCTTGTTGGGAGTACATGTGTACCTTGCCATTTTAAACAATGTTAATAATACAGAAGGTCATAAAAAGTCACCTTCCTAGTCTGTGGAACATCCAGTGACTGATGGACTGTGTGCATTAATTATAATTTAGTATTCAAAGGTGAAGAAATACACTCACCAAACACTTTCTTAGGAACACCTGTACTACTACCTACTGTTTCATGAAATTATTACATCAGCCAATCGTGTGCAGCAGTGCAGTGCATAAAATCATGCAGGTATGGGTCAGCAACTTCGGTTAATGTTCATATCAACCATCAGAATGGGGGGAAAAAGTGTGATCTCTGTGATTTTGACTGTAGCATGGTTGTTGGTGCCAGACAGGCTAATTTGTATATTTCTATAACTGCTGCTCTCCTGGGATTTTCACGCACAACAATCTCTAGCGTTTACTCAGAAGGGTTCAATAAAGAAAAACCATCCAGCAAGCGGCAGTTCTGCGGGCGGAAATGCCTTGTTGATAAGAGAGGTCAACGGAGAAGAGCCACACTGGTTCGAGCTGACAGAAAGGCTACAGTACTCAGATAACCACTCTTTACAATTGTAGTGAGCAGAAAAGCACCTCAGCATGCACAGCACATCGAACCTTGAGGCAGATGGGCTACAACAGCAGAAGACCATGTCGGGTTCCACTTCTGTCATCCAAGAACAGAAAGCTAAGGCTGCAGTGGGCACAGGCTCACCAAAACTGGAAAAGGTTAGCCTGATCTGATGAATCTTGATTTCTGCTGAGGCACACAGATGGTGGGGTCAGAATTTGGCACCAACAGCATGAATCCATTGACCCAACCTGCCTTGTGTCAACAGTCCAGGCTGGTGAAGGTGGTGTAATTGTGTGGGGAATGTCCTCTTAGTACACTTTGAGCCTGTTAATACAAATCAATCATGGATTGAATGCCACCTTTTTGAGTATTTGAGCCTATTTGGGTATTGTTGCTGAACATGTGCATCCCTTCATGGCTACAATTTACATATCTTCTGATGGCCACTTCCAGCATGATAATGCACCATGTCCCAAAGGAAAAGCCATCTCAAACTGGTTTCATGAACATGACAATGAGTTCAATGTTCTTCAGTGGCCTATCCAGTCACCGGATCTGAATCCAATAGAACACCTTTGGGATGTCTATCGGAGTCGCAGTGCACCTGTAAAATCTGCAGGAACTGCGTGATGCAATCATGTCAACATGGACCACAATCTCAAAGGAATGTTTCCAACATCTTGTGGAATCCATGTAATGAAGAATTGAGGCTGATTTGAGAGCAAAGGGAGGCCCTATCCAGTCTTACTATAGTATTCCTAATAAAGTGCTCAGTGAGTGTAAAGTGTATCCTCTGTAACATACTCTATAGCTTATATATTTAAACAAATATTACAACATAATACCTGAGTGGGATGTTTTCCTTGTTTGTTCGATTTTCCTTGTTCTCCCTGTTCATTTTAGTTTCGCCCAAATCAATAAGACCATGATGGCTTGAATATTATAACTCTGTGACACGTAAGCATGTTATTCTGAAAATATGATCATGACCTTGTTGTGTGAGGACGCGCTAAGAAGGTTCCCTCTTATCTTGTTTGGTCTATCTTATTGTGGACTTGTCCCCAAAGATGTTTGTATTTATGCTGTGTGTTTTAGAGTGTGTTTTTATCAGCCCCAAACCAGACCTGCCTAAATCAGACCAGACTCCAAACATAGCAACCATCGATGATCAGACCATTTTTGCACGTCACTTCCTTTTGTTTATTCCACCTTTTGCGTACACTTAATAAATTCCCTATAATTCTACAACCTGCCTCTTGGCTGGTCTCCTGGTTCCTGATTCTGACTCCTGAAAGATTTACAACACCTTTGATTATTTGATAGTCCTCAAATAACTCACTAATGCTGTGGCAATTAAGGACATTTTTCATATTTTTTCTTCTGCAGAAAACAATTACATGGTCACTCATCCTGAAATGTATAACACCACTTATTGTATCCTTGACTTATCAGACACTGAAAGAAGGTCAATAATAGTGTGAGTGAAGAATGTACTCACATTGGTTCATTAATCGACTGATGTAGATCAAGTGGATGACAGAAATTCATTAAGCCCCTGTACCCACAGAGTTGTGTCATCTAAAAGTCAGTATTTGTACTAAAGAGACTCGGCTGATGTAAATGCAGAGCGATTTATTATAAAACACAGCAAGTATTAGTCCAAAAGCAGTACATAAACACAGCCATAACCAGAAAGGAGCATTATCTCTATATTTGAACTGAAGACCATGACATTTTCCCTCCCGTTAAGTCGTGATTTTCTGTTTGACAAAAAAACAAATGTTTGTATGCAGAATACACTTCTCAAACTGGAAGATTATTATGTGTGTACATCACTGTGTGTGTAGATTACTGATTTCTTTCAAAACTATTTATTTATTTTTTGTAATTACTAACAGTAAAGTTGTAACTCATGACCATGACTGTGACCTCACATGTGCAGCCTATTAAAAGCCCCCCGGAATGACAATCGTCCTCTGGCATGATCCAGGTGGCACTGATGGCCCTGGCTGATATTAAAGATAAGAATCACCCATAACATCAAATGGAATTTAATGGAAGTACATACAGGGAGACCCTGCAAAAAAAAAAAAAAAAAAAAAAAAGCACAGATAATAACCCAAACTGAAGGACAAACCATGGAACCTTGACCTATGAAGCAATAACACTACCCGCTGCACCACCATGCCCCCTTAGATACACTTGCATTAAATGGAATACAATTTCATTTCAATTCATTCATGAAATCCTGGATCAGATGATGTGGATTATTTCCCATAACAGCACAGCTCTGAAGGTAGTTCTGCCTGTACCATAAATGGTAGGTTTATATTAATGCGCTCATGCTAATATTTTGCCACTCCTGTAGTAACAGCGCATTCACAGGGACGGGTATGACGAACACTCCAAATGAATTCATGATTATTTCGCATTTATGGATGGAGTCATGGGCGTCAGTGCTTTGTAACGGTCAGTAGGTTTGCGCTTTGCAGTTTCTTGGTGACATGACAAACGAAAGAGGCTGGTGAGGGAATGAATATTTATAGCTATTGTCATGTAAGTGATACCAGGAACTTGTGTCACAGATGTAACTATAAAAGTGCAATGTGTCATTCGTTAATACATTAAAAATTGTCATCATTAGCAGGTCGCTGTTGTGTAAGAGGAGCAACAGACTCCAGGATGTGCTGTTAATGGAAAATGATCCATTTCGGGGTGGTAACTGCACTCCGCTTCACATCCAGGAGCATCGTACTACCCCAGCAGTCATGGATTATTTCCCTATAACAGCATGGACCGCCATGTGATAATCCTTACACGTCCCCAGTAACTTGGTAGCTAGATGTGTGAAGAAGAACAATCAACACAAAAGTAGACATACTGTATGGACATCAAATCAAAAATGAAAATATACATAGCCATAAGAAAGCTGATAAAGTGCATAAATTGGGTCAGTAGAATATCATTTCAAAAGGAGTAATGTACTGTATATCCACTGACCAAACTGACCACAATGCTATAGAACATGGTCAGATAATTACACATCAAATAAATACATTACAAAGGCTTTATTGCTTTGATTTCTTATTTATTTGATCAGCTTAGGCTGAGGATAAGAAGAGGCGGTTTAACGGCGGATCAGTATCCCCTCTGTAAATTTAGGCTTATTTGATTTTATATAATTTGTCGTGATGACCAAGCAAAGAAAAAACTGTTTATCTGGTGCACATTTTAGAAGAAAGACTGACAGCGAGAAGGATTGAATTAGAGGTTTGTGTTGTGTGTGTGAACTGGAATTAAACTGTACAAGAAAAAGAAGAGAATAAAACATACTCAAGTCAGATATGCTGTGTCCAAACCACAAATCTTGTTCTGTACATAATGCACTGTCTTTTGGATGTCCTCATTCTATAACGCATTGCAAAATGTTAGTGTAAAAAAAAAAAAAGAAAGAAAGAAAGAAATGAAATGTGCTGTCACTTTAAATGCACTGTGCATTTAAATAGAACATATTCTCTAGTTAATAGGTGCTTGATTTGGGACTCATACAAGGCGTTCTGGTAATAAGCAGACATTTGTGGTGGTGTTTGTGTCTCATATAGTGAGTAAGTTGTGTTGTTTGGGACATATGATAATGGTAGAAGACCAGAACAACTGAGCGACAAAGGGGCAGGTGATTACACATGGGGCAAGAGAGATGAATGAATAGCAAATCAAGCCCTTTTGTAAAATGTCCAGGTCTAGTGTCTAGGTCAATCAGAGCCAAAAGTTCTGTCGGCGCAATGAAGATAGCTCCTTCAGGAGTAAGCAGTGATTGGCTGAGTGGAATCAGTCATAGATAATGAGAGAACGAGAGAGACAGAGAGAGAATTGTATTTTAATAATGCTCTAGGCGGTCTACCTACAAAGAAATCAAGTTTGTATCTGAAAAGTGGCCTATTACTTAACATGTTCCTTTTGTTAATGACAAAATTTCTTTTTAACATATCCTTAAATCCTTTAACATTATCCTTGATATATGTAAATAGAGTTAGCGAGATATAAGGGTGGAGCAGTGTGATAAATTCAGATCATCAGTTAAGTTCGTGTGGGTTCAGAACATCACTACACTATCGCACTTTAAATGAGACATCTTTGCTTCTGATATACCTGGAATATGTTAGTAAATACAAACGTTTTAGTCTTCTTTGATTGGCTCATCCATCCAGGGACCTTACACTATTTCCCCCGCAGTCATCCCCCTGCTTAACAGAAAGCATGCCTACATGTTCATATTTATTATCAGCATGGTAATATTGATGAAATTAACAATACTGTTTTCTGTTGTGAAAAAAAAAATGCTATACTGTGCGAAAGATTGCACTGAGCCTTTCAATCAAGTATGAAGAAATGAGAAAATTACTCATTAAATATGAAGCAGGATGAGAAACACAGCCTGGCTCTAATAGGACACTTGATCATCGCGGCTTGAGCATTTATGTTATTAATTTAGCAAGGGCTCATTTCTCTGCCAACAAAAACACCACTTATATACCAGAGAAACAGAAGAGAGCCTTAATTATATTCATGAAGAGACAATGAGGCAAGACTCTGATGCTGCAACATCATTCTCTTTTAACTGGATTTATTCTGCACTCTTGTACACACACATACAACTGTCCGAATATGTGTGTGCTCTCTGGAGGGCTAATTAAGGAGGACAGCTAAGAGGTGGTGGCCAGATGGAGGAGAGATCCACAGACATCAACAGTGTGTGTTCAAAGCGACTGCACATTCAACACTGACCTCATTAAGCAATAAAGTGCCATATAAACTACTTTAGAAAATTTCATCAAACTGTATACAACTGTACAATGCCTGATCCTACAAAATTACAACTATTAATACTGTATATCAAATTATAAACTCTGTTAAAACATCATTGTAACATTTTCCAAATGGATTTTAGCAGGCTTTTCTTTGTACACCTCTTTTTTTTTTAAAACCAAAATGCATTTTTAGTTGTAGATATGTTACCAGCTTAAATAGCATGCTATGTTTTCAATTTTCGATTATGTATGTGTGTGCGTGTATATATATATATATATATATATATATATATATATATATATATATATATATATAGAGAGAGAGAGAGAGAGAGAGAGAGAGAGAGAGAGTGTGTAATATCACATGTATTATAAGGAAAAAAATAAGACACACCAAATGTACAAATTTCTTGCGTTATTTTGAATTCCTTTAGAAAAAGTTTTTGTCAAAGGGGTCTTTGGATATTTAAGGTTTCTTCATTTCTTAAAAGGGTTCTTTGTGAACATCCTTCCGATAGGAAACCGCTGCAGGGTTCTGCATAGGTTCCCATAGAGCAGGGGATGATTGCCAGACACAGATGCAGATACAGCAAAGTATTTCAGTGAACTGAACTGAGCACTCAAAACATCTGGTATCAGAGCCAATAAACATTTGGAAATAATTATAAACTATAACAACTCTGATCACTAAACTACAAAATGTTATAAACTCTATCAAAATACAGATTGCTGTATTTACCACTAATTCTGATTCAATTAAACTACCATACAATAGGCAGCTGTATACGAAACCACCAACTGTTATCCAGTTAAACTACAAACTACTGCATATGCAGTCACCCATAAACGACTGTTAGCCATAAAGATATAATCTCCTGTATAAACCCCCACGACTGTCCTTCTCAAACGACATGTTGATAAGGCTGATCCAAATGAACTCCAAATAACTTTTAAAACTCCACTTATTAATTCTGAGACTACTTTATAAACAGAATGGATGGTTCCATGTGCAGATGTTTATTTACAAAGCAGGCAGACAAATCCAGCACACAATCCAAGTCATTAAACAGGTAGAGGTCAATAATCATTCACTGCACAGTGAACAGGAACAAAAGGGATATCCAAATAACAAAGGTAAACAAAGGCAGGCAACGTTCGGTAGAAAGAATATTAGGGAAACGGGGAGCTCAAACACAGCTTAGAACTTTTTTGGCAAGACTTCGCAAACTGTGTAGGCAAACACGAGTCCTTAAATAGCCTCTGTAAACGAGGTACAGGGTTAAATGAAGTGGACATTTGCGTCCATTTGCGTCCATGGAGATTGCCCTGTGTTGGGCTGGAGGGGTAATTGCAGACATGGATTTTGACTCACTGACTCTGCATTTTGAGGATTTCTGAGATGCTTTTCTGCTCACCATATTGTAAAAAGTGTTTATTTGAGTTAACATCACCTTCCTGCAGGCTCAAACCAGTCTGGCCATTATTTTGTTAGAATTTCCCACAGAACTGCCACCGTTGAACTACACCTTATCTAATTAACACTGAGCCCATCAAACAACAACCCACTTTAGAAACAAACACTGACTCAATCAATCTACAAACTCTGTTAAAAATGAACTACTGACCCTACTTCATGAAACAAACAAACAAAAAAAAACTATAAACCTATGACAACCAATTACAATGTCCAAATCAATCATTAATAAAACTATAAAATAAAACTGCCATACAAAACAGAAACGCTGTCACAGTCACAATGCAAAAAACATTTTTATTTGTATTGGATGAATATTGTAAATGCTGATACAATGAAACTACACACTATTCATTCATATGCAAATAAGAAACACTCACGCCAACAATCTGTTTTATAAAATACGGCCCCTAATACTTTCTCTATTCAAATACAAAGCAATAAATCGCCAACTAAGGGCATTAAACTACTGTACAACACAAAACTCTACGGTTTATAATGAACTACTGTATACACTTCATTATAACTCAGCAACCCTGTCACCAAACAATATATGTATTAACTATGGAAGTTTTCAGATAAAATTATATTGGCCCCCAATGTTACGATCCAGTATACTACACATCATTGCAGACATGTAATTCTGTTAGTTCTTGAGTGTAAACTTTGTTAAAGAAAGAACGAAGAAAAGAAAGAAAGAGGTCACTAGTGTGTGCAAATAAAAGTAAGACTCAGGAAGTTTTTCCCTTCTCATGTCTTCTGAAAAGAGGCATTTCGTGTGATCTCCCCTGCTGTTCATCTCTTGTCCTTTGAAAGACAGACAAAGTGATTTTTCATTGTTCTCTTGAGACTTTCTCCATTCGATCCCCAAGTTACAGATTTTCTGAACAGCACTACAATCGGCTTTGCTTTATTGCATTTCAGCATTTAAGACAAATAACACTGATAAGCAGTGATGGAGTGAAAAAAAGTTACGCTGAGAAAACATGCATGAAAAACTTGAGCAGACATCTCGAGCTGCACAGTCTTTCTCTTGAAATCTATAACAGCGGTTGTCAGTGATCCCCAGACTGGTACGTTCTCATTGTGATGACAGGAATAAAGACATTGTTATGACCTTAAGGGGTAAGGCCAGCCTGATAACGACACTATAGCTAAGGATAATAAAGCCTGTCTTGCTAAAATTGAGCATTATATATTAAGCATTATATGATATGTAAATCAGTCATTCATCCATAGGAACCACTTTAGCTTGTCCAGGGATCTGGAGTCTTTTGCGGAAACACTGGGACGAGGGTTACATCACTGAATGGACACCAGTCCATCGTAGGCTTATGATATTATAGGTTAACATATGTTATGAATTGCTTCAGCCTAAAATCTTAAGTTCGTTACTAAATGCCACCTTTTTGCATTAGCTTAAAAATGTCAAAACGTAATTGTAAAATTTTCAAAATGGATTTTTAGAAGGCTTTTTTTTTGTACCCCACTTTTTTATACCAAAAATAAAAAATAATATAAAGAATAAACATGCATTTTTATAGATATGTTACCATCATTCATCTCCACCTAAAAACAAACCAGCAAAATATATAAATGCATTTGCTGACAGCTACCAAAATCCAATATATCCTTATGGAAGCAGCCTCATTGTTGGAGGTCAATCAATATTATTGATAACAGTGCTGACGATTGTGCATTTTGATATAACAACTGAGCTTTCATATACATCTGTGTGCGTGTGTGTGTGTGTGTGTGTGTGTGTGTATGCGCACCCTTTGCTGGATGAGTAACACAGCTGTCATATTGCACGCTTATCATAAGGAAAAAATAAGACACATCCAACCCACAAATTTCTTGCGTTATTTTTAATTCCTAGTTTCTTCCAAGGTTTTTTTTTTTTACATAGTTAAAGTTTCATCGCTTCTTAAAAGCGTTCTTTGTGAACATCCTTCTGATAGGGTTCTTCATAGGTTCCCGTGGGGGTTGATTGCCGGACACAGGTGCCGTATACAGATACAGTATTTCAGTGAACTGAACTGAGCACTCAAAACATTTTGTATTAGTATCGTTTTGTAATAAACTTGATACTGTAGTTCATGTTTTTTCAACATGAACCATCATGGCTCCTGTAGCAGATGATCCTCCTATCATATGTATGTAAATTATTTGGCTGAAGGCAGCTCATTTAACTAGACTTGAGCTACAGGGCTGGAGACACTGGAGAGAGTTTTTACAGATTTTTCATACACTTTCATTTTATTTATCCCCTCTGGTCCAATTAGCAAATCAACATGGCTTGTATAAAGAATAGTCAAAGACAAAAACTGAATAAAAACTTGTTTAAAGACAACTATAGGTGATTATTCTTCCCACGTTAAATTCGAAACCGATGCGTCTCATTAGCTCAGAGTCCATGGTGCTGGTCAAAAGTGGTAACAAAAAGCGCCACTATGAAACAAAACAACCTCTTTGAACTGTCTTATTTATAGGCATAAAGAAATCATTAATGGTTAACCATTAAATGGTAACTGTTATCACCCTTTGCCTATCTGAATTTTAAGCGACTGAATCTTTTACAATTTGTAGTTGAATACCCCAGTCCTAGAGGGACAAGCAAAGAAGCTTTGAAAGTTCTGTATTTGACTTCATGTACTATATACGATATATGAAATATATCTATATAAGAGAATGTGTCTGTATGAAATATGATTTTCTTTGTTGTAACTTCACTTTCTCTCTCTCTCTCTCTCTCTCTCTCTCTCCTTTCTTATTCTCCCTTCCTGTGATGCACTTTGGCACCCGCGACTGTCACCACATAGGTAAGCTGAACGTTGTGATATTATAAAACTGCAGTGCTGCATGCGTGTATGTTTACTTGCACTTTTTAAATGCTTACTGTGTGTGAGAGAGCCAGAAAAGCTAGATCATGATAAACACTCATCAATACACTTTGCTCAGCAGTTCTGTGCTAGTGAGCGAGTGGTTGCTGGTTCAAATGACACACTTTGTTTAAAACCAAATGATCAGAGTGCACTAGACTGTGTTGACATGGGCACTGAGGATATTAAGACTAAGTTAAATGATTTAGCAGTTTTGGCACATGTTAGACTATGAATAAAGTGTGACCTCAGGTTCAATCGGCAAATCGATGCAGGGGTCAAAAGTAGTTTTTCTCAACGAGGAGCATTTTCGAAAATTAAATCTTTCCTCTCATCCCGGGACTCCCAGGAAAAAGGTATGCATTCTTTTATTTCATCTCGGTTAGACTACTGTAATTCACTGTTTTTCGGTATCAGCGACGCTTCTGACAGTTGTGAAAAGCTAGTTCAAAATGCAGCTGTGAGATTACTCACCGGCCCCAAGAAAAGACACCAAATCACTCGGTGTTTACGCACTGGCTCCATGTCCCTTACAGAATCCAATTTAAAGTTTTGCTGTTTGTTAAACTTTGTTAAGCTCTTCATGCTCTAGCTCCATCCTTCATCGCTGACCTTCTGTGCCAGTACTCTGCTCAGAGTAGTCTTCAGAGTAGTTAGTGTTGGCTGTTCCATGATCTCATGCCTTTGCTGTGGCTACGCTGAGGTTGTGGAACAACCTTCCACTGGACATCAGATGTGCTCTCACTGTTGCAGCTTTTAAATCAAGACTGAAAACATACTACTACAAACATACTGTGTTTGTCTATTCTATCAGTGTTTTATATTTGGGGGTTCTTATTCTATTTTATGTACGGTACTTTGGTCAACTTTTGTTGTTTTAAATGTGCTTTATAAATAAATTGTACTTACTTCTTGCTACAGAACCACTATTCAACCCTTAAACAGGGCCTTTAACTCAGCTGTTTAGCGCTTTGCTTATATTGGATTCTGCCTCACATTTGAGGTGCTCTGAATCGAAGTGTCTGCCAAATGAATAAATGTACACTATTGTCTTTGTCACAGACATGTGTACATGGCCCAGCTGGACTATATTTAAACCTTAATAGCCCTTGCCAAAGAGCATATTTGATCTTGAGTGGCGATTTAAAGTCAGTGTGAAACATGCCCACCAACATACTCATTAATACACCTGCATACACACACACACACACACACACAAACACACATTTGAATCATTTACTAACCTTGCGTGGACCTTAAATTGACCTAATTATTAATGCATCTGTTTAATGCTGTGCCTACATCTGACTTTAACTGCAAACTTAACCATTAATCAGAAAAAAAAAAACAAAAAAAATGTGGGGACCAGCCAAATGTCCTCACAAGGCCAGAACTGTCATATATTTCTATCCTTGTGAGGATATTTGGTTCCCACCAAGATATCATAATCATGCATGTACACACACACACACACACACACACACACACACACACACACAAAAGAAAAAAAAAACACTCGGTTTGTTGAGTATAATCCAGGCTGCCACATGTCACAACTCACCACAGTGAAGGGAGCAAGAGAGAGACAGGGATGGACAGAATAACAGAGAGAGAGAGAGAGAGAGAGAGAGAGGGAGAGAGAGAGAATGAGGAAATACTTCTGTATTGTGAAAATCCATTTTTTCTGTTAATCCATTTTTGGTGTCACTTTCTCCTGCTTTTTGCTAATGGAGAATTTGAGATTTAAAATAAAAGATTAATAATGTTAAATGCTCCAAATTCAACATCCCTTAATTTGTTTTCACTTGTTTAAAGAAGTACTTGCTTGTCATTATAAGTATTCGGGGTGAAAACTATCTGCATGTGTTTAGTGCCCCAAATACACTATATTACCAAAAGTATTCGGTCACCCATCCAAATGATCAGAATCAGGTGTCCTAATCACTTGGCCTGGCCACAGGTGTATAAAATCAAGCACTTAGGCATGCAGACTGTTTTTACAAACATTTGTGAAAGAATGGGCCGCTCTCAGGAGCTCAGTGAATTCCAGCGTGGAACTGTCATAGGATGCCA
>CM040989.1:18140775-18171645 GCA_022985145.1 Pangasius djambal | reverse complement strand
GAAGAATGGTCAAAAATTCCTATAAACACACTCCTCAACCTTGTGGACAGCCTTCCCAGAAGAGTTGAAGCTGTAATAGCTGCAAAAGGTGGACCGACATCATATTGAACCCTATGGGTTAGGAATGGGATGGCACTTAAGTTCATATGTGAGTCAAGGCAGGTGACCGAATACTTTTGGTAATATAGTGTATCTGTATCTGTATCTGTATCTGTACTGCGATTTACCCTGTGAAATTTTCGAGCAAGTTTTCTTTAAAAAAAAAAAAAAAAAAACAAGAAAGAAAGAAAAATGGATAGTGTGCACCCTGCGTATTGGTTATACATGTTCAGTATACTCTAACTCAGATGCACATCTATATTATACTGATAAGACCTGGCAATCCAGGTGCTCCAGTGGTTCAACTACTGCAGTGCAACTTATTTCTTACAGCTGATCTTAAATGTGTGGAGACCTAGGAAATGTGATTTGAATTTCCTTTGCTGTTTATAGATAAGATAGTAATGGAACAATAAAATACTTAACATTTTAACCCTAAAGATGTTGATTTGATGCAATTAAATCGGGTTCCATATAGCCAACTACTCCAAATGACTTCAACATTAGTTACTTCAAAATGACTTCTAACTACTCCAAATTACTTCGGCGTTAGCAAACTAGTTAGCAACCATGCTGGCTAGTTAGCAAATATGGCAGTTAGCAAAGTTAGCAAAGCACGATTCTCCTCACATTGCACTCCAAATGCACACATATATGGTGTAGATAGTATGAACTACTGTAAGATGTAAGAGCATGTTAAAAAAAAACGGCAGTGCACTGCTCCTAATTATTCAGTTGTATTTAATGTGGTAGATTGATTTACATAATTATGCAATTACAAAGTGCCTGTGTGATTTATATAATATGGAATTGGATATAAGGTGGATTCGGCAGTGCAATTTACATAATATGTGGAGTCCAGCATGTTAGCTTCTCTCCAGTGTGTCATAAAGATTTTTTTTTTTTATTTTGTTTTCTTCCTCTTTAGTCCTCATGGTAATATCTGTATTCTTTTTATTCAGCAACATTTTTGCAAAATGTAGTCTTTTCAGAATTGTTGATCACTTTGAAAAAGGCTTCATGATAAGTTATTAAAACTCGCTTTGTCAGTAGTGAACAAAAGAAGGTAACTGTTCATTTTCAAGCCGACATTTTGCTTGAGAAGACTGAGAAGCCAGTTCGAATTGTGCCTAACTGAGGTGAGATCAGACAGTGGTGTCTATCTATGACACACTATCGCCTCATGTCTTGTGTATAAGGATAACAGCTAACGGCCAACACACATGCACGTTTAGCAGAAAAGGAAAAACTTGCCATACCAGGTGGCTGCAATGATCTGTATTTATAGTAAAATAAAAATAATAGACCAAGTATCACAAGACAAACCTTAAGATCCAAATGACATACTACAGTACTAAACAGTGTGTTATATAAGCAGCCTAAGGTACCTTTGTTATATCAGTATCTGTACATACAGTGGCATATAGTGCTGGTTAGGATGTAGCCAAGCAAACCAGCTTAGATACAATTTTTGTATGTTTAAATGGCCTGCTTGGAAAATAAACATTTTGTTCATTTGCTGAGGAAAAAACAGCTATCTAGAAAATGAGCACAAGTGCGTTCGTCCCAAAATGTTGAGCAGATGAGCAGAAGTTGAAAAATGAGGGGGAAAAAAAGTGGAACTGTGTGTGTTTTCTTGAGAGTTTCATTTTCTTGCTTTGCTCACTTTCGCTTCCTGAACTGATTCACTCGGCTGAACAGCCAATCAGAGCGCTCTCTCTCACTGCCAGCCTTCACCACACATTTTACACGCTCAAACGGCCCATCAGATGCTGGCGAGAGCCTGGCGGCTGACAGCTGACTTGGTGTCAGGGCCCTAAACAAATAGAAAACATTCTGAGACAACGGAAGGAGAAAGTGAAATATAGAAGTCCATTTTTTAAGCAAAGGCTTTAGAGAAAGGACCTGAAGTTTAAACATCGATGCGATTGCTCTCTAAAAATAACACATTCTGAAGCCGTGTTTACATTTTAAGAGTATGTGGTTGACAGAAAACCATAAATTCAGCATTTTCAGCGAGACAGCAGCAGAATGCATGGCTTCTTCCAGTGTTGTATCGCTCATCTATTCTCGGAGAACCTTAAGTCAAAAGTATAATTTCCGCAACTTCAGGCATGCTTCAGGGGAGAAATAACTCAGGAAACCTTGTGAAGGTTACATGAATGTGCTGATTTCAAACAATGGAGTAAAATGTTAAGAAGACATTTTCCCACTCAGTGTTCATTTACTAAACATGCCCAACTTTAAATAAATCTATTATGAAGGTTTTTATCAAAATGTGAGTTGACAATCTTGGAGGCTTACGTGTACTGTGTATTTCAGTTTCCGAATGCATTATTTAACACTAAGCATATAAAGATACACTACTAGCTCAGCAGTCTAATTAAAAATTCAATCCGTTATAGTGGTTTGTCCGTGGTTCATTTTGGCATGTCTAGCAGAATTTTATGCTCAACTCTCTCTCTCTCTCTCTCTCTCATTTAATGTAACTTACTATTTCCTACAAGGAATAACTGAGTGCTTAGGGATGTAATCAGTTAAACAAGCTTGTTATACAATACAAAGGTATTAGTAATTAGTAGCATTAATTAGATACATTAATATTTATGCCAGTGGAGGTCCTCACAAGGACCTACTCTACTATAGTGCCATGAGGAACTAACTGGTACTGAAGCACACTATACTAGATTACTACATTATTATACTAGAATACTTCAGATACCCAAATAAGTAAATAAATAAATAAAAAGCACAAAGCATGAGCCTGCATCTGTTTTAGTTTAACCCTTGTTCTTGTTCTAGCCCAGAGATTGTGAATTCCAATTTCCGCATCCGTAACTCTACTGTAGTGTCTTTTTAAAATAAAGCTCTGTCCTGCCATTTCATCCTTGCATCATTTACATGACTTACTTTCATCCGTCCATAAAACTCACATATTTCCCTTTTCCTTTCTCTTCCCATCCCTGTATGGCTTTAATTTTTTGCAGTATCTCAGTGATGTAGGTCTGTAAGTAAGTGATGAAAGTGCCAACGCTACAAAGTTTGAGAGATAATCATTATTGAAAATGGAGTATCTCGGTATAGAAGCCCTGTGATGACTCGGGCTAATGGGCCTTCCATCAAGACTGTGTGCGTGTGTGTGTGTCTGTGAGATAGACCTAATGGGCCCTCCATCAAATGTGTGCATCTTTGTGTGTGTGTGTGTGTGAGTGTGTGTGTGTGTGTGTGTGTGTGTGTGTGTGTGTGTTTACCTCTCTCAGTTGAGCTGATCAACAAGGAATGTCTTTGTTTTAATGATGTCTTCAAAAGCACACATTCTACAAGTAAAATGAAAATTATAATAAAAAAAAATACAGTTCGTTCTTTTTCTTTGTCTTGTCATTTGGCAAATAATTATGCTCACAGGTTTTTAAGAAATGAATGTCAGTCTGGAAGCCAAATTGTCTCATAAAAGAACAAAAATGAGTTTTTAATTGCCTTTTTATGCACCTTAGAATTCTAGAAAATCTGAATATGACAATTTTTTTTTAGAAGCACAAAGCTGTCAAAACATTCAAACTCAAACTGGAACAATAAACTCGGAAGTTGACAGGGTAATAATTACAATCACAGTTCACCATTACGGAATTGTGTTTTGTTTTTTTATGTTTTCTGTTTCAGTGGGCCTTTTGGAATGTAATAAATGATATCGCCACCATGATATGCACACAACTCAGCGTAGCGCCTTAGGGTACTAAAAAATTAAAGTTTCTGTCAAATACTGGGCCTTATTGAACATTGAAAGATTTTTTTCCCTGTCAGCAAGACTAACCATTATGGCTGATATTATATATAAATATATATATATAAAATTCAAGCCACTGCCAGGTGAAGTGAATAACAATGATTATCTCATTACAGTGGCACCTGTCAGGGGGTGGGCTAAAGTAGGCAACAAGCTAACAGACAGTTCTCAAAGTTGATGTGTTGGAAGCAGGAAAAAATGGGCAAGCATAAGGATCCAAATGACTTTGACAAGAAAAGAAAATTTGTGATGACTAGATGACTGGGAAGAAGCTAAGAAGAGCTACTATAGCACAAATTGATGAAAAAGTTAATACTGGCTATGATAGAGAGGTGTCGAAACACACAGCACATCACAGCGTGCTGCATATGGTGCCGCGTGGCCACAGACCTGTCAGAGTGCCCATGCTGACCCCGTCCACTGCCAAAAGCACCTACAATAAGCAGGTGAGCATCAGAACTGGACCATGGAACAATGGATGAAGGTGGCCTGGTCTGATGAATCATGTTTTCTTTTACATGCGTACGGCCGGGTGCGTGTGCGTCGCTTACCTGGGGAAGAGATGGCACCAGGATGCACTATGGGAAGAAGGAAAGCCGGCAGAGGCAGTGTGATGCTCTGGGCAATGATCTGCTGGGAAACCTGGGAAACATTCATGTGGATGTTACTTTGACACGTACCACCTGCCTAAACATTGTTGCAGACCAAGTACACCCCTTCATGGCAACGGTATTCCCTAATGGCAGTGGCCTCTTTCAGCAGGATAATGCGCTCGGCCACACTGTAAACATTGTTCAGGAATGGTTCGAGAAACATGAAAAAGAGTTCAAGGTGACTTGGCCTCAAAATTCCCCAGATTTCAATCCAATCGAGCATCCGTGGGATGTGCTGGACAAACAAGTCTGATCTATGGAGACCCAACCTCGCAACTTACATGACTTAAAGGATCTGCTGCTAAAGTTTTGGCTCCAGTTACCTTCAGAGGCCTTGTGGAGTGTGGAGTCCATGCCTCGATGACATTAGGCAGGTGGTTTTAAGGTTTTAACATTATGGCACATCGATCTATCTATCTCTCTCTCTCTGTCTCTCTCTCTCTCTCTCTCTCTCTCTCTATATATATATATATATATATATATATATATATATAGAGAGAGAGAGAGAGAGAGAGAGAGAGAGATATGTGTAGCATTACCTACATATTGTGTGTGAGATTTCTTTTCAAAGCTGGAAACGATCAGTAGTAGATTATTCTTTTGAAAAAAAAAACATTTGCCAATATAAGGTTAAATAAGATACTACATAAATGAATCAATAATTAATTTGTAATACAACGACAAGTTATAGTTTGCACAGAAATCCAAGAAGGGTGTAATTACATCTGTGGAACTCATAAAAGCTTTTAGGCTCATTATCTTGCAACACTAGAAAGATGTCCTTTCTTGAATTCAATCAAGTTAAGCAATACATTATAAGTATTTTGGTAGTTAAACATATGACACCTGAAATGATAAACAGGCAGGTTCAAACGTGTGTAATGTCTTACAGTGGACACAAATCATGTACGTCGAGTTTGTTGATTCAGGTCATTTTATACCAGAAGTGATACTCCAGCAATGACTGCTGCTCACATGTGTGTGTTCATTCTCTGGTTTAGTAAGTTTGATGTGCAGATATTTGTACTGAGTGTCAGATTACTATAAACATGCATAGTCACTATGATCACATAAAGTTTTCACATACAGCATTCAGACTTTGCATTTTAAAGCTAAAGAGCTGCTCGAGAGGTCACATGTTGATCTGACATTCTGTACAGATTGTTGCTGCGTGTTTGATATTTCTGTTCACTATTTCCTCTATTGTATGTCTGTCAAACACATGCGCCCCCTACAGGAGTAAATTTAAATGCAGTGGCAAAATGATACTTGATTACGCCATACTAAAGACTCCTAGAGGTTAATTGAATATCAGCTCATCAACACTTCCGCATATTCAACTATAATTTTCCTAACATTAAACTAACATCCTTATTTTCTACTCTTATTGACTGCTAGATAGCTAGCTTTCTCAAATTTGCATTTATTTCTAGAAATCTGGGAATGTATACAAATAAATAGCTAAATGTTCATGTTTTAATAGTATTTCTGAGCTTGAAATGATTAAGGGCTCAACAATCAGTGCAGTAGGAATGAAGAAACAGTGAGCCAGTAAGAAATATTCCTTTATATGGATGGTAATTCTGAAAACTCTGGAACTCTGTAAAATGATGCTTTCAGGTCCTTTTCCCCTTCTTCAATTACATCCACAGCTCTGAGGACTATGTCTGCGCGGTGATAGCATTTCAGTGTGGCATGACGGCAATGTACTGAAGAAAGTGAAACGCTGTGGAACCGGAATTATATTCAGTTCTGATTCCCCACTAATGCAATTAAGCTTTTGCTTTCCGGTGTGGTATCCTCCAAAAAGGTATTTTCCTTACTTCCTATCTCAATTCTTACAATTGGGTTTTGTGGATACACAATATTTATGTCATCCCACTCAACTACTACCTGAACATAAGAGTCTGAAGTATGTCATGCATACCGTAGCAAATTAGAACAAACTATTTTCATCATGGATACTAAATATTAATCAGATGCAGGATTTACACCGCTGTTATATGCTCAGTTAATTTAAAATATGTTTCACTTTTTATGACTCCTAAAATCTTTTTTTGAGTTGTGGCCCTTAGTAGAGTCCTTAATTTAATTTGTATTCTAATGCTGCATTTCTTAAGTTTCACTGTTTCAGTATCAGCATTCAAAAGTGACTCGTGACCATTGATTTTGGTGGGGAAGGATGACGTTAATAACGACATAGCCTCAAGTTAAATCAAGTTGAGAGGCTATCACACCTGATTTACTGTATGCTATAGGCTATTATCTTACCGACTTACATTTTTGCCTTTGTTTGCAGAAATTTATTAGATTTACTTCTGATTATTTGCTATAAAACACTATCTTGGTAGCCATGGAGTATTTAAAACAAGCGCAATTTGGCAGGAAAACTGAGAACCTGGCAACCATGTCATTAACTGTCCTGTCTGCTGATCCTGCTCCACTGGAGACATGTTCACATTGTTGCAGTTCCCTTTTTTTTTAACCATTAGGTGATAATAATAATAATAATAATAACCGTATGGAGCTAAATGGGGCAGTGAGCATGCTGCCCCACGAATGCGCAACATCAATCAATGGAACATGTATATTTGACTTATATCTGTCAAATAGCAGCATTTTTCAACTAATTTCTCAGTGAAAAGAGGTAATTAGAATTTTAACTGAATTTAAGATGTATATAATTGTGAATCTTTGTCAATATAAACATTTCTTGAGCAGCTGATATACAGTATATGGGGGGTTCTGACACCCCTGCCTTTATGTACGAGTTTCCATTGGTGCTATCTTATATTTCTTCAACCTCATGTTTTCATTGAACCTTTGCTTTATATAATATAACATAATATAATTTATTGTATATAATATATAAATGATATAAATAAAACATAACAAATCAGGTTCAGTACTACATAAACCTCAGCGTGAATCTTTCATTTTACACCATTTCCTGGCGATATACTGATGTAATATTTCATTTGATATGTTTAATGAAATTCCTGTGTATGGTTTTTAACTGACACTAACTGATAACACTCGCTTTTATGTTCACGCATAAGTGTTTTGAATTCGATTCAAGTGTTTTGGATTGCTACTTTCCACTTAGAGTTCTCTGAAACTATCATGCATGCTAAAATAAACTTGATGAATGATTGCTAGTGCTTCACCTTTAGCAAAAAACTGCATAATCGCAAACCAGAATTCAAGAGGTGCCCTCGAACTCCTCAACCATGTTGCGGGTTTTAAGGGTTTGTTAAGTGTATTGTCTTTAAAACCACACACACACACACACCTGACATGTTTATACATTTTGTTCTCTCCATATCTCATTTATAAGGTATTGTTTAGGTGAAAAACACACCAGTACTTCTTAGAATACTATGACTAGCCTGTTTTTATCAATCATGCTCGAGGCCTGAGTTAATCGGTAATGTTTTGATTTATAGCTCTGGCTTGTGGTGTATGAAGGACATTAGATGTTTATGAATATTTTGTTTGCAATTAACTATGCTGGAAAAGCTATATCGACACGGTGTGCCTGAATAGTTGAACGTGCAATTATCTATTAATATACGCAATAAATCCTCAGCTAAACAAAGCCTTGTTCGCCTTTGTTTCTGAAACCAATTTGCTATCCCTGGCAGCAGGTGTAACTGACCGATAAATTGAAAAGATGTCTTTTACACACGCTTTTATTTTCTAGCTAATAGCCTTGTTTCTCAATCTGTGCACCAGGCTAAGAATAACACATGATTTTATACGACCATTTATTATAATAAGTTTTACTCGATGCAGCTACTACAAAAAAGTGTTATTGAAAATTAAGGGAAAAAAATGATTTTTTTAGATATTTGAGAACACTACGTATAACCATAAAATCTATCTGAATATCCTTTAATCGTGTATCATTTTTCTTCCTTTTCTGTGACTCCATATATTTAATTTGTAGGCTATATATTCCACTTTAATAGGAACACCTGTACACTTGCAGCAGCACATTGAATAAAATCATCTCTAGAATCTAGAGTTTCTAGAGTACTTGCTCATACTAGATTGTGCTTCTTGAAAATGTGCTCTAACCCTATACATTTGTGTAGAGAAACCCATAATATCAGGTCAAACACTTCTCATCAATTTATCATAGACTCTTAATTCCAGAATTCCAGCTCTAGCACCAGTTGTTTTACTTTTGTCCTAAACTGTGTCTTCTTTGTCCTTCCTGTATCTTTCCCATTTAATTTAGCAGTAAATGGTGAGTGTCCAATAGTGCTTATGATGTTGCTTGTTCATTTCACCCCTGCGTGAGCGTGGAGACCTTTGAGGCATTTTTTGTCAGGATTGGGATCTCTAGCATATGTTCTGTTTGTGTGTGTTATCTCTTTCTTATCTTCCACTTCCTGGTGTAATTAGAACCAAAAGAGTGGGAAAGTGTATATTGACAAGTTTGTTACAATAACCAGTGTTGTGCCCTTATACTCTCTCTCTCTCTCTCTCTCTCTCTCACACACACACACACACACACACACGCTATCTGATTTTCAGTTAATGTCCAACATACCTAATATTCAGAAGAATATTAGTGCATTTAGTATTCAGCTTTTTTTTTTTTTTTCACTCCCATTCCCTGCTTTTTCTCTGGTGCTCATGCTCTGCTTTTAATGATAGTTAATCTGTCCCCTTTGTTTAACTTCACAGTTAAACAAAGCTGTGGTATAAATAAACTAGGAACCAAATGTACCTAATCTTCAACGGTTTTTTTTTTATCCAGGTATCCAACTTTAGTTTGTTCTATATACAATACAATATTGTATTATATTGTTCTATATAAAATACAATACAGTATGCCTTATCACTAAACCATTCAGGTGTTCACTAAACTAATACTACTATCATTACAAAATTGAACATTTTTTTCTTAAAATCACGATTTCCAAGACATACAATAAAAGGATTAAGGATTACAAACTTCACCATCTGCCTCATGAATCTATAGTAACTGAAATCCAATATGGCTGCTCTGTCCTTTCACCTACATCACGTGACTCTAATTAACCAAATGAACATTTCTTTAACAAAATATATTATAATATAGACTAGATCACACACCTGCACACTCCCCATCTGGTATTTAATAAATACCACTGTCAAACCCTTACAGTGTCCTAAGGGTGTTCTTTTCCCATTCACCACAAAACATTTCACATGTCTTCAGATGACACAAGCATTATCACTTATAACAGGTTTACAACAGGACGTAGAAAGATCTTTGGTGTTGCATGTTTCGTAACTTTAAGTCCAGTTTTTCCTCTATCACTGCTAGGGAACACCTTTGTGACCACAGCTAAGTGCCAGCCATCCATCATGAGAACTACATCCCTTTGCTTTATATTGGGCTTATCAGTTTGCCATTTGTAACAACTCCGGAGAGGAGCTAAGATCCCTATCAAATATTCCTGATGGAGGAGAAAGGCTACCAGTTTTCTGGGTCAGAAACATAGCTGTATAAAAGAGGGCAGGAGAGTCAAGTTCACAAGATGAGAGCTAGTAGTTTTGCATTCATTATTGCTGCAACTTCTCCTATGAATGTTGACAAGATTTAATGAGTTAGCTTGTCTAAATGAGCATGTAGTGTCCTATCCTTCATAGCACTCCAATTAGTCTGTCCAAGGCTCCTCCCATATGAGATGCATTTGCAGGGTGAAAATCCAGTGGCAGTATTGATCGCTCAAGTAGTTTTTCATGCTTGGTTCATCTCAAAGTTCATCTGAATGTTCAGCTCCTTACAAAGTTTGTGCTGAAATCAGACCTGCTTCCCAGGACCTCTTAAGGCAAAGAAGTGGCACAGAACATTAATAAAGCTGGATGTGCCAGGAGACTCAATTATCTCAAAGTGCAAAGCTTGAAAGAGGTTAATATCACAGCCCATTGCTTACTGTTTGCCAGTTCATCTCGTGTGTGGTGGGGAACTGACCATCCATGGTCCAAAGACATCTAAGCCAATATACTGTAGGTGAAGACTGGCTTTGTGCTGAGGCAGTCATGAAGCAGTTCAACCAACCTTTGTTCCATTGCACTTCCACGCAGCTCGATCTTGGCAGATGATACACTTGACACTGTTAATGCTCTAACAATCTAGAATCCTACATTCCTGATAGCACCTTCAGTGAATAGATGGCTTTGGTGCGATACTTACTCATGAAAATGGCTTGCATTGTGAATTTTACCCACATTGATGGGATGTTTTTCTTCTATTTATAGGGAAGCATGAGAGTGACACTGAAAAAAGCCCTTTCTGGACAGTAATGGGATTTGAGCCTACTTGTCTTAAAGATTTCTCTCCTTCAAGTTATGCAAGTGAAATAATTTGTGTACACCTCTTATTACACAGATTCAACTATCACAGTCTTTACTTGGAGAAAGTCCCTCTGAAGTGTGTTATATGACACAACAGTGACACTTCCTTGAATGCTGAGTTTCTGGGAGCAGGTAATGTGGATCAAACAGGCTGTAGTTCATAAGAGAGGCTGCTTTGATGAGAACTGTTGCACAAACAGCAAGTGGCTAAAATGGTGCAGTTAGAATCAATCAGAATCAGCATCAGTGAGATTATAGGGTTGTTCATCTGTAGGTCTGAAGCAAGCATTGATAAAGAAGCATGACCAGCTGGGCTCTGGCTTGGTGGCAGAAAGTGCCACTGTTCTGGCTTTGTCGACTTTCTTATCTGTTTTACCCTGTTGCTGACATATAGATATACCCCAGCACCCCTTTACTATGCAATGAAGAAGGAACGTTCCCTGAATTGTTACAGGTTAGCCAAAGAACATCTGTATGTAAAGGGCTTATCTTCTGATCTTATAAAAGTGTCACTCTTGAGATTCCAGCTTAAGTCTAGACTCTTTTGAATAGCAAGTCTGTCAACAGTTAGTTATGCATCCCTCACCTCTGGACTGCTGAATGTAAATGTTTGGAGCCTTAAGTTGGAGCTTGCAAGCATCCGTTAGATTCTCGCTCACAAGCATCAGTTGGGTTGTCTTCTGCTTCTTTCACAGTTAGCATTCAATTAAGGCCATCATCCACATAGAACAAAGTCCTTCACATCTTTCATGAGATCAGATGAAAATGCATGTTCTGAGAATGGTATGGCCATAAGCATCCTTCACATCCTTCCAGAATTCAGCTTCTCTATGCTGAGCTGCACAATAGTCCTGAATTGGCACAAAAGTCCATAAATTAATCAGTCCATAACCCTTCCTCTCTATCTTCCACGGGTGCTGCCAGTTCCACATTATTTTGTTCTGCATGAATGGTACAAAATGTTCCTGCATTGGTAGAATCTTCTCTAATGTCTGCCAGAGGGACATGAAGAACATCATTGCACATTCCCTGGTGTTAGAAGAATGTACTCTAATAAGTACAGATACGTTTGTCACTGCCACATTCACTGCATTTAACTCCTGCCAAGTGGTCTATTGATGTAGCGGGCTTAATTTCATGCAGGTGATACCCTAGTTTCCTTAGGGTGTCTTGTTTGCTTACTTTAATAAAGTTCCCTAACTTGCCAAGAAGAGGTTTATCAACCACTTCTTAAGAGCCACATGTCTTTTCCAAGTGCTTCCAAGCTGTTCAACATCTGGGTATTTGATGTGGACAGCCCTACTCCTTCACATTTCATCTGGTGACTAGCAGCTGAGCCACCATATTAAGGTCAAGTTCTTCACTACATATGAGGTTCACACTTTTTTCTCCTAAATTGGATTTTCTCCCCAATTTAGTCCAGTCCAATTCCCACCCACCAGTCAGTTTTCCTCATGCGCTTCCTCTGAGACACGTGAAGCAGGCTAATTTAGCTCTCTTGGACTCCTGGCCACTAATGGTTATGGAGTCATCAGGAATATAACTAACGATCTCTGGATGATAGGGCGAGCACTTTTTTTGCATTAAAGAATGAAGACTTTTATGCCCAGTAGTTCTCTGCATACAAGGCCACAATTAATAAACTTACAGGAATTTATGTCACTTATGCCTGTCTGTCATTTTAAAAGTCAAGGATGCATGTAAGGTATGTAGTATTGTGGAAGACATTTATAATCAAGTGTTATCATCTTGTATGTCAAGATGGCTGTTCTCTGTTTAGGAACTGTGTTTTGTTTGAGTCATTAATACATCTCTGATGTCTGAGAGAAGTAGGGGGAATGCACCAATAAGAACTGTAATGAGTCTGATTGCAATATAGGAATTGTTTCTATCATTAGAGGCTCTGTTTTCATTGTTGGCATGATAGGATTCTGTTGCTTTGAGTGATTCACCTCATTATCACTTGTGTACCCTGTAAGATCTACAGGAGGGGCTATGTCTTGGCTAGAATATAAGCTACATTCCTCAATCATGAGCTGTGCAGCCTTTTCAAGTAGTTAAGCCCCAGCCATAGCAACAGCTGCTTCCTTTTCATGTTCTCCTTCCCATCCTCCATGCAGACCTTCTCTAATTTGATCTCAGTCTCTTTCTGAATGAAATAGGCGAGCATGCATGCAGCCTCTGTGCATGCGTGTGCTTTAGTAGCGACCATGCTAGTAGTTGATCGTTGTGAAAGTGACAAGGGGTGGATGTGCATGAAGCAACCTCTCTCTCTGCCTCATAAACTTACAGTAACTGAAATCCAATATGACTGCTATGCCATTTACCCTACATCACATGACTCCAATTAACCAAATAAATTATTTTTAACAGACATAACCTTTCCAGTAACACAATGGTTTGTAATATCCACTAGATGGCGGAAATGCACTCAGTGATAACAATAGTAATAATGATCAAATTCTCTATTTTAACTCTTGCACTTTTGCTTATTTATTCCATCCCTTTCTCTTGGTTTTGCTTCAGTCTTCCCCCACCCTAATTTTCATGAAGATTAATTTTCTATCAGCATATATCCCTCTATCGAACCACAACACATTATCACATGGTAATAAAAAAAGAAGAGCAGACAACAATTTATCACACTCTTTTGGCAATCACATTAAAGGAAGCTGTAACTTCAGCATCCTTGGCACTGTTATCAATACCAATTAAACCATATACATACTGTATATAGCAATATATAAAGCATTTATAACCATGTCATATTTCCAGGTGTGATACATCATTATACATATTGAAATATGCAACAAGCATTTTTAAAAACAGGATGCCTTACTTTTTAAAGAAAAGTGAAATAAAAAAATATTTGGATGAACTGCTGAAGGCTAAGGTGGATATACCTATGGGAATATATATGATTTAATGACTTGCTCATGGCCACAAACTGCACAAAAATGATCTGTCAGGGCACAATATAAAAAAAATCAACTAAATTTCTAGTACAGTACTAAAAGAAATGACGTACTGGATCAAATGTTGCATGTGCTGTAGGTCTGTAGTACACATGTCATTAGATGTTGAAACTTAGCCAGAACACCAAAAAGCCTCAATAGCAGAGAGGAGTGACAAATTTGTGTAAACTAGATTGGTTGGAGAAGACATTTTTTTCCTTGCTCTTTGTTGATAAAGGAATCTGCAAATAGCCTTTGGTCAAATCCAGGACTGAATAAAAAAAAGCTGTGTACAGCTGAACCAAGAACAAATAAGAGGCACTGGATTTTGAAACTGCATTCACCTGCATGTCCACACAGAAATGGGCCACCATGGGCACAAGGACAATGGGGCAATCACTGCATGGCTTCTCTATTACTTCGATCTCTAGCATTTTCCCCAATTTGTCATGAACAGTTGTGGTGTTCTGTGAGGTCAGTGTGCCCGGGCAGGAGAGATACCATGTCCGACTATTCAGCTTGCCACCTGGCAATGTCTATTCTCTGGGATGGTCAGAGATGGTCTCTAAGTGGGATTTGATGTTTCTGAGCTCACCTCTCTCTGCCACTGTCATTGCAACAGAGACTGACTCACTCCATTTTTTTAAGGATTTTGAGGTCGTAAATCCACTGTATGTTTTTCAGTACATCAAGGTCCCGTACTCACGATGTTGCCGCAAAGGATCCTTTATCTCTAAAATGCAAATTGCTATGATGTTATAGAGCCAGTGTTGCCTTTCCTGAGCCTGTAGCAAAATCTCCCATGATAAGTTGTGCTTAGAGATCCATAATGAACTGAATTTTATTGGGTGTTTGATCATCCTCCCAGATTTCTTCAGATATGATCCACACCCCTCTGTGCTTCCATCCATGCTCTCACATTTTGTCAAGATAACTTCCAGTTGTCAGCAGAATAAAAAAAAAATTGGAAAAAAGATCTTTTGACTGAAAAAAAGAACAAACAAATAGGCCTATTTGCTATATTTTTGCTGTTTACAGCACAGGATTTGACTGCACAGCTGGTAATATTATTCTGTCCTCCTGTATTTTCCTCTCTAAGAACAATTAGGCAACAAAGAAAATAGTTTTAGGCTACCATGTAGTCGATTTTCTTTTTCTAAAGTGTGTGTAATACACAGAATTGAAAAAAAGAAATTGTTCAATGTCCTACAGAAACCTGCTGTCAAGCAGTTCATGCAATTCATAATGTTTGCATAGTGTACACAATGTAAATGATCAGGTAGGATCCCAAACCAAGCACAGGAGACACCAGTGACAGTGACACCAGTGACAGGACAAGGGTGGAGACACGAAGGAAACAACAAACAAAAGCAAAATAACGTGAAATCAAAACAAAATGACTTGAAAGCAGTGCTCTTCGTGTTGGGAAAGAGAAGGAGTTAGGAGGTGGAGCGATTATGTTCTCTGTGGGGTCTGGAGGTGGAGCAATGTTTCCAGAATCAGGAGGCAGATCAGTAATGTCCTCAGCAGAGTCAAGAGGTGGAGTGACAACAGCCTAAGCACAGACCTTGGATTGGACTGGAGGGTCCATGAAGTGGACATTTGGGTTCATGGAGTGAGCTAGTGGGTCCATGGTGTTCATGTCTGCAGGGGACTTCTTGGCAGATTGCACCAAACCCAAATTTTCTAAGTGGAAACCATCCCTCTGGACTGAGGAGAGCAGCAAACGCCTTCACTGATGAGTTCAGTTTGAAAGATTAGGTGAAAATTCTAATCCATCATAGGGACTTGGTGCAGCCAAAGGGACTAAGAGGGGAAATGAAGGCATAGAGAGAGGAGGGGGATGCAGCTTACCGGGTTTTAATTCTGGAGTACAGGATCCCTGTGTGGGGCTCACAGACAGGGGGCAGCTATAAGAGGGGTATGTGGTGCAAGTTTGTTGTTCAAACAGAAGAGCCACATCTCATCTTTAATAAAGGCATGGAGGCTTTTAGTCATCTGCTCTCACTAATTGACTGGCTAAAGAAAAGTTGTGCCTTGAGGAATATAGACTTTCTGGGAAACTGGGACATTTTTTGTAGACCTACTCTTTGTAGACATGGACTTTGTAGACAAGCAGACAAATCCAATACGAGAGACAGAATCAAAAAACAGGAAACAGTCTGAGGTTGGGCGATCGACAAACAGCAATAATAGGGATGATACAAAAATACACAAATGAGAAAACAGAACTAGGTCAATAACTTGGAGAATAACACCGCGAAACAAACGGCAAAACACTGAACATTAGTTCCCCACAAACAAAGCCACAGGAGGGTTTAAATATACAAACTAATTAAGGGCAAACTGAACAAAGGTGCGAATGATCATGACACACAAGGAAGACAACCAATGAAAAGACAGGGGTGGAGAGAGGACATGAATCAAAACAAAAATGTGGCAACATAAACAAAGACGTGCACAGAAACACACATTGTCGTGCTGCGGGTGCTTAAGCGTGCCGAGCGCTTCTACACTCTGCGCTCGGCACAAGGGGGAAATACCTGACGAGTTCTTTATATCCTCACACTTTCTGTGACTGCACATGGTTGTGATCAACATATGATGAATGTTAACAAAGTTGATCCTTTTAGCTAAATGCCTCTAGTCAAATTCAAGCTATAATATTGACCAGAAAGAGAGAAAGGAAACTAAATACAATTAACAGTGCCCCTTGAGATCCTTAAAATAATATAGCTGACTATAACATGACAACATGCTCTGAAAGACATCAATACTTCTCTAAGATTATTACTGACAATGCAAAAAAAAAAAAAAACCTCGGGATTGTCTTTCAAACTATTGACCATCTCTTAAACCCACTACCAGTCACTGTTGACAAATCACATAGAAGAATTTGAAGACAAATATATATTGAATATACGGCCCTTGCCTGGTAGTGCAGTATACTTAATTCAATAGATCACCCAATTTACAGTATACACTGATCACCTTCAAAAAAACGAATGAAACTGAGCTATTTAGTGGTGTCTCAGTGATCCAATCCCAACATCATTTTAAAAGTTGATTTTAAAAGCCTTTGCAGCTATGGACATATTAAATTGCTCATTTCAGAGTCACTCAAGATTGCTGCTGTTAGACCAATAAGCTTAGAACATTATCGAGGTAGTAAACAACAAATAATTTATTCCTCGATTTTTGAAAATTATCAATCGGGATTCTTGTTTGATTACTTGCTGAACACTGCTGCTAGAAAAGATTCTTGGCAAACTACGTTAATTCATTCATTCATTCATCTTCAGTACATTTATCCAGTCTAGAGTCATGGTGGATCCAGAGCCTATCCTGGCAAACACTGGGCGTGAGGCAGGAATCACTGGACACCATGATTGCACACATAATCATGCACTGATTCACAGTAATTTAAAGCTTGTCTTAATATTCTGCAGCCCAAGTTTTAACAGCACACCAATAGCACACCAGCAATGGCCCAGCAATATGTCCCAATCCATTCTTTAAGATACAGTACAGTGGACTTGCTTAATGTACAAAAGGTTAACAAGAAAAGATTTTAAGAAGTAGCATACAGTATATCTAAAGACATCATTTACAAATGCCTGGAACACAGTGGGGGGGGTTGACCAGGCTGAATGGCATTGCTAAACATTCATAGTGGACAGACATGGTGCTAAGACAGTTTCCATTCATCCCCCTCTTGAATCTGGATCAGATTATAAAAATTTTTGATGTGGGCCTTTGTGAATATGGCAGCTAATTCCAATTGTTCAAGAGCAGAGGAAACAAGGGGCATTGGGTAACAATATTTAACTATGATATAATTGAGGCAGTGATAGTCAATACAATTCTGAAGGCCCCCCTCCTTTTTCTGGACAAATACAAATGCTGCTGAATTTGGTAACATGGAAGTTGTAACCTCCTTTGAGTACATCCACTATATACTCTGACCAGGACTTTTTCTCAGAAGGGGACAAAGGATAAATGTGTGACATAGAGGGCGCAGTACTAGACAGTAAATCAATAGCATAATCATAGGATATGTGAGGAGCCATGCCTTAGCCTGGCTGAAGTGATAGCAGGGCAAAAAATAAATTTGTTATGACATTGACATGACCAGGTTAGAATTTCCTGTCCTGGCCATGGGATTTGTGGGTTGTGGATTTATAACCACTCGTAACACAATGTGGTAATTAGGTAATGATGAGAGATGTCACCTCACTGGTATCTAGTGACATTGTGGATGGGGATTGTTTTTGTACAAGGCTTTGTAGCATCTAAAAGGTTAGCACCCAGAAGAAAACGAAATTGAAACACAGTTTTTGTTTCTGTGTTATATGACATCACTGACTTGTTCATTGTATTTTTAACTGTTTTTGTCTGATGTAGAACATGACTTATGAAAGATATTGCTATTCTTACTGCAGAAATGCAATTTTCACATGGCTAAGTAGCAGAGATTGGATATAATAGTTATGTGACTGAATCCTCTCAACTCTACAATCGTTTAAATACTCTCAAAATTGACATGATACCCTTTATCTTGAGTTCACGCTTAATCACTGGCATCAGCTATTTATTATTCTTGTGAGTTATTCAGTCTTAGTGACTTTGGAGTCGTCGGGACTGTCTACACTAGTCGTCTGGACTATCTGGAGTTTCCACAAGTTTAGTACTTGCTTTTAGCACTAAAATGCTTCGTGAATTTTTCTTTTACAAATTTAACATGACGTCAAATAAAAAAAATATACAAAATAATATTAGCAATCAAAGCTGGCAAAGTTTAATTGTGATATGTATTCAAAAAATATATACTGTCTTGCTTTAAGGATGTCATGTTAGCACCTTTCCTTGCTAATTGTATCTGCCTGTGAAGCTCTAGCTGTGGTCGATGCTCTGTCAGGGAATCTTGTGTGATGGATGGAAGAGAAAAAAAAGAAAATATAGAGCCAACAAGAAGTTGCTGACAGCTCAAAGTCGGCTGGTTGCGTGGTGAGGGATGTGCAGGTTGTCACGATGAAGTCGTGTGAAGAAAGCTGAGCTGAGGCGAAGGTCGATGTTAATGTGCTAATGGTAAAAGGACTTGTGGTAAATAATGGTGTGTGTGTGTGTGTGTGTGTGTGTGTTTATATATGCTGTTTCTGAATGGAACAAGTAAGATGATCTAAAGCATCTAGCATTGGGTGAGGACTGAACCGCTTAGAAGGTCAATGGTAACGTGGTAATGTGCACAGGCAGCAAAAAGTCAAGAGCTGCAGAACTAATAAAAACTATTTTCATTCTTTCCTCTGTAGTAAGTGATGGGAGTATGTGTGGCCTCAGACATGAAGCACTCTATCTCCTCCCTGACACACTCCACTGATAGCATTGAGTGGACAGTGAAATTATTGTAATGTGACTGAGCCAAGATTATCATCCTCATCATCGCTGCACAAGTTCAAGGGAAAGCAAATGGTCCATGAAAAGTGCTTATGTGAGATCTATGTATGGGGAGTTGTGTATGAGACAGAATGTAAGGTCCTTAAGTGAGTTTATGGTGTGTGTGTGTGTGTGTGTGTGTGTGCGTGTGTGTGTGTGTTTTGTGTGTGGGGGGTACATCACTTCTAGGGCAAATGTTAGCTTATGCTGTAATCCATTGTACTTGGGATTTGGAAAGTTCCAAATGAGAATGAGAAATGACATATAAGACAGTTCAGCTGTGTGTTCATCTTTGCTCATAAAAATTATCTGACACAATGGAATTATGTTACAAATCTAAACTTCCACAGCTGTCAAAAAACTTTTCACAACACAAAAGATACATGGCAAGTAAAATATTTTATCAAGTATAAAATGATGCAAAGGCAATATGTGTATTGTTGACCATGCACTGCCATATTGTTGTGATGTCAGATGCGTTTATGTCAGAGAACTCAGGTTAGGAGGATGTTGGCCGAGTCCCAGACTGGGCATTCAGTCAGTGTCTTGCATAAGTTTTCACCCCCCCTGTACTTTTCCAAATTGTGTACTGTTACAACTGGGAACTAAAATTTACTTAATATGGATGTCATGAATCTACACATAAATAGCCTTTATTGTTAAAATGTTAGGAATATAAATAAAATGTATTTTACAAAATTATTCACACACACACACACACACACACATATATATATATACAGTATAGTAGTATAGAAGTATTTCCCCTAAATTAGATATCTTGGGGAAAAAAATTACTTTGCTAATGCAGAATTATCTTGCGTTTATTACTCTATTTTGCCCCCTAGTGGAATAACAGAGACTAGCTCTTTTTTCCAAACATTCTGATTCAATTATGGTGATTTTCACCACAGATTCTAAATTTGGTGGGCCAGATTAGAACCTTTATCGAGCCAGCCCAGGCCTATGGGCCATATGTTTCCCACCCCTGGCTTTGATCCTGTATGTAATGTATTGTAATGTGTTAATAAGATGGACAGAAAGGTTGCTTTCACATCCCTGTATTTTCCAGGACCCTCTCCTTCTCCTTCACTTCCACATGGGTTCACACAATTATATATACACTCACTGCCCACTTTAATAGGAACGCCTGTGCACCTGCTCATTTATGCAGTTATCTAATCAGCCAATCATGTGGCAGCAGCACAATGCATAAAATCATGCAGCTACAGTTCAAAAGCTTCAGTTAATGTTCATATAACATTTCAGAATGGGGAAAAAATGCGATCTCTGTGACTGTGGCATGGTTTCCATGAGCCTGTGCCCACGATAACCTCAGGCTCGTGTTCTTAGATGACAGGCTTGGGACCTGATGTGGTCTTGTGCTGTTCTAGCTCATCCTCCTCAAGGTTTGATGTGTTGTGCATTCTGACATGCTTTTCTGCTCTCCACGGTTATATTTGAGTTACTATAGAATTCCAGTCAGCTCAGACCAGTCTTGTCATTCTCCTCTGACCTCGCTCAACAACAAGGTGTTTCAGCATGCAGACTGTCCATACACAGGATGTTTTTTGTTTTTCGCACTATTCTGTGTAAACTCTAGAGGCTCATGTGTGTGCAATTCCCAGGAGATGAGCAGTTTCTGAAATACTCAAACCAGCCCATCTGGCACCAACAACCATGCCATGGTTAAAGCCTCAGAGATGACATTTTTTTTCCCATTCTGATGCTTGATGTGAACATTAACTAACTCTTGAACTGTAGCTGCATGATTTTATGCATTGTGCTGCTGCCACATGATTGAGCAGGTGTACAGACGTTCCTATTAAAGTGGACCGCGAGTGTACATATGCTGTACATAGTAGAATAAAATATACAAATATGCATTGTTAACATTTTAACATATTGATTAAAGCTGTATTTCAGAGAAAACAGAAGAAGAAAATCAAATGACGGGTGACAGTGGCGCACTGTAGCATTGTCGCTTTACATCCCCAGGGTTCGAGTCTGAGCTTGGGTTACTGTTTGTATGGAGTTTCTGTGCATGTTCTCCCCGTGTCTAAGTGGGTTTCCTCCGGGTTCTCCGGTTTCTTCCCAGTAGGTGGATTGGCTACTGTATGTTGAATTACCCTTAGGTGTGAATGAGTGTGTGAATGCTTGTATGCTTGTGTGTATGGTGACTGTACGGGGCCCATCCAGAGTGTATTCTCGCTTCATGCCGAGTGTTCCTGGGGTAGGCTCCGGATCCACAGAGACCCTGACTGGGATAAAATGCTTACTGAAGATGAATGAATGCATGGGGTTCTAAACCCTAACTTACCTTTTATTCCTGGAGTTCATGTTAGAAGTTTGGAAATCTTTCACCCCTTCATCCCTTGAAATTGACTTCACCTTGGATTCAGATGTCGCAAGAAGCAAAAATTAATAAAAGAAAACCGTTAAAGATTGCAATAACTGCTCTTTTCTAAGCCTAATAAAAAAAAATATATAATAAAATTGATAAATAATAAATAATAAATGAAGGAACTGCTTGTGAGTCAAAGCAAACCAGTTCATTTGTGAAGCAAATTCATTTAGCAAAATTATGATATTTTTCTGACATTTCTGGTGTGGTATCATTTGTGTGTGTGTGTGTGTGTGTGTGTGTGTGTGTGGCTCCTAATGTTTTACTCTGAGTCGTACTCAGAGCTCTGAGGCACCTGGAAAAATATCAATAATGTCCGCTAAAAGACAGCAAAATGCTTCTCATATATATTAAACTATTCAGAGTAAATAAAGAGTAATAAATCCTGTAGTCTTTTGAAACAGTCTTGGTGCTTTCTAATATAAAATACTGCACAAAATGATCCATCACAGGCCAATATAGGGAAGAGAACTGCAGTCAGATCCATATCTTATACAACCACATCTATAAACCTTAACGACTTCATGTCATCGGGTTATAGTGTGAATTTTAAATAGGAATTGAGATGCATTCACAGGATATTTGGGACAAAACAGTTATTTACACATCTCTATAGCTAGTATTCTAGCTTCAGTCCTCTGTCGCAGAGGTCTTGGGTACAACCCAAACGAAATAATTAAAGCCCATGTGTATTTTAATTTTGGAGAGAATATTTTTCAGACATCCTAACTGACTTGTGGAAAAACAATTGCACCACACAAGACCCTCTAAATGGTTATTATTAAAGACCTGAGATTTCTGCAGTGCTTTTTTTTACACTATGTGTAAAAAAAAGTTCAATTTCAACACATACTATAGTAACATTTCATAATATTAACATATAACTATACATAGTTAAATAGTACAATATGTAACTACGTCTGATGCGTAGTCTTGGCTAACATTATACCCATCACACTTTACCTATATATTACGGCGTAACACACAACAACTATCTTCATCTGTTTAGTGGCCCAAATATCCGAATGCGTGTTCAGATTTAAATCTTAAGCGGGCATGGTCTAATCTGGAAGGTTTTACTTTTAACTCGATATGAACTATGTCTCTGGAAAAACTAGTAAACAACCCAGAGGTTGAAATGCTAGCACTGTCAGCTTGTCAAAATGAATGCTGTAAATGCATCGCACAGTGTGGTCTCCGTCCTCCTGCTAGCTTGTTATGTTCCGCACGACAATGTAACAATGCTATAAATTATTTAGCCACAGTTTTTAAAGTCTTTTACTTAACAATTTCCTTGTTACATAAATGTTGTTGATTGGATTGTTGGGCTTACGAGCTATTTTCTTGTGTTTTCCTAGTATCTCTTTTTTCTTAGTTAGTTTCCTGGGGCGTGTGTCGTAGCTTCCAGTTTGGCCTCTGATGAACATATTTGCCTGTGTTTTCAGCACACTCTTAAAAATGAAGGTGCCAGAAAAGTTTCTTTAGAGCCGTGCCGAAGAAGAACCATTTTTTTGGTTCCTAAACCTGAACCCTTTTGACTGATGGATCTTTAAGCATTTTGTTGGCTCTACCAGGATATAAAAAAAAAACTAAATGTCGAATCCTGGCATGTGTGGGTGGGAAGAAGGACTTTGGAGACAGAGCTTCGAGCTTTGACTTTTGACAAAGCTTTGTGCTTCTTTTATTTTTAATTTATTCTGTGAGCGCTTTTCGGTGTTTTCTCACTCACGGACACACACATGCACAAACACAAACACAAACACGGCGTTCAGCTCAGCTCTCTCTCTCTCTCTCTCTCTCTCTCTCTCTCTCTCTCTCTCTCTCTCTCTCTCTCTCTCTCTCTCCGGTTCGAGGCCTCCCTAAAAGACAAACAAACCACACGTAAGTAAATTTGCCGTGATTACACACAGGTGAGAATCGTCACGCTTTACCTGCCAGGTCAACCGCCTCCTCTCCATCCACAGCTAATGCTGGACCATGCCCCCGCTTCCACACAAGATTTCACCATAAAGGCAGAAAATAATGATGCTGTTCAATGACAGAAAATGTCTAAGGAATCATGGAATAAAAGTGACCAAAACTGGTTCTTTAAGGATCCAGAAAAAAGGAAAAGGTTCTATACCATCGCTCCAAAGAACTGTTTCTGGCAGCTTTATTTTTAAGACTGGACCTTGTTTCTCAGTTAACACAGAAACTAATAACATTCTGTCTGGCTGGAGTCTGGCTAACTTTTGTTATAACATTTATGTCTGTAAGCTAGGAGGTGAAATATAATGAACTTTAAATGTGTTATGTAAATTCGGTGATCTACAACTTGAAATATAAACGCGTTGCGTTTCCAGTAAATAATGACTTGACCTGTGATACTTGAACTACTTTAGAAAAAAGAAAAAAGGCTGTCAAATGTGTGGAAAGTATATTTATAACCCAGAGCTATACTTCCTCACTTCCTTGGAGGAGAACCATTATCTGAAAGAATTAAGAGTCTTATCTCAGTTTTTTGCCCTGTGGAGGATTATGAGAGGTAAAATTGCTGCACCATATGTTACTTTATAACCACAGTAACATATACTTTTTCAAAAATATAAATTCCCTTCAGGATTCTTCATGACAACATAGAGAAAAATGACTATATATGTAACCTCTGCTATTGGAAGTTGTTTAATATCTAAAAGCTTATTTGTCCCATGGCTTCAATGCCTGGCTTAGCACATAATGGAATATTATTATTTTAGATGATTACCTAAAAGTGAATAAAACCTCTGACCCACTTTCCATTTCTGTGTTTTTCTCGCACTGTGTGTGCCCATCTCCTCTATTTTACCTCGTCTTCATCTCTCTTTGTTTCTGTGTCACTTGATCTCTGTCCCTCTATTATACTCCATTGCAATCTGGAGAAAACATGCTAATTTATTGGTTGATTGATTGGTTAATTGACTGTAAGAAAAAGAAAGCATTCACACAGTGCATAGCTGAAAAAACAGCCATTAAGATGATATTTTTTCCTCCAGCTGTCCACTCATTCCAAATAAAGTAATGAAAGGGGATGATTTTGCGGTCTTTGTCTGTTACTGTGTGATAACTTTCAAGTGGTTCTACTTGAAATGTAAAAATGGGCACAAGCTCATTCACATTTGATGTGAAATCTCTTCATCTGAATTCAGAACCTTTTGTAGCTCTTAATAAATCACTAAAATGGAAACGCGTTATTGATTTATTAAGAACCACAGAAGCTTCTGAATTCAGACGGAGATGCAGGCAAAACAAATGAAAGCATTGAAAGGAGAGCCTAAAGTGATGTAAAAGATCCCACGTTGTAGCTTTACAAAGACATTGATGAGTCAAATGTAGATAGTCATATGACTCCCAACACGATGACCTCGGAACAGGAAGTGACAGTAATACTATTTTGTTTTTAAAGCCAGTATTCATAAAGCTTTATGAGTGTGCTTATACATATTGATTGGCATTCATTTATTATAATGATTTATTGGAGCTGTATGAGGTATCCAGGTTATAAAAATGTTTATAAACCATTGTTTTTATACCAAATAAAGAAGTATTCAGAATTACCCAGGCGGAATAAATACTGTGTAATACAAGGATGACGGGATGCACTTGCAGAGTTTGTTACAAAAAAAAAATGTACATCTGTGATGAAAACAGGTTATCAAAATCCAAAAGGTGTGTATGTCACCTAAGTGATGTCACCTTATTGTGGCATAGCTTGAGGTTGCGAATGGGGAAAATCACACTTGCTAATACTGAGGTCAAGTCAGAATGAAGAAAAAGACAGGCTGGTTTGAGCATTTAAAAAATTGCTGATCTCCTGGGATCTTCACGCACAGCAGTCTCTAGAGTTTACACAGAATGGTATGAAAAACAGAGAACATTGAGTGAGTGATAGTTCTGTGGGTGGAAACGCCTTGTTGATAAGAGAGGTCAGAGGAAAATGGCCAGACTGGTTTGAGCTGCCAGGAAGGATATAGTAACTCATATAATCACTCTTTACAACCGTGGTGAACAGAAAAGCATCTCAGCATGCTCAAAACATTGAACCTTGACTTGGATGGGCTGCAACAGCAGAAGACCACATTAGGTTCCTCTCCTGTCAGCCAAGAACAGGAATCTGAAGATACAGTGGGCACAGGCTCACCCAAACTGGACAGTTGAAGATTAGGAAAAAAAAAATCAAAAGTCTTTTTCCAGTCTTCAAATACAAGCTGGAACCATCTTGTATAGGTTCAGTACATATTTTCAACATCTTTTTTTACATTTACAGTATATAGATGTTCATAAAAAAATAAAAAGTGAATTTTAATTGCAGTAATGAATACTGAAATAAAACCACTTTGAATTTCAAGGAGGTTAATTCGAAATAAATAAATATGGATGTGCAATGTAATATAACCACCAATGTAATATGCAGTATGGATTATGTGAAGAACTTTCTTTATAACTTATTCAAATTCAAATATTCGTGTCTCTTTTTTTGTACTGTATGTACAATGTACTGTAGCAGTACCTTAGCCTATGCTCCTTTGAATATTTTTTGATGCACCATCCTATGCTGGTTTCACCAGCAAACCAGAAAAAAATGTAGGTGCATACTAAGCATTACATCAACCTTATCCTTCAAATGGTATTTATAATTGTACGGAGAGTGGTTAAGAAATTTGTGTGTTGAACTGCCTTGTGAGCGATACATTTAGTGATGGCTTTCTTCCATTTAAAAAAAAAAAAATTAACTGTATGGATCATAGAAGGCCAGATCTTTGCCTTTAACAAGGTTGATGGTTTAGTTTTCTGTTGCATGCTCAACAAATGCATGAAACATTACAGTGAATAGTTGAAAACAGTTGAAAAGGCAGAGTTTTTAAGCTTCCCTTGTAAGTTTGTAAGCTTCTCTTTAGTAACTTGATAAGGAACTATCTCGATACAAAGTCTATCTTTGCCTCCCCTCTTACACTATATGGCCGAAAGTTTGTGGACAACTGACCGTAACACCCATAGGTTGTTCTTTCCCAAACTGTTGCTACAAAGTTGGAAGCAAACAATGGTATAGGATGTCTTTGTATGCTGTATCATTAGAGTGTCCCTTCACTGGAACTAAGGGGGTCGAGCCCAAACCTGTTCCAGCATGACAATGCCCCTGTTAATAAAGCAAGGTCCATGAAAACATGGTGTGCCAAGGTTGGAGTGGAAGAACTCAAGTGACCGCCATAGAGCCCTGACCTCAACCCCACTGAACACCTTTGGGATGAATTGGAACACTGACTGCACACCAGGCCTCCTCACGCAACATCAGCGCCTGACCTCGCTAATGCTCTTGTGTCTGAATGAGCACAAATCCCCAGATCCACGCTCCAAAATCTAGCGGAAGAGTGAAGCTTATTATAACAGCTAAATCTGGAACGGGATGTTCAAAAATCACATTTGGGTGTGATGGTCAGGTGTCCACAAACTTTTGACCATATATTGTATGTTGTCTGTTACCGTCTGTTTAAGTCTCTCTCTCTCTCTCTCTGTCTCGGCTGAGTGGATATACTTAAGGTTTTTGTGGTCGGAATGCTCCAGCCTCTAACCACAGCACCAGCTTTCTTCATTTCTCTAGGGACAGTTTGATAGCTTTTGGTTTAGCCACATCATAGATGCGGGAGATGTATTTACAAGAGTGAGGAATCACTACACCAGCTGTAGTGACCCCATTTTAGGAATCTGTAGCCTCTTCTGATTATAATTTAATGAACCCCAAGAATACAGTAGGGTGTTGTCACACCTATTAGTCTGAAGTTGGAATCAGAGTGAAATTGATACCTTTGGTTCATTTGCCGTTTGGCTAGGTTTGGTTTCACACTGCACATAATAAAACAAGCAAACAAAAAATAATAGAGGGGCAGAGTTTTAAAAAAAAAAGTGCTCCTAAAACTCTTTTATTCATTGTTCTCAAATACATGGAGGGGGGAAAAGGTAAATAAACCACTGGCAATGCTTACAGAGTACACAGAGCACTTATTAAATGGTTAATAATACAAATCACTAGTTTAAAGGATTTTGTGTATCTTATCTGGTCTTACAATTAGAAATAATGTGACATGTTCACTGGCGGCTGATTTGGTTCCATTGCTAACAAACACAGTCAACAGCAAAGTCCTGGCAGTGATTAAATCTCTGAGTGTGACAGCTGCTATGGCATTTGTGCCAGTGCCATCGACTGAATGATGCAAAACCTGCAAGACAGCTGCAAATACAGCAGTGGCATTGGCATAAACGAAACATGGGATTTAAACGAAGTTTGTTGAATTGTAGAAGCAGAGAGAATGTCTCTTTCAATATCCACTCTTGCGTAGCCTTGAATGATTCCAAGCTCCTGTTCTATGCCTTTTAAAAACGTTTTCCCGAGATATAACATGTCTGCTGTTATACTGAGACCTTCTGTTTATATAATTCCAATATCTGCACAAGCCCAGATCACGCCGTTGATGATTTGTTTAATAGCCATTCGAGCATTAGAGGATCATCATTGTATGGTCTGATATGGAGCGCACTCATTATCACAAAGTCTGTTGTAGAATTCAGCCAAGATTTTTTTTGGTACCGTCTCATACATTGTGACAAGTAATAATCTTGAAATCACAGAGTGAAAAAAATGGCTTTAGTCAGTGCCCCATGAGTCACACTTCCTTCGTTCACGTCTTGCAGTTGCGTTGATTCGGGTCCAAATTGCCACACTAGAGTTTGCTTGGAAGTGGAACGAGCCTGAGCGGTCTTGGCTCAGTTGTTTTGGTTCATAAAACATTTGCTAAAAAAAAATTCGTAGAGATTGCTATGTTTTCACCTCCCCAAATAAACCACACCAATCAGATAAATATGCCAGGGTTAGATTCAAAAGGACCAAGTGGTGCATATGGGAAACAGCCCTTAAAGTGCACAGTTCTGGCCCGGACAACACTACCTGACCACTTTTTTTTGTGTGTGTGTTTCTCTACCTTCACCATATTCTTGTTATTAATATACAGTAAATCAACAAGTTTCTTCAATTTGAGTGTGCAGCTCATTTAAAAGCACATCAATCACCATGTATACACTGCTGTGAGTTACTATGAGTTATTCAGTAACTATAGTTCAGCTAATCGGGAAGTTATTTAGTTACAAGTAGATGGGAGATGAAGATGGATTTGCCAAGAGAGTATTGAAGTTCAATGGGCTGAGATTTGGTTTGTCGATCTCTATGCTGAGATTTGGTTTGTTTGTTAATTAAATAATACAAAGATCTGTCGTGTTTTTCATATTTTCTGAACATTTTCTTGTGTCTCATGTGTGTGTCTGTATGTGTGGGTGGTTGTTTTCAAGAGCACGAGAGGTTATAATAGCAGAACAACCACATTGTTTGTGGGCCCATTTGCCTGTGTGTGTGTGTGTGTGTGTGTGTGTGTGTGTGTGTGTGTGTGTGTGTGTGTGTGTGTATACATAAGTGTACAACGGTTAGGTGAGTGGACTGCGAGACCCCTTCTGTTCCCTCATGTTTATTTGTAGAACTGTAAATCTGCACTCACTCTAACAACCACATTTAATGCTCGTTATTTGTTATTTGGCATTTAAACCTCGCCATTATCATCCCACTCTGCCTTCGTCCAAACAGCAAAATAATTGGAGTGTGTCTCCTCTCCTGTTAGATTTCACATTTAAATCCTTTGTCCTGTGTTTGCTTTTTGTCTGTGATTCTGATAATTGCACGTGTAGATAGACATAAATGAAGACGTATTCATTAATCTGCTTTTATGTGAATATTGGATTTGCCTTATTTATTATCCATTTGCCGGGGTTTATGTGAATGTTTATGTGTGAATGCATAATGGTATAATGAACGCTGATGGAAACAGATTGGAATAAAACTGGCTAGTGCTCCTTTAATAGCGTTATCCTGTGGCTCGTCTTCCGAAATATGACTACATCACCATTCATATTTGCTTTACCTGAGCTTTTGGAAATCTGCATAAATTATTTGAAATGATTAATGGTGTTCTGGTGAACATGCGGACTAAGAAGCAGCTGGCCTAGAGAGAAAAAGGAACATAGTAAGAGGATCTGAAAGAAACAGGACAGAAAAGAAAAATGAAAAAAGAAAAACTAAAGAAAAATGGGATAGAAACATATAAAATAACACATTTGCAAGCAGACGCTAAACAAAAAGCCTTAAATACATTCAAGCTTCTTTATTTATTAAATTCAATTAAATGTATTTTTCTTCAGTGTAGCCAAAATGACATTATCATAAAAGGCTTAGCGCATAATCACACAGTGAACTCAAGAACTTTTAGTGCCCATCAAGGCTTAGGGTGCATCTCAATCAGCTCCCTCGCTCCCTAGGTCGTGAATCAGTATATCGTGCACATGAGTTCGGGTACTGGCTCACTACACACTGGGAAACCGATGAGTTACCACATCACCACTGGCATTTATCATCAACAGGCAGGACCGATATCTTTCTGACATTAAATGTCTTATAAATTTGTTAGCTTAATCACACACGTTTCTGTCATGGTACTTCAAGCTGGATCGTAGGCTAGCTAGTGGATTTTTTAAAAATCATTAAACACCTAAAAGTCCTTAGACCCAAACAAACCTATATGTAAAGTCAAAAAAGTTCAAAATCGCTGATGTAAGTAATCATTTGAGAGCTACAACAATGACAACAAGCTACTTACATTTGTAGGCAAATTTGGCTGAGAGTTCGTCCACCATTTTTTCGAGCCGAGAGGCTTCAGAAAATATGACGTCATTTCCAGTAAGGAAACATAGTGAGCATCGATGCTCCCTCGTTTTTGCAGTGCATTGTGGGATTTTTTTAGGGAGCAAACGTTCCAGTGCACTGGAAGGATTTTTTGCGATTGAGACAGCCCTTAAAATGGCCGACTCCCTGATCAGTGCCCTGATTACTGAACTATAGAGCTGATTGAGCTGATTGAGACACACCTTTAGTTATATATTGTGTATATATACACTATATTACCAAAAGTATTCGGTCACCCATCCAAATGATCAGAATCAGGTGTCCTAATCACTTGGCCTGGCCACAGGTGTATAAAATCAAGCACTTAGGCATGCAGACTGTTTTTACAAACATTTGTGAAAGAATGGGCCGCTCTCAGGAGCTCAGTGAATTCCAGCGTGGAACTGTCATAGGAT
>CM040989.1:18128234-18140675 GCA_022985145.1 Pangasius djambal | reverse complement strand
TGCGCTTTTGGAAGAATGGTCAAAAATTCCTATAAACACACTCCTCAACCTTGTGGACAGCCTTCCCAGAAGAGTTGAAGCTGTAATAGCTGCAAAAGGTGGACCGACATCATATTGAACCCTATGGGTTAGGAATGGGATGGCACTTAAGTTCATATATGAGTCAAGGCAGGTGACCGAATACTTTTGGTAATATAGTATATGTGTATATATATATATATATGTGTGTGTGTGTGTGTGTGTGTGTGTGTGTGTGTGTATATATATATATATATATATAGTGCAGACCATAAGGGAACACCAAAGTTAAATTTTTACACATGTACAAGAGTTAAGTGCAAAATCATAAAGAACCTTTTGCAAATGCAGTCATAAAATGCACAAATGTACCGTACATACTAATAATGAATAAAACAAAAATATAAAATACTACTTACAAAAAAAAAACATTACAAACAAAATGCAATGTGCAAATACACGCTGTGCCAATATAAATGTACAACATGTTTTGACTACAAAGCATATGTTTGCATTGCCGTGGTTGATGAAGTATGAACACGCCGATCTGTTAACAGTCGGCATTCGCTTTTTGCTAATGTCAAAGCAAATAAAAGCCCGGTCCCTACTGTGACATACCATTCTACAGGAGTGTCTCCTCTTTATGGGCATTATTTGGAGGTGTGCCACTTCAGTGCACCTTTATCAGGTTCTACGTGGTTAACTTCGTCCCAGTGCCATGAGTATGGCAGTCATCCCTCCACCTTTCCACTTAGTCCTAAGGTATGACAGTTTCCTCGTTACATTGTGGCATACGTTATCCAGACGGTTCTCATGGCCCATGGAAGTTATGAGGGGTGAGATTGAATGCTAGTTCTGTATGAACTGCCAGTTCTATGATTACCAGGGTTCCTCGTAAATCGGAACCAGCACAAATCTGGTGAGAACTGAATGGAAGCGAGGATGGAAAGATTTTGTGACTCTGTGGGAAAGTCTCAACATGCCTGGGCATGCACACAAGACGGTATACAGGTGAGGGTATCACAGCCCCTGGCAGTTATCCAGGGTTCATAGAAACACAATTACAATTGTCTTGTCTGTGAGGTAGGTACAAATTTTCCACATAGGGATTCTTTATATTTGGAGAAACCTTCTCATCAGCATTGAGCCTTTATCTGTAAAGTCTAACGCTTGGGGAGGCACTTGGAGAGTGATCTTGGACTGTATCTCCATGCAGAATATTTCAGGCTTCTTATGTATTGTCATTTTCAAAATACATTCTGTTCTGAACAGATCCTACTTCAAAGGAGACTTGGTTGAAAATGAATACTAATCACAAATAATTCTGGCCTGGATCAAATGTGTCTTAATCCGAAGGAATCCTGCGACAAAAGTGAATCCTAATGCATTAAAATCCTTGTCCAAATGAGTCCAAAAAACGAAATTGTTACAGGAAATGAATTTACTCTGACTTAATGTATGTCACCTGTTTTTGCCCTGTGGCAAAATCCTTGTACAAATAAGAAATATTTCAGTGTTCATGTGATATAAATCACAACCTCCTACCGAGTATACCATCTGTCAATCAAACAAGAGGCATGAAAGGTGGAAAATGCCAGAAGGCAAATTTTCATCTGGGTTCAGGCTTTGAACGTGCTTTAATCCTCATCTCTTAATCTGACATTTGGATTTCCCATATACCCGTCTAATCTATTTCCTAGAGTTTTTAAACCTGTGATCTAATCTGAAAATATATGCATTGATGTTCTGCTTGAAACCTGTTATCTGCATCCTCAAAATTGATACCATAAGCATTTAAAAGTATCTGCTTTGGCCAGAATTCATGGGTGCTCCTTTTAATCCTATTGTATATTTAAAAGAGGGGACTTTCTTTTGTTTTGTATTCTATGCTCTCCTGGTATTTTAGTGTGCTAGAAAATAGTTATTATTAAAACTTATTAAAATAAGTTATTAAAATAATTCTGTCTGAAGAGTATCTTGGTCCAAAATTCAAATAAACCATAATCCATATACGTAGATGCTAATTCAGATAAACCTTGGCCAAGAAACTGGATTCAAATTAAAAATTAATTCAGGTGCACATGCTAGCAACAAGCCCATGAGCCAGAAAGTTGGTTAATGCAACACAGCATAGCAATCTTACAAGCATTAAAGTAACATCATGCTGTGGCATATGTAAGAAAGATGCCAGGAACACAAAATTATCCCTAAATTTACTAACAGCTGGAAGAAAAAAAAAACACTCTAGCTAAATTCTGCAGGGTATATTTAGGTTGCTCTCTGGAAAGCGAAGGATGGAGTTTAGCAGAGTTAATGGGCCATTTTTTCCCCTGGTGTGTGTCATTATGGGAAATGGGTCATTCACTTTGCTATTTTCAATCCAAGTGGATGTCATTGGCCAGATTATACGTCCATCACTCACGTCCCGCACCAATCCGTGCGTGTCGTGTAACCTCTTCAACTCCTATTAGAAGACGCTTACTCGCTCTTTCTGGAATTTAATGATTTGCTTCATGCTGTGATGGATTCTGGGTAAAACTGGAGGTAAGACTGGAGCAAGCCTTTTATGAGTGACATTTTTCGTGAGTGTGCTGACAGCAGAGTAATGATATTAATAAATTTGCCTGAACAATCTACTTTGGCTTTTTTTTTTTTTCTTCGGAATATTAACTTCATTTTATGGGAAACCAGTCTTTCTGGCCTGCCAGATTTTTTAAAATGAAATTGACAAAATGACTGCATTTAGGGTATATTTTACCTGCCCGACTTCATCAGCGTCTACAGACAGAGATGTACTTTTTAGATAGGTTCAGTTAATCATATTAAGGAAGGAAAAGCATAGGACCAGACAAGTCTCTATGTCTTTATGAACCATCAGGTACACGTGAGATGGAGGGACCAAGATATAGAGGAAGGACATTAATGATAGAGCACCTCTCTCGCTTTAGTAAAGCCTTTAATTACGAGAGCTTTCTATTTAATGAAAGATAAACCACTCGGTAATGAAGAGCACAGGATATTAAAACGAGACCAGCAAGATGAAGTTCTCAAACACTGTTTTAATAAGTTTGTCAGTGAACTGACAGATTAGCATATATCACTTGCCTGCTACAATGACACAAAGATTAAACTCCCATGATGCTCTTTTACCATTGATTTAGGACACATTTCCTTTTTCCTCTTAAGTTCACATCCAAGTTTATTGGGCATTGTAATATAAATGTTGGAATTCATTCATATTCTGCCTTATTTAATAATTAGATCTGAAACGTTTATAACTGGTTAACCATATGTGTGTGTCAGAGAGACAACAACATAGAGACGAATGTATATTTATGTGTGTACATATGTTTTTTGTCTTTTTTAATTATGTGTTTAGGGGCAGTGTTTGCAGGACCTGCATAAGCAGGGGTGGACAGATAATAAATTCATTAGCTAGCCCAGCAGGCAGGTAAATGGTCTAATGTGTTTCCCAGTCCCATTCTATGCCTCCCTGGAAGTCCAATTACCTAGGCTAAAAAGCAGCATCTACCATAATGTTAAATAATACCCCCTATAGTAAAATATTCAAGTACTTAAATCCCTAAGAGGGGCAAATGTATGTAGCTACAGCCTTTATCTTCTTCTGTTAATGTCTTTGGTAATGAAGCATCATGTTTTCACCCTCAGCAATAAGGGAGAAAGTGAGACAGTCACATTTTTGCTTGATGACGTTTTGCAATGTGAGGCAACTGTATGTTTTGCAAGCGTTCAAGTTATAGAATGGGTTTTATGCTACACTGTACTGTGTTTTGCTCATTTTAATCAGGTTTCGACATCCCTGTATACGCGCGATTCTGGAAAGTATGTTTAGCCTAGTAAAATAGTTCCTACTAGAGGTGTAACACATTGGAACTACCTGTATCTGTGTATTGTTCTAAATATCTGTATTCAGATTTAAACCCAAAGTGGGTGTGACTTACATTTTTTTGTGATCGGTTGTTTTATGATCAGTTGTTTTACTGGTTTTACAAAAGGAAGGTCATTTAGAAAGTTTCCAGCATAATCCCACATTGAAGAGGACAAGAAACCGCTGTGGCCTGGGTTCGATTCCCGGCCAGGGAATGCAACAGTGCGCTCTCAGTGCCAGTCCCAAGCCTGGTTAAAACTGGGGAGGGTTGCGACAGGAAGGGTATCCGGAGTAAAAACTGCCAAAAATCAATACGTGGACCAGTGATCAGTGGTGGCAACCCCTAACAGGAGCAGCCTAAAGAGGAACAACAACAACATAATCAGAAATAAGTAGTTAAGAAGATTAAATAAAGGTCTACCATGATGAGTCAAAAAAAAAAAAAAAAGATACAAATTACAGTATAAGAACCCTAGGCTAAGTACATGTAGCGCACAGATCAGAGGTCTCAAAGTCCTAATTTATATCCCATTTATGACCTAAATTTGAAGATTTTTTAATAATATGAACCATATCACTAAGCTCCTGGAAATATTGGAAAGCACCGGAAAAATAAACAGGTGCAGGAATACCAGCCCTATCAACATGGTATGTGAATTCTGACTCTGACAGTTCCTCAACCTCAGCTACATCATTCGAGTTCACAGTTGGTCTCAACTAGAGATGTTTAAGGGACTACCTGCGCACAATATTTTCTTACAAATTTAGTTGGTTCTATTTCACAAAATATAAACAAACTAGTAGCCTGACTCAAATCCTTTGCTGCCAAATGTAGTATGATGCAACATGAAAGCAAGAGACAATTTAAAAATGAAAATTAAAAAGACTAGTACGATGATATATGAATAAGAAGATGGCAAGCATTGAAGTAAACATCTAATAGGAGTGTAGTTTATTCCCAGTACTATATATTGCTGCATGAATAGTCCTTGTAGTTGCTATCACATTAATCACTGCAAAGTTGGTTTAATTTTATAATATGGCTTCCACTTTCATTATTCAGAAGCTTATAATTTAGCACCTGCTTAACACTGTAGATAACATCTGAATACCAAATGTGTGCAATTTCAGTATTAAATCCTCACTACATGCACCTGATACTGATGTAATTAGAAAGGTCCTTGGTGTTATATGTTTTATTCCTTACTGCGTTCAGTCAATAAAACACACTAGTGAAGAATGATGGAATCTGATAATGGAATCTTATGCATTAGTCCACCCCACACCCTCTACAATATGGTGCATGGGCCATATTCATATTGCTTGTTTTTCAATTTATTCAGTTCGATGTTATTTTTCTGACCCTTTGAGAAATGCGAATGCAAGCAAGAACCAGGGAAAAGTTTCATTGTGCCAGAGAGGTTTTGTCAGTTTGACACTCCAATAACCCAATTCTGTTTCAGAACCGATACAGAAAAAGAGAGAAAGGGGCAAATTGTTGTTTTGCTGAAAAGCGCTGGATAGCACACTGTCAGCAGAGAGGAAGAAAAGATGTTTGTGTGAAGACCGAGGGTAGGCACTCAACCTTTACAGCAACAGAAAAAACTACTCAGGGCCAAGAATGCTTCTGTTTGTGATGATAGGTTGTGAAGGAATGGAGAGAGATGTGGGCGTTTGCCTATTGCCTAAAAAAAAAAGTCACCTTTTTTTTGCTTCAGTGTGTAGATGTTAAAAGGAAATATGGTGATATATTGTGAAATATTATGACCTATTTACTTTGTTATATACAATAATCTAAATATTTAATAAAATATACACTCACTGTCCACTTTCATATTTAACACTTGCTCATTTATGCAGTTATCCAATCTTGGTTTGTGTATTTCAGAAACTACTGAACTCCTGGGAATTTCACACACAACACTCTGTTTACACAGAATGGTGCAAAAAACAAACAAATTGAATAAGTGACAGTTCTGTGGGTGGAAACACCTTGTTGATAAAAGAGATCAGAGGAAAATGGCCAGATTGGTTCGAGCTGCCAGGAAGGATATAGTAACTCATATAATCACTCTTTACAACTGTGGTGAGCAGAAAAGCATCTCAGCATGCACAAAACATTGAACCTTGAGGTGGATGGGCTACAACAGCAGAAGACCACATTGGGTTCCTCTCCTGTCAGCCAGGAACAGGAATCTGAAGGTACAGTGGGCACAGGCTCACCCAAACTGGACAGTTGAAGATTAGAGAAAAAAAAAATCAAAAGTCTTTTTCCAGTCTTCAACTGTCCAGTTTCCATGAGTCTGTGCCCATGAGGAGAAAGAGGAAATGACAGAATGAAGCCTATTAGCAAGCTTGGTGACAAAAAGACGCTGAATACAAGAAAAGATCCAGATTTTGTGGCTTGTAAAGACTGACAGCATCATGAAGTGCTAGAATATTTCAGCCCATAACCTGGTTGCCTCTGCCAGGAGGTTCAGAGCTTTCAACAAGATGATGCCAAGCACACTTCCAAATCAACAAAGAAGTGAGCAAAGAAACATACATTTTTGAATGTTTCGCAGTGACCATCTCAGTCTCTGGATATGAACCATACTGAACTTTACGCTAGCTTCAGATGTTCTACACGGAAGAGTGAACCAAGATCCCTCTACAAGTATCTCCAACCTGGCTTGAAATAGATTTTTTTTTTTTTTTTTTACAGCAGAATAATTGAGGAGTAGCAAGAAATAGCACTTGATCTTCTCTGTTTTCTCCTCAATTTATTCCCATTGAAAATCTAAAAACTGAGCACCGAAGTCATGTTTATATGAAGGTTTACGCTTGACTGCGCTTTTTAAAGATACTGAGCAGAACAGCTATCAATATTTAAACACAGAACCAGACACATTCAGAGATACTGTTTGGTCTTGATATGCATCTGGGTTTGAAATCACTGTTTGGGTATCAACATTTCAACATACACACACACACACACACACACACACACACACACACTTCTGAAGAGTGACAGAGACTTTTATAATCTTTCCTATGGTTCTCCGCTATGTGTATTTATTTATTTATTTATTTATTTATTTATTTATTTATTTATTTATTACTCTCATTATTTTACTAAAATGGAAAATAATAGTAGATTTTAGAACTTAAAAAAACGTTATGCATGTAAAACTAACAATAAAACAGTAATTAAAAGCAAATCGTATAACCATCGGTCATGCTGCATGTGTAATTGCACAATAAAACTTTTGGATTTATAGGATTTATTGTGTCTATCACCTTTCCGTGTTTTTTAGTCCACCTGTACTCACAAATGTGAATTTTAAATGATTTCAAGTGGTTATGAACAATCCAATCCTAGTGAATGGCTGGATCAGTGGATTTTTGTAGTGATGGCTCATTCTAATAAGATTGGTATTTGGGTCAAATTTGTTAAATTCCAAACTCAATTTGTGATGTAATGAAATCAGCTCCGCGGCTTTGAACCTACAGTATCTCATCCGAGATTCGAAGATCACGTGTTATCCAGAAGTTTTTAACCACAGAATCATGCTAAGCTAGCTAGCTAACTTGACCAATTTTAGTGACGAACAAAATCATAGTTGTTTCGGCATATTTTGACAGGTTTTGCTGCAAAAAAAATGACTTCTTAGCAAGTGAAAATGTTGAATATATTCAAATGTATCTAGTATTTTCTGTTATATGATTACAATACAAATATTAAACCTATTTCGAGACACTGTTACCAATTTCAAGCTTGTTCTACTGACAGGTAATTTTGCTTATTTGAAGCATTTATTTCTAGAATGAAGCAAAATGATCTGCCAACAGATTAAGAAAGATGAAGAATCTTCAAAATATTTCAATATAGGTAATTTTGTGCGGTGTGGGTTTATTGGGGTAAAATGTAAGCTAGTTTACCAGCAGTTAGCTAGCCAGATAGCTAATGATAGTTATGGTAATGTATTTGGGATGGTGACTGTAAGGAGATATTCTCGATATGGATTTCTAATGGTCTAAAATGACATGTTTAGTGCGTTATTGCAGTGGTAGAGGAGGAGTAAATGAGAAATCAGTGGTTAAATAATACCAGTAAATTATGCGACACAAAAATGGAGCTCCCTTTCTTGTTTAATATACAGAAAACACTCTCTCTCACACACACACACACACACATTTCATCTTACTCCCCACTGTTAATATATTCGTTCGTTTGATCTCCTAATGGGGTGTTTTGAACAAATTTTTGAAGTGTGGTGCATCACAATATAAGGTTTATAAGCTGGGCCATTTATGGAAGGCATCCTGCTGAGCTCTGTGCACCCACACACACACACACACACAACTTTAGGCCTGCTACTTCATGATAACATTAGGTTATTAGTGTTAGCTTGAAATTAATGTGTGCAGTGTGGTTTTATTCACAATGTGCATCAGGCTAGTCGGTGTGTGTACGTATGTATAGTTTTACATGTGTGTGTACTGCATGTGTTTGATGTGTAGATTTATGAGGGGACATGTCTTTCCCAAATGTTTGGTGGAGAGTAGTTTGTCCTCTCTAATCATAATAAAGTTTTGATCGCTTTTGGTTTTAAAAAATGTTTCAAAAAAGATATCATATTAAACATAAGTGACTAGGGGTAGCACTGTGCCATGCAGGCATTATTGCCACCTCACTTTTTTTTGGTCCCCAATCCTGATCTCACGCTACGATATCTGTGTGGAGTTTCCATTTTTTCTGTGTCCATGTAGGTTTCCCCCTCATTCCTACCTCCCAAAAACATGCCAGTAGGTGGATCAGCTACTCAAATTGACCCTTAGTTGTGAATGAGTGTGCTGGTAAGTGTGATAGCATGTGAAATACTAGCATCTTTTCCAGGGTGTTATCTTACCTCGCACCGTGTTTCCAGGATGTCTCTGTAACTGGTATCCGTGTGTGTGTGTGTGTGTGTGTGTGTGTGTGTGTGTGTGTGTGGTGTTTGTTTGCTGTTTAGAACTGTTATTATTCTCTATATTTATGAGTCAAACGTATGTATGTGTATAATGTGTGTAGCTTGTGTGGGTGGACCAGACAGATGGATTTGAGTAAGAAGTCCATTTTTCAGCGTCTCTGGCAGTGACATCTTGTTTGTCTCTGTGTGTGTGTGTGTGTGTGTGTGTGTGTGTGTGTGTGTGTGTGTGTGTGTGTGTGTGTGTGTGCGTGATGTTATTATCGTCGGGCCGGACTGATGATCATATATCATTGCCACGGCAACCAGCACTGATGTGACAGGGCAGGAGATTGAGCCTTTGCTGTTTGCAGTTTTTGGATTTTCACCACACACACACACACACACACGAAATCTTTCTTTTGGTTCTCTCCTACTTTGTTTAGACTAAATCTAAAACACACACACACACACACACACACACACACACAAACACCCATTCAATTAATGACACTGGACTTCACTAATCAGACTATCAGACTTCATACAGCTGAACCTGTAAAAGTATGAAATGACCATACTAAAAGAACAGTTTCCACTGACAGTTTTGGTATTCATCAGCGTCATCTGACCATGTAAGTCTGAGCATAACATTTTTAACAAGCATGAATTGTATTGAAAGATATTGCACATAAAACCAGCTTTATCCGTTTTACGTATGAAAATGTGCATGATTCAACATGTAAGGTTGTCCTATCTTCCAAGAAAAAAAGCACTAATACCACAGATCCTTGGAAGAACGAGCAAAATATAGAATATGGCCAAAAGTATGTGGACACTGGACCATAACACCCATATATGGGTTTTCTCCAAACTGTTGCCACAAAGTTTAAAGCACACATTTTTCTAGAATATCTTTGTAACAATACAGTTTCCTTTCACTGGAACAAAGGGGCCCAAATCTGTTCCAGCATGACAATGCCCCTGTGCACAAAGCGAGGTTTATTAAGACATACTTGCCAAGGTTGGAGTGGAAGAACTCGAGTGACCTCAACCCCACTGAACACCTTTAGGATGGATCGGACGTTGACTGCACCCCAGACGATGGATCAGACGTTGACTGCACCCCAGACGGTGGATCAGACGTTGACTGCACACCAGGCCTCCTTGCCTAACATCAGTGCCTGACTTCACTAATGTTCTTGAGGTTGAATGGGCAAATCCCCACATACTTTGGCCAGTGATATTTTAATTGAGCTATTTTTAATTGAAAACCATGTCACCACGTGTTTTTAAATGGTCAGTCTGTTTTTAATGTTTAATTTTAAAAAATGATGCAGGAAGACATTTTCGGGCCTAGTGTGCAAGTTGTTGTAAAGTGTTACATGTTTGTTTGGAATTTTCACTGTACATGATTTTCATGCCAGTTATGCAGATTTTTTAGTCATCTCATTATCAGTTTCTTTTCTTTCCTCCTGACTTTCTATCTTACCTGTCCATCTGTTACTGATCTGCCTGTTACTCCTGTTACTTCTGCTTCAGGCTTTAACATGAGCAGACATTTACATTTAGTTTCCCTTTTTAGAGAAGCATAAGTTGATACATTTTTAATGCTTTCAAAAGCATTACTCCTACCTTGGAGCGAACCAGAGAAATATGATTTTGATGCTTCGGTGCAGGTTAGATGAGAAGCACGGGAGGTTTTTTTTTTTCATCTTTTATTGAGTTTTTATGCTCTAGGAAGGGAGAAGACAGGGTTCCAGGAGTAAGAAACTGTTCTGTTTTGTAAGTAAGTCATTATTCACTGAGTTATTTTGCACTGGGTGAACTTTCACTCTGTTATAGTATTAGGAGTGTTTAAAGAGGGATTACATTCACAGCTGTAAGAGATGCAGATTCATTCTTGGCATTGACGTGAATTGTGTTCTTGTTGCCTAAATTACCTGTTAAGCCTAATTCTTTGATTTTCTCAGATGAATGCGAACTATAACAAGTTTCTGTATTTTTGGCAGTGACACATGCTGGCTTGCAAATTTTGGTGAGAGAGTTCATCTGTAACAAACGAGACTCAGGGATGTTGTGAGAATCCATTCGCAGAAACCAGATCCACAATCCAATCCAATATCCACAATCAAAAGACAGGCCAAGGTCAAACACAAAGATCACAGTATTTCCAAAACCAATTGGCAGATTCAAAGAGTAAACAGGTGAACAGGCAGATGTCAGGCACAGTAATATACACAATTCGAAGACAAAGGGCAATATGTAAGATGGGAGAACAAAGAAACATATGGTCATATATGGAAATCAGAATACAAACAATGGCTCAGATGACTGGCAAGGCTTCGCGTTGTGCGACTGTGAACATGTGCTATACAGTATATAGTTCATGACCCAGAAGTGTATGTGACAAACAAGTAAGAGTCTCTAGATTTTGGGGAGGGTGCCCTCTGGTGGTCAGGAGGTGAACTGTCCTGGGAAGGTGGGACATGATCTTTTTGAAATCTTTTTCAGCAGCCCCTACTGTGATAAACAGAATTTAAAGTGTATATAGGGTTATAGCTATTTTGTGGTATTTGAAACAGCAAGGCCAATCCTTTTGTTTTTGCTATACACTGAAGACCTTTGAGTTTGAGATAAAAAAAAATGAATATGAGATGACAGAATTTCAGCTTTCATTTCCTGATATTTACATCCAGATGTGTTAAACAACTTAGAACATGCCACCTTTTATTTGAACCCACCCATTTTTCAAGTGATCAAAAATATTTTGCCCAAGTATGAGAAGCCGAGAAAAGAGAGAAAATCTATCAGATCCATTGATCAAGCACTGAGCATCGCCAATACAGTTTGAAATGTCCAAAAAAGAAAGAAACCACTGGTGTACTAACAATGAGACAGGTCTGCCAAGGAAAACAACAGCAGTTGATGAAAGAAACGTTGTGGGAGCTGTGAAGAAAAACCCAAAAACAAAGCCATCACTCACATCACCACATCACCAACTACCTCCACAGGGCAGGGGTGAAGGTATCACAATCCACCGGTCGATGATGACTTTGGGAACAGAAATATAGAGGCCATACCACAAGATGCAAACCACTCATCAGCAGTAAGAATCAGATTAAGGCCAGATTGGAATTTGCAAAGAAATACAGAGATTCAAACGTTCTCGAACCAAGATTAACCTCTACCAAAGTGATGGAAAGGCCAAAGTGTGGAGAAAGAAAGGATCTGCTCACGATCCAAAACATACGAGCTCATCGGGCAAGCATGGTAGCGGTAGTGTCATGGCTCGTGCTTGCAATGGCTGCTTCTGGAACAGGTTCACTCATTTTTATTGATGATGGAACTCCTGATGGTAGCAACAGAATGAATTTAGAAGTCTACAGAAACATTCTGTCTGCCAAGTTACAGAGAAATGCATCCAATCTAATTGGGTGGGATTTTGTCATGCAGCAAGGCAGTGACCCAAAATACAGTGCCAACACAACAAAGGACTTCATCAGGGAAAAAGTGGAAGGTTTTAGACTGGCCAAGTCAATCACCAGACCTTAACCCAATTGAGCATGCATTTCACCTCCTGAAGAGACTGAAGGAAGAAACCCC
>CM040989.1:18096730-18122553 GCA_022985145.1 Pangasius djambal | reverse complement strand
TAGCATTATCGAGTAACAGTTCTGTTACACATTGCTCAGTCACTGTTCTGCTTAGCATTGTTGACTAACTGTTCTTCTTAGCATTTGTATCTAACAGTTCTTCTTAACATTGCTGACTACCAGTTGCACTTAGCATTGTTGACCTGCCGTACTGCTTAGAATTATTGACTACTTTCACTGCTTAGCATTGCTGACTGTGTGTTCTGCTCTGACTTTGTTGACTAACTGTTCTGCTTAGCATTACAGACAAAAATTCCCGCTTAACATTGCTGACTATAGAAAAACTAGCTAAGAAAAATGATAAGCAAAGTTGTATAGCGAAGCTTGCTTTCATAGCTAGATAGCAAAGTTGGCTAATTAAACCAAACTGACTGTGGCTCATCAAATAAGCCACAATACATCAGCTTAAAGGCTAACCTGCGTCTTCGGAGAAAAGGAACAACTAGCATTTTGTTTATAACATTTTGATTAGCATTCATAACAGAGGTGTAAAAATATATTACCGTGGGTTAAATTAGCAATTTCTGAAGCTGATATATTTACTTATTAAAAGTAAAAAAAAAATATACAATACTCTGTCAACCAGGTTGAAAGCTTACTACCTAAGTCAAAATGCTTTTCAAAATGGGTTATATAAAAGTAGTCACTTCCTTTCCACAACTTAAATGCCCATATTATTTTTAGAGCTCTAGATGAAACGATGTTTATGAAAAAAAAAAGAGCATGAACTGATGGCGCTGTTTCCAGGAACAAAAGCGATTCGAACACTTTGGGAGAATTAAGGATTCATGCTATAAAATATGTATAAGGTCTCTTCTGACAGGTGAGTCGAAGACAGAAAGGCATTGTCTGGGTTCATAAAACGGCCAGGTATTTATATTTAATTTCAAATCCATTATGGCCTTTGGAAAACCATGGCAAGTGAGGCATTTTTAAAAACATCTCTAGTTTAGAAGTTTAGAAAGTTCCAGAAAAGGCAAATAAACTGATATGAACCAGTTGATATGACAAATATGATTCATCAGTTAATGTTTAGTTAGAGAAGAAAGGTCATGAAGAACATTTAATTCCTCTGCTGTGTATAGAGACAGAGCAAGCGTCAATCAAGCTGACATAGATGTGTGTGTATGTGTGTGTTTATATTTTGATGGGAATCAAATGTCCCCACAAGGATAGGAATATCTGACAGTTGCAGTTTTGACCTTTTGGGGACATCTGGCTAGTCCCTACAAGGAAAACTTTTTTTTTTTTTTTTCAAACAAATTAGCCAAAAGGCTTCCTTTAGGTTACTGAGGTTAAGGTTAGGGTTATTTTAGGTCTAGCATAGCATTAATTATAGCTGTGCTAATAATTATGTCAACTGAAGGTCCTCAGAAGGGTAGTAAGACAGACATTTGTGTGTGTATGTGTGTATCTTGAGGAATTGTTGAACTTTTGATTCCCCTGCTAGCAAGAAAGACAGAGTGGACAAGAGATTTAAAGAGTTAGTGAAAAGAGGAATAAGCTTTAAAGTGAGATTTAAAGTGGATGAGGAAGGATTGAGGGATGAAAGAAGACGGATAGGACTTGAGGACTTGTGTACTTGCTGAGTAACAGCTGAGTAGAGAAAAGGAAAGGAGAGAGAGAGAGAGAGAGAGAGAGAGAGAGAGAGAGAGACTGTCTAAGGGACTAACATTTCCCTTAAGTACCATGCTGTGTGTCTGCATGTTTGTATGTGTACATTCCAATCCGCCTGATGAATCAAGCTTGGTAATCCCTTTAAGTAAAGCTGCACATCCCTAAACAACACACACACACACAAACATACATAAATTGGGTGCCTAATGGGTCTACAGACCTATAAATCCTCTTATCAGTTGAAATCTCTCTGCAGACCAGCGTGATTTGTCATAGCTAATGCACAAACACAGACACACAAATGCAAGAAAGAGAGATTTTTATCAGATCTATCATACATTAAGGTGACTTGTACCATTTTTTGTCATTTGCCTTTTTATCAAAATTAGATTTAATGGCGTGACCATACAATAGTACAGTATTGCTAATGCCTTAAAATCTACATCATAGAAGTAGACAGACTTAGAAAGGAACACTAAAAGAGGGAGATAGATGTGTCTTTGTATCTCACTTGAGGCACTCTAAATAACAGGGTGAAAGAGGACAGGACTAGACAAGTGACTTTATTGCACAAAATAGTAAAGCTCATGGAATTGGGGGACTTCACTGACCAAACTGTTTAGGTCTAGTTGACTAAAATTGCTTAGTTTTACATCAACTAATCTACTAAAAAATCTGGACAAACACTAACTATAACCAAAGGAGTAAAATATGACTCAAACTATTATGTACACTATATGACCAAAAGTATATGGACACCTTAACAAGAACACCTGTATGTGTTTCTTACCCAAACTGTTGCTACAAAATTGGAAGCACACAATTGTCTAGAATAATAATGTTATAATTAAACATATTGTTAATGTTAATGTTAATGTTTAACAGGAATTCCTATTATTCTGATCATTTAAAGCTACTCAAAGAAATCATCAGCCAATCTGTGTTTAATTTTTCGCATGTAGCATTGAGCGCAGCATTTGCCAGACATACAGTATACAACTCTTTTCCTCTCATCTGTTTAACATCTAGAGTAATGCATTATGGTCATGAATGACATTGTATTACACCATGGCTAGTTATTCACAGCTTTTGCCAAATCAGTAGTATTGGCACTGATGGACAGACTCTGAGCCAAGGCATATTTATATCCAATTAGTCATGCTTTAGTTTTCCTTCATCTGCATTTGTGCCACAGGCACACCGTCTCTTTTTACACATTCTGAAATGATGATTTATATTGTTTATTCAGAGTCACTCCAGCTCCACTGTTCTTTATCAGTGCAGCCAAATTTCCCCAACACTGAATGTTTCATTTGCATTTGATTTAAAGCTGGGACATGATGAAATATTCACGGTATTATAACCATATGACCCAATAAAAAGACTGGTAGGAAGCAGTGTCTCATAACAGCAGAGTAGCATTTTCCATTAGATAAGTGTAGGTGTGCAGTGATGTTCGTTCTAGAGTGGGAGTTCACAAGGGATTTGATTAGTCCTTTTGGGTGTTAGTGGTAACAATGGAAGGGACGCGGTTTGCTCTCCTCAAGAAGTGTAGGCACTGCTAGGATTTCTTGGCTAGGCAGGTGCTGAGGGTCCAGGTGAGGTCCTCTATGTTGTGCACACCAAGGACCTTTTCACTCTACCCACAATGGCGCCATTGATACCGTGACCAGTTACCAGGACTACATCTCCTGACGTCAACAATCATCAATGCTGAGAGACAGACTATTGTCTCTGCACCAGTCTGTGAGCTGCTCCACCTCTTCCCTGTATGCTGACTTTTCATTGTTGCTGTTGATGCCCACTACCATATTGCCATCAACAACAACAATGACTCGTTGATGACTGTTGTGTCACCATCATCAAACCATAGTGTTGTAAACAGTAAACCTTATTACTTTTAATAAAACAGTCAGTATCGTAAACAGCAGTGGACTGAGCACACAGCCCTGGGGAGTGCCATTTTTTTTGGTGTGCTGCTGGAGGTGGTGTTGCTGATCCTGATGGACTCGGGTCTCCGAGTCAGAAAGTCCAGGATCCAGTTGCAGAGGAATGTGTTCAAACTCAGCAGGCTACTCCGCAGCTATTTCTATAACTCACAGTGGGATGATTGAATTGACTGCTGAACTAAACTCTATGAAAAGCGTTCTCACACATAATTGTAGTTTTTGTCCAGGGCGGGTATAGCAGAGGATGTGGTGTCTGCTGTTGTCCGGGTAGGTGGTAAGTGAACTGAAATGGGTCCAGTCAGGTGGGAGGACTAGTCTTTATGTGGTTCTTGACTAGTCACTCAGAGCACTTCATGATGATTGGTGTGTGTGCTAGGAGCTGGTAGTCATTGAGGCAGGACACAGATTATTTCTTTGGCACAAGGATGATAGTAGTCATCTTGAAGTACACAGGGACAACCGCCTGGCTTAGTAAGATATTGTTAGATATCTGTTAGAACATCCGCAAGCCGATCAACACATCATCTGAGCACTGCCATTTATGTTGTCCGGACCAGCAGTTTTCTGGACATATAAGGACATTAAATGCCATATAACACTATAGCAGTAGTTCAACAGTTAAACTGTATGACTAGCTATTTTTCAGAGTAGACGTATTAAGAGTATTGTATTTAGCCTTCATTATCAATTTAAAATTACAGTTTAAGCATTTATTCTTAAATTATAAATACTATGCTCAAATAATGATAGTAATCATAGTGTATTTCAAGCAGTGCACCCGGAGATAATGGGAAATACTGTTATGTGACATTATCTGCATCAGTATACTAAAGTTATAACCATTTCAGATATACCTTATTATGGTATACCACCTAATTTGAAGAACTCTACTTACAAAGTTTGTACATTAAACTTTGTAACTTTACAATGAAGTCTATAATGTAAGATTAAGTGTCTTCTAACAATGACATAACATTGTGGAGGGGTTTTCATTGTTTTCATCTGTGATCAAAAATGCATGGTAATAACTAATATACAGTATGCATAGTTTTAAGATTTGTATCTATACTGGCTATTTGGGACAAACAATTGAAGTTGTCCTGCTCATTGTTATTAATCCCATGGCATTAATAAATCTCAGATCTTCATATACATAGCTACAGTCTTTCAGCTCTGATATTGAGTACAGAAAGCAGTTCTTTTGCCATGCTTGTGAATATGTTCATGTTCTTGACAATAAAAAGTCTCTCAGCCGTTGCACTGATTAATACCAGGTGTGCCTGCAGTGGGGACTTATTCCACTTTGGCTGCATTTGGTTAAGCTATGTGCCAGGCTGCTTTCCAATATGGATGGATGGAAAGCGTTTCCCCCCCCTCTTTTTTTCTCACAGCTTCTATACTGATACTATAGTGTTCATGCTGTCGATGTTTTTTATTACTTTATTCTCTACAGGATTATTTTCAGAGTATGTATCCAACCTCAAGCTTGAAAGAAAGGTGAGATATACAGTATAAGAGGTGAAATGGATAATCAGTGCATAACAGGCCCACAAGGGACAGTAACACAATGAATATCACACTGCATCCTGTGCAATTTTAGGACACACTGATCACTGTCTCGTTAATATACTCTTAACTAACAGGCAGATATGAAAACTTGGCAAAGCACCAATTAAATATACTAATTAGAATGTCTTTGAGTTTTCAGGGACCATTCATACATTCATGGTCAGTAACCACTTTATCCTGGTTTGGGTCACAGTGGATCCATAGCCTATCCCAGGAGCACTGGGCGCAAGGCAGAAAAATGTCCCCCTGGGTGGGACACCAATCCATCACAGGGCACTATGCGCACACAAATTCATACGTTCATTCACACCTACTACACTACTATATACCCAACAGCATGGAGAAGACAAAACCTACATTACAATCAGCACTTACAGTGGCTTGCATAAATATTCACCAAGTAAGCCAAGGAACTATCAAAACATGTCTGGGACAAAATTCTGGAAAAGTATCTATCAGGCATTGGCTATAAAAAAAAATATCCCAAATACATCCTGAACATCCTGCAGAGTACTGTTAAATCCATTATTTAAAAATGGATGGAAAGAATATTACACACACACACACACACACATATATATATATATATATATATATATATATATATATATATATATATATATATATATATATATATATATATATATATATATATATATCACCTGCCTAATATAGACCTCTGAAGGTGTGCTGTGGTATCTGGCACCAAGACATTAGCAGCAGATCCTTTAAGTCCTGTAAGTTACAAAGTGGAGCCTCAGTGGATCCGACTTGTTTGTCCAGAACATCCAACAGATGATCGATCGGATTGATATCTGGGGAATTTGGAGGCCATGTCAACACCTTGAACTCTTTGTCATGTCCCTCAAATCATTCCTGAACAATTTTTTGCAGTGTGGCAGGGCGCATTATCCTGCTGAAAGAGGCCACTGGCATTAGGGAATACCGTTGCCATGAAGGGGTGTACTTGGTCTACAACAATGTTTAGGTAGGTGATATGTGTCAAAGTAACATCCACATGAATGCAAGGACCGCACTGCCTCTGCCTGCTTGCCTTCTTCCCATAATTCATCCTGGTGCCATCTCTTCTCAAGGTAAGCTACGAACTCGCACCCAGTCATCCAAATGATATAAAAGAACACCCCACAAGAGTTGCCGTTTTGGAGATGCTCTGACCCAGTCGTCTATCCATCACAATTTGGCCCTTGTCAAAGTCGCTCAGATCCTCGCGCTTGCCCATTTTACCTGCTTCCAGCACATTCGCTTTGAGAACTGACTGTTCACTTGCTGCCTAATATATCCCACCCCTTGTAAGGTGTATATATGTACATATACATATACATATACATATATACATATGTATATCTCCAGATTATATTCAACTCAGCTAGCGTTTTAAGTGTGTCTGTTTCTGTAAGCTCTCTCTCTCTCTCTTTCTTTATCTGTCATTCTCTCTCTGTGGAGTTGGTACCGGCTGAGAGGAAATCAGTCAGATTTAAAGGATTATAGATGCTCTGAGTCCCAACCTGACTGAATTTCCCATTTATTTAGTACTCCTCTTTTCATTTCCAATCCCCTTGTTATTCTCTCTCTCTCTCTCTCTCTCTCTTGCTTTTTTTTTCTTGCTTTATCCTACTGAAAACAGGCTTTTTTTCATGTATTTTTCCACTAGCCCTTCCTTTCCTACTCCATACTGCTAAATTGCTAAATAAAGTATACAAAATACAGATTAGGATGTGGACTGGATTGATTAATGACCATTTGACTGGAAACATGTATTATTAACATCCAAAGTATTTAACATCATATACACTAGTAACAATATGCCAGTATGTGCTACTACAATTGGCAGATAAAAGTTTTCTATTTTATACTTCCTTTTTTATATACCTAAACACTGATTAACCTCTAAATACCTAATTACCTTATTATTTTTTAATAGATCATGCATATAAACACTGGACCAGGTTACTGCATGTATGGAGTTCATATGTTCTCCCTGTGTTTGCATGGGTTTCCTCTGGGTTCTCCAGTTTCAAACCGCCTTCCAAAAATATGCAGGCTCCAAAGGTGTGAATGAGTGTGTGAATGTGTGTGATGGATTGGCATCCCATCCAGGGTGTATTTCTGCCTCGCACCCAGTGCTCCTGGAATAGGCTCTGGATCCACTGCCAATAAATAGGATTTTAAAAAATAGGATAAAGCAGTTACTGAAGATAAATGAAAAAAAAAATGCTAAATAACTGATCATAAATATACACTGACAGCTCAGAACCGAGTGTGTAATAAACCTCCCATCCCTTTCTGAATTCCAGTATCAGTGTACTAGAGAAAAGTACCCAAGTGCATTAACATGAATGCTCCAACAGAAGTGGACTAGTAGTAGTGTTAAGTGTAAATGCGATGATTTATTTTTGCAAATTAGAGCAAAGAGCATTAAAACGTGAAACCACTTCCAAATGGTAACTTTCTAGTGTGTGCAATCTAAAGAAGCAGGCCTGCACAGCGTTGATAAAACTACTATAACAAATCGGTGACAGCTGTGCTATGAGCTGTGGCAGTGATACAGTTGTGCCGTGACTTGCATGGAAAAGTCTAAACGTTCAATCCCACCCTGATCCACCAGAAAAGTGCAAATGTCCTGGGAATAATAAGTCATACAAAGGTGAAAAAGATGATGATTGGTGATGATTGACTATGTCAGACAAGTCCAAAATGAATGGGAGGCTGTTCTCAGTCAGCTGAAACTGTTGACTTTTATCTTATTCTGCAGTCCACTGAAACACACCGATGGGTGTATTGAGTCAAACAAAGAATGTTAGCCTTTATCTTCTTTGCAAACCTGTTGAATTTTAGCTTCTTTATTGGATTGAAATCTATTCAGCGGAAAAGCTTTTCAGTTGTTTTAACTTTTATTTCCTACAACTGTTTACATAAACATTGGCAAAATTAGTACTCTAAAATGGTTTAATTTCAGCTTGTACTACATTTAAGTGAAACAGACAAGGCTGTTATTTTTGATATTTACTACTTTTTTACAACTATTTATAGATAGATAAATAGATAGACAGATACTGGGCACAATGGTGGTACAGCAGGCATCCTTGCTGCTTTAAGGGTTATACATATACTGTGCAAAATTTTTTAGGCACCTGTAAAGAAATACTATAAAGCAAAGATGCCTTCTTCTTCTAAAATAATGATATCAAACATTTTTATGTACATTGTTTTGAGTAACCACTTTATCCTGGTTAGGGTTGTGATGGATCTGGAGTTTGTCCTCGAAACACTGGACGTTAGGCAGCAAATGAGAACTGAGATGTACCGCCTCTTACTCGAATATATTATTATCTAAATGAGGCAGAAAATGCTGCCCCATCAACTTCATTTCCCTAAGAAAGACAGTTCTGATATTTTGAAATTTCCATGATATAAATATGGAATCTGTTAAATGTTGAATATATTGTATAACCAATTACACATATCTACCCATAAGTATTCTCTCTCTCTCTCTCTCTCTCTCTCTCGCTTGCTTGCTCTCTTTCCTGTACAGGTCTGAAGATTCGTGAAGTGATGATAAATGTCTCTCGGCAGCAGGTGGAAGATTTTCATGGTCCGGAGGATTACTGGTGTTTGTGTGTGGCCTGGAGTCACCTGGGCACGTCCAAGAGCCGCAAAGCCACAGTCCGCATCGCATGTCAGTGCGCAACATCATTTATCTTTATCTGGCTAAACGTTTTATATTTATATTTAGAATTATAATTGTGTGTGTGTGTTTCAGACCTAAGGAAGAACTTTGAGCAGGAGCCGCAGGGGATAGAGGTGCCGATTAAAGGCATGATCGTCCTCCACTGTCGTCCTCCAGAGGGAGTTCCTCAAGCTGAGGTTAGTTAAGCAAACAAACAGTCAAAACGTACTAACACAAAATAAATAGATAAACCCCCCCACACACAAGTTTAATTAATGCTTTATCCAGGGACTAGTTTAGTCCCACTGTTAAAAAGAAAATAATTTGACAGTTTTATCTTATTCATTTTATATTAAATGAGCATGCAGAGTGTTTTTTTTTTTTCTTCAAATGTTATGGGGAGCCAATGGTTATTTTGTTTATTGTTTTCTTTATATGTATATATAAAATCGATTTTCTTACTAAGATATCTGTTTTTTTTAAAGTATGACCTCATATTCATTTTCCATTTTTAAAGCTTTGCACCCTTCATAATGGAGCATTGTGGTGCAATGTCTAGTTTTCCTCTTGTATTTGTCTTTTTCTTTATTTTTTTTTTAAATATACAATACATTTCAAATATATGACTTGTATGCTGTAGTCGTCCCAAAATGTAATTTCCTAAAGTGCATTTAAATCCACTCCATTTTTAACATTCTTTACCTTATGAAAAGATGAAATGTTTGGTTTTTCCACAATGAGGGTTAGTGGCTAAGAGCTGGTCTGTGTTATCACGATAAGGAATGTGAACTGCCAGCCATTCTGAGAATGATACGCTCTCTCATTTTCTCTTTGTCTTTCTGTCACTCCCTTTTAGGGTTGTAAGGAGAGAATGTTTCACTCCTGTCATGTATCATTGAAAATTACTTTCACTTGCTCAGTTTTTCTCCTTTTTGGCTACATTTAGCTTCTCATTAACTTTTCACTGGTTTGAGTGGAATATGAATGCGTGTGTGTGTGTGCGCGTGTGTGTGTGCGTGTCATTTGTCACACGTGCTTCTACTTCCCAAACATATCTCCCACCTACACTCTCTCTTACAGATCCCTTGTGTGTGCAATTTAGAGAAAAAAAAAAAATAATCGAGGCCGCTCTCTCATTTCCCTATTTCAAATTCTCAGATTAATAAAATTGCATGTTTTGGAGATTGTGTACTCTCCTCTACAGATAACAGGCCCACAATTCAGTCAGTTATTGATCATAAGTCATTTATGTAATATATAATAATAATAATAATGCATTTTATTTAATGGCACCTTTCAAAAACCCAAGGTCACCTCACAAGCAGGCAAAAATACAAATACAAATACAAATCACTACACAAGACAAAGGCACACAACAAGCACTCAGCATATACAAATAAACTACAGTGAAGACTCAGTAAAACATATTATAAAAAAAGCCTGAATAAAAAGATATGTCTTAAGACACTTTTTAAAAGTCCGCAGGCAATCGCTGTTGCGAATGTCAAGTATATCATATATACTTTATATATAATTAAAGCAAACTTTATAGAGATACTGAGAGCACTCAGAACACACACCTCCCATGGCATTATTGAAAGCAAGAGAACTCATAAGAGGACATTAAAGGCATATGTGCTTTACCACGTTCACACCAGCCCCAGTAACGGAGCATTTTGTGAGCATTTGGAGGAGAGTACAAAGTAACCTAAACATGGGTTTATTCATTTGAGAATCCAAAATACAAAAATTGAGAGCATGAATAAAGTAAAATGTGCACACGTTGCGATTTCGAGACCTTGATTTAGTATCTCATGGTTGTTAGATTAAGCTATGTGCACATGAAACGAAAAAAAAAAAGTTTTCTTCAGAGGCTTTCTGTCTCTTTCCTTTCTTTGTCTATGCTGAGGAGGCAACTAATGATTTCAACTAATGGCTTTTTGCTATAATTAACAATAAACGGGAATCCATGAGCAAAGTTGATACAATAGATGCATCAAAATTAGACTTACACAGAAACTGGGAAAAAGGGCTTGGAACTTAATGATACAAGAATGCACAATAAGAAACAAGAGGGTATAAAAAGACAAACTACTCAAAAGCTTAACACAGAACAGGTGAACACATTAGGGTAGTCAACCAATGACAGGACAGGGCAGAGTCAGGACTAGAACAAAATGAACGTGGCAAAGTAAACAAAAGTGAACTCAAAACAAATGACATGAGAGCAGAGTTTGTTGTGCTCAGAAACACAGGGAGAATATGCGGAACATACGGAAGACAGTAACCTGAGCGCAGGATCGAACCAGGGACCCTAGAGCTATTTTAAAAAGCAGACATTTTCCTTATGATTATATTTCTCATTTAAGTTTTCTGACATGTTGTGCATGTGTGAGCACTCTGGAACAGAGTTTACATAAATTAGTTCCTAGTTTCAAAAATACCCTGTGTTAGATTTCGAATGCCACACCCCCTGTTGTGCCGTTCCACCCACATCAGTGAACATGCTTTTATTTCTGACTAGCAAATTAGCTGGCATTATACGAACAAATTATGCTTTCACTAGCACAAAGATAGAGACCTTTTTTTCTGGCTTTCCTTTTCAGTTTTCTTTTTGTATTTGATAAAAAACTAGATAGGGTGTGTTGTGTTAGTGTGTTCAGGCCACTGTGGCCTCAGAGGCTGGAATTGGTGTCTCTCTGTCAAGGAAATAGGTCCCTGAGAGCAGGCAGTTCTGCTAGCAGTGGGAGATCAGAGAGAAAGTGATAACATCTACTTCACTTCTCACATGAGCAAAGCTGTGGTGAACAGAGAGCGTGGAATATGAAGAAAGTTATGTGTTAAGCGGCAGTGCCCTGTCAACGCTGGCAACAATCCAACATTTATTAGGAATAAGAATACTGAGAAGGCGCTCGTCTGCTTTAGGAGGTTCCCCGGTTTCATGCAAATGATTTGAGCTGGTTGTAAAAGATCATTTATGAAAATGTGTTCTCTTTTCAGCAAGGATTTCTACTTCTTATGACAGTAAGTCTTTGGATGTCACCTTTTATTACAGACAAGGTGATAGCTCATATATTGTGCCGTCTAGAAGCACTGCTTTTAGTTTGGAGATATCAGGCATAAAATCTGCAGCAGCAGGGGAGCTCGGCAACTGAAATGTCTGAATTACAGCAGGGACAGATTCTCAGCTTGGATATGTCTACATCTTGGCACAGCTTAAAAGGTTTTAGAAAATGAGTAAAAGTAGTCTTTTTCATTTCGCCAAATTTCACAGATCATTATACTAAATTACTAAGACCTAAGACTTACAACATATCATTTATCTGCATTTTTTTTTTGAGCATTTAAAGAAAACCTTATCACTGATTGATCTGTTTGTAGTATGAATGATGTAACTAGGGTTAGGGTTAGGGTTAGGGTCAGTCATCTTCTTTTCCACTATGCATGTCATTTTCAGTTACTTATCAACAGAAATTAAGGAAGATTCAGACTTAGGAGACATGTATGTACTTTCAATAATGTTCAGATGAAGTATAAATGCCTAAAATAAGAAAGAAAGCACAAATACCCCAGTTGCGATGAGTTAAATCCTTTAAATGCAATGTGTACCTCTGCTTTATTCATCCATTCATTTTCAGTAAGCACTTTTGCAAGGCACCATGCACACGCGCACACACACACACACACACACACACACACAAACACATTAAAACACTCATTCACACCTAGTGGCAATTTACTCTTGCCAATTCACCTTGGCATGTTTTTGGAGATGAGAGGAACCTGGAGAACTCAAAGGAAATCCACATGGACACAGTAGCTCAGGATTAAACTGTGGGCCCTGGAGTTGTGAAGTGGCAATGCTCCTCCGTTTCATGTTCAGTAGGACTATTTCCATTGCTGTGCAGTGTTGCTATATGGCACTGTACCTCAAAGTACCCATAAAAAAAATCGAAAACATTTAGAAAAGATCATTTGAAGTGATAAAAACCCCTATTTTTCCACGAGGGCATCATAATGTGTGCAGCAGATGCCAAGAAAAGCTTCAGAGAAACTCACTAACAACAGCATAGAAAAGTTTCCTCTTCAGTCTTCACTTTATGGAAGTCTGACAAATGGGTTCCTTAAACATAAATAGCAGTAGAGGTGGGTGTAAATGTTTAGCAATAGATAGAGCATGAAAATATGTGCACTGTTGCTGCCGAAAAATAGATCAGTGATGAACTGCAGTGCAAGATGTGGTAGAAAGATAATATTGCAGCAAAGTCCCAATGTTATTTCAGCTGTAGCAAAATTGTTCTCCTCTGCTATACCTTTGTTTATAACTTATATACATATAGATATGTATTTCATTAACATTCGATAATAGTCAATATAATTCAAATAGGCAATGTATATAATGCAAATATAAAAAAATTCATATACAGATACTTCTGTAAAACCATAAAACACCAAACAGTTTTTGGTGGAAACAGAGAATTTTCTTTAGCTGTCAAAGCTGAAAGTTATTCCAGTACAAATGAAAAGTGGTGTCAGTAGGAATATTGAGCAAAATCATGCTATAATCATGCTATATAGTGCAATTATCTGTTGAGTTTATTGGAAATCAGCCTAATTGTAGATGTAACGTACAGTTTTTACAAGATGCAACATTTAGCTTTTAGCTTCAAATCAGGATGTCTGGAAAATTTTACCTGCTAAATGCATGCTTGGTCCATATCCTGTTTGTATCTAGTTTGGGGGAAATGCAAAAGAGGACTGTTGAATTTAATTATACTTAGCAAAATGTGATGCTGTATGTTCCTATTTGCTATGGCATCAGAGTTGTCTCTATATATATCTCTCTATATGTCACCTGTACTAAATATTCCTAGAATAACAAATGCTGCATTTGTGGTCTTCTGCTAGAGTTTTATAAAATATTTTTACTCAAATCAGACAAGTTGAAAAAGTTAGATCCATCTTCCACTCAGTTTATCCTCTTTCTCTTTTGTCTCTTTCTTTTCTCTACTGCAATATGTTCTTTTCCCGAGATAAGTAAGAAATACCGTATAACACGACAGGGCATGCTGTTAAAGGCAAAGTAACGAATGATGGGGTGGTACGGTGTGGTGTAGCCCAACACGAATCATATCTTAAAGTGTTTTATTTTTCTTATAACACAGCAATTTGGCTTTTTTTTCATTAATCAAAGAATGACACATCATACACTTTATAACATGTTATAACAGCTATAGGCAGTTGCTCCGTCACCAGCCTTTTTTCTTTCCCTTGAAGTTAATTAGACAAAAAAAAATAAATTAAAGTTACAGCTTTGTTACAAAGTGCTGTTTGTACATGAGACGCTCCTTCTAAGAACAGAAAACATTGCCATGTCACTGATTAAACATATTTTTTAATCTGTTTATATATGGCGCATCTGCCATACAAGTCCCTGTGTAAATTGTTACTATAGATTAAAATATTGTATTAGAATGAGCTCCTGGAGTCAGACTATTGTCAAAGTCACTGCTATAGAAAATTAATCAACATCACACCTTCTGAACAGTCAGAATTGAACATGCAATAGTGCAATGGTATAATTCTTTTAATATTTGCATCCCTCTTTTTAATCTCTCGCCCTCAAAGGAGAAAAAGCAAAAAAGAAGTCAATTCTCTCTTCTTTTCTGTCTGTCTTTCTCTACAAAAGTTAGTGAATGCTGCACTGGGAATCACAGTGTGACACAGTCATCAATAATTTATACTTTAGTGCAAACCCTGGGTAATAAAACCAGACTAGAATAAGCTTTGAGTCTGATCTTTCTGACATTTCCACAGTGGTGGAAAGAGCATAAGGCACAGTGACTTGAGTGAAAGTACTGTTACCGTAGTAACTCACTTGAGTAAAAGAAAAAGTAGTATTTTTACTCATGTAAGAGTAAAAAAAAATTTTTTTACCAATTTTAGACACAACTAATGAAAAATGTTTTGAGATCTGAGAAATGGATTTTTGAACAATTATTTTTACTGAAGTGAACACAGCCTTGATTAAAAACAGTATATATAGAAAGGTAACATTAGCTGGCTAGCTAGCAAGGCCAAATGCTGTTGGGGTTTCAGGCAACAAGGTCTCTTAAAAGTGAATACATAAAGCACTAAAAGACCAGCCAGCTTGCTAGGTTTTATCTAACGTTAATTCATAAATGTTCCTAGCTACATAGGGCATTACTTATAATAATAAGAAGAAGCAGAAGAAAATTTATTTATATAGTGCCTTTCTCACACCCATGGTTGCTTTACAATTACAAAAAACAAAAACACAGAGCCTTCCAAAAGCTGCTAATTTCTAATTTCAATGGCATAGCTGCTCATAGTCCCACTGAAGGCCTACACTGGTTACATAGCAATGTAATGGATACACTGGTTACATAGCAGTGTAATGGATACACTGCTGCACAGAGTGCTAAGCAGTCCCGAGACCACTCAGAATAACCATAAAAAAATCCTCTGCCAAGGATTAGAGCAACAGGCACACTGTAGTCCATACTGATTGGGTAGACACACATCACGCATGGTGGATCAAGGCCTGGGGAAACCTGACGCTCAGTATTGGGTCTGGAGCGCCGCCATGACTGGCAACCAGCAGACAAAGGGATTAAAACAGCAAAATATTAAAACAGACAACAAACATCAAACATACAAATGCCAATGCATTCAAACACAGAAAAAAAATAAGAAAGAAAAGAAAAAGCTAATGCTCCGGTAAGAAGCGGCAGCCAAAATGAGGACAGCGTACTCTTGGAGTACCGTAAATGGAAAAAGCAACACTATAGCAGATATATTTAACACAGCAGGCAATTGCTACAGATCATCCAAGTGACATCTTAAGTTTAATACTGTGCTTTCATACTGTTAAACATCATAAAATATGGCTAACTAGTGTAGCTCTAGTCTATCAGTTAGCTAATGGCTAACCTGAACATGTTTCTGCTGGTTGGATGTTGAGCTGTGAAGCATTTGAAACTGAAGATTCCTGATAAATTGGGTCAGGGATGCTCATCTGTCTTCACTGTCTCTGATATTGCTGTTGCTGTTTAAGGATTTGGCTCCGGAATGTAGATGTCCAGCAGGAAACTGCCTATTTTTGGTTGGGTGTGGAAATTGAGTTATTTAAAATTTGCAAATACTATCTTTTAATTGGCCTACAGTCTTCCAGGGTTAAACACATACATTTTTTTTTACACTGTATAACAATACCCTAACAGTGAACCATGTACTCAAGTACTATAACAAGAGCACATGTATCTAGTAATTTTCCACCCCTGCTTTTCTGAGATGCTTTCCTCATACTTTGATAGTCAGGGTTTCACCTCAGTTCAACACTGTACTGTATGATTTTCTACAGCACTAGTAGTTTAACAGCAGGTGTGATGGAAATCTTTGGATACAGCTTCAGATCTCTTTGCAGTGAAAGGATGACGAGGAATGAAGTAATAGCCTGAAGACTCTCAGCTGGGATGTGCCATTCACACTTTTTGCTATCCTTAGGTTTGACCAGTTTCCCGGCATGCCAGAACTCAGGTCTCTGACTATCCTTGCCAGCTGAAAACAGAAAATTTGGCTAAATCTACCATCTGTCGTGTTGGAAAAAGTGCCAAAATGACTGCTGGGTATGATTTTGGGGGAAAAAAAGAAAGGTGAAAAAGAAACTGTCACTGGGGCTAATCAACAGTCAGTAGAGCCTACATGGCACCTTTTTGTCAAGAGAAAGTCTATCTGTGTGAACACAAGCCAGATCCTGCTATTAAAATAGAAAATAGAGCTGATCAGTGGTTACCAGAACCAACGTTAGCTTTACTGTCAAGAGAAAAAGCTCTCTGTTTGAATGGTGCACATGGATTGCTTCCAAAATGGCTTCCTTCATGGGCTGTTGAAGGAAAATATGGCTACTTCTGTAATCAGAGACTAAAGGTCAAGCAAATAAAAGCAGTGGAACCATAATCACTTCATATCTGGTTGAGCCATACCAAATTACACAGCTAAATGTGAATAGATGTTAGTTCAGATGGCGAGTTCAAGAAATATCACCAGATTGTTGATCACATAAAATATTTCTCTGACCCTTATGGCTTAATTGCCTTTCTCTCGAAAACACAAAACATTGCATTTGCCAGTGTCATTTTTTTTTTTAAAGGTCACCAACTCCACTCTTGCGAGAATGTTTTGGCACATTCTGACCTTTGCTTTTTTCTCTATTTAAAGTTGTGTTGATTGTTATCACCCGAGTCATGAGATCAACACTGATGAATAATAAGTTTAGCATAATGAAAACTGATACGCCACTGCGGAAATTAAAGTGCCATATTATCTGTCACGATAGAGATGACTACGATCAGTCATGATGAGGAAGACAAAAAATAAATATCAATGGGTAGCACTGAAAACCCATAATTGCACTGCACAGATTTCTCTGTGTAATGCAATTAATCATTCTGTCTGATGAGGCAAAAACAGTTTGTAATTATTTAAATCATGAGCATCTGAGGAGGATGAAGTAGTGGTGGGTGTAAGGAGCATCGAGAGCCTGTTGAAGTTCGTCTCTTTAATGCAGTTTTGGTGAAAGACGTTTTTAAGCATGGATGTGAATAGCAGCAAAATGATATAGAGGGACAACTAAACTGGGGCTTAATTGCCTTCCTGTCACTTTCACTTCCCTTATGAATGAATGTCAATGGATTCCAGCTCCAGAATGACAATATTATGAGCTGTTGTACCTGACACTAATTGTATTGACCTGCTTGGCTTTGTGCCTTGTTTCGGTGCCAAGGTTAGCACTGATTCATTGCATTATTAAAAAAAATAGCCTTTATGCTTGTCAGTGTCTCACGTCTCTTTGCTTATGATGATGCAACCATAACCTGTAATAGTTTCCAGCATCTGCTTGCCTTAATCTCTCTGTGTCTCTGCTACTTGAAAGCCATTTTGGCCATCACCCCAATTGCTCTGGGTGCTTTGTGATTCGGTTTGATCCTCGTGCAATCCCATAGGTTAGATATTCTCTCTTATTCCTAAACAGCTGCGACCTCAGATCTCGACTCTTTCATCTTCATGTGTGACATCAAAGCTGTGGAGCTCTCTGAGGGCTGCATGGCTACCAGTAACTGTGGAAAAATTAACCCCGAATTCTCAGCTGTATTGCCAGGTGTTTAAAAGCCACTTTAGTTGCATGGTTGTTGGGTGCGTCATCACGGTGTAGGGCTTTAATTTGAATGAATGTGGCACTTAGAAAAGGGCAATTTATTTCATTCCCTGGGTACAAAGAAGGGACGGAATTCTCATTCTGTCATCTCATCGGCCCATCATCAGCCTCTCAAAGGACCCACAATGACCTCAAAAACAGGTCATATATACAAAACAGGGAGACGGAGAGAGACCTTGCCACCAAATTAGAAAGAGTGTTTTCCACAGATAAAGAAGTAGTTATACAGGAATAGAGAATTGAATAGAGATTTGAATTAAGAAGGAACAATAACAATAATAATAATAAAATTATAGTAAATATGGCAACGATGGCGACCTGCAGGGTCCAAACACCCTTCGCAAATAGCACCCTCAGTGACCAGTTCTAGTTCAAGTTAAATAGAATAGTTAAGAGACTATTTTAAGAGACCATTAAGAGAACGCACTGTTCAAGTCTCATGATGGTAAATCAGTGCCACGCCTGTGAAAAGCTTGCTGAAATCTGATGTTTTCATGTTTGTTCACTAACCCAGTCATCGTTCGAAATACTACTGCAGGTTAGCACAACACTGCAGCACCACCAAATTTCAACTTTATCCTGCACTCTTTAAAAAATCTTCCAAGGCTTCTCTGAAGGTTCTCTTTGCTAGTTAAAGGTTCTTAGCTTCCCAAAGAAGAATCATTAATGATTGGTAAGAGGTAACTCTTTTTGCCATTCAGTCATGTCAATTGATTATGTGGACCTTTGAATGCAAGGAATTTGATGTACCTGGACCATTACAAATTGTAATACTTACTCTAAGGGATCCCTGAGAGGGACAACTGAAGAACCATTGGGGTTCTGTATTAATCCTTTTTTCTAAGACTGTGGCAAGATTTGCTTTGGATCCAGAGTCTACATTAACACACCCAAACACACAACCAGGGGCAGTTTAGCATAGGCAATCTACCTACTAGCACATTTTTGGGATGTGGGAAGAAACTACAGATTCCATACAGACACAGGGAGACTGTGTGTGACTCCACAGAGAGTTACCCGAGATCAGGATCTCAAGGCTACTGTACCTGTAGCACCAACATGCCATCATCATCATCATCATCATCATCATCATCATCACCACCATCATCAACATTATCATCACTGTATTACGAGTGTACCTGATTACTTATGATGAATCACCATTATAGTAAGCTTTAAGGAAAGGCATCTAACTACTGTTCTAGAGAGAATGAGTGAGCGGAGATGAACCAGTAGCTCTTCATGACCTTTGGAGTGGAACAGAGAAAAGAGTGAAATTGAAAGCTTGTGATGAAAGAGTTCTCTCTGGCCATCAAACAGGGCACGAAACACATTTTTCCACTCACAAGCTGACAGTTGAAATATCGATCCTTCTGTGTCCATTATTATCTGAAACCTCGGAGAGAGAGAGGGAGAGGGAGAGGAGGAGATGGAGAGAGAGAGAGAGAGAGAGGGAGTGTCTCTGCTTGTGTCTGCTTAGTTGCGACCTCAGAACAAGGACACGAAAAACGTCCTCACCGAGTCACAAAGTTTTTAATACTCAAAACACACACTCATAAATCAGCAGGTGAGAGGCCAGCTGTGGGAGTGAAATAAATCAATTGCAATTGGACATAACTTCACCTCTGCACTCAACCCATGAGCTGTGGAATTCCTCATGCACTCCTTAAACTGCAGACTCTAACCTGAGAGTCACCTGAAATGTAATCAGTACAGCCAAGCTTCGCTTTTTTTCTTTTTCTCTCATGTCAAGTGTTCAGCAGACCTCTTTTTCTCTCTTGCTCTTTATCTCTGTCAGTACGCTACTGATGGAATGACACTGATGTCTTGATTCATGGTGGATTCTGCTGCAGATGTCTCTGCCTCTTTGCTAGTTAGGTACACAGTTGCTAATAAGGCAGCTCTTTCCTTCTCTCTCTCTCTCTCTCTGGTATGTGTCAGTGTGTACAATAAAATCTCCTAGACTGAAATTTGTGATGGACCAGTTACATAAAAAAATTCTTATGTCCATATAAGCAATTAACATAACTGAATGGTGAAAACAGTTACCTTTTAATGCTTCACAATTGGTGATTAGTTTATGGTTATTAATAAATCATTTGGAAGTGATATATTTTTTTTTTTTTGCAGTGGAGAAATGGTGGTGTGCATGTGATTGCTTTTTTAATCCCACACAAGTCTGCTCCCACAGAACATTTGTCCAGTCCCACTCATGCAGAAAGTATAACCAATCCAGTCTGCTCCCACAGTTAATGTTTTTGATTGTACATGGCCACAGTATTCAGTATTTTCTAACAGTTTTAGTTGGTTCTGTTTTCTGAACATATTAATCATTTAAACCACCATGACCCTGCGTTTAAATGACTGAAGATGAATGAATGAATGCAATGAATGTGTCACATAGAGCCATGCAAGCAAGCTGTGCATTGCTGTGTTAATGAACCTGGTCTTTATTCGTCCAGCAAGCTTCATATCTGACTGCCTTGACCACCTCGGAACTTCTGAAATCCATCTGTTTTGAGCTCGAAGTGGAGAATGTATGCATACTTCTCTGTTCAATTCTCTTAAAACATTCTGTTTTCATCAAAACTCCCCTTTCTGACCTCCCTTGCTCGCTCTCCGGCTCGATGAGCTGCCTTGAGCTCAATATTTTGCATAAATATGTGTTTCATTTATGCAGATATCATCTATCCATGATCATATACATAAGCCATATTTTCATAAATGGTCCATTTTTTTTGTAACATGTTCTTTGTCATGGGACAAAATCGGAGACAGATGCAAGTGCAGTTTAGTGTTTATGAAGACACTGGCAAACAAATCCAAAACATAAAGCAAAACCATGTACAGGAACAGACGAAAGGTCAGACAATCAGCACAAAACACTTTGAGGGCATTTCCAAAACCCAAAAACCAAAATATCTAAACACAGAATGCCAGGCTTGATCATTTTAGATAGTGGCACACTGCACATTGCTTAGCGATGAGTCGTTAGTGAGAGTCCGTATTTATAGGGTGTGTGTGTGTGATTGGGATCAGGTGTGCATGATTAGAACTCGGGTGACTGTGAACGTGATGGTGCAGTGGGGATTGTAATCTTTGGCAGCCATGTTTGTAGGCCACAGTGTGTTCTGGGAAGTGGAGTTTCTTGCTGATTCACGCTCTCATGTATATTGGGTTGACATATCATGCCTCTAGGACATACATTTGTATACAGTTGTATAAAGTACCAATTGTAACAAGATACGGTTTAAGCTTTTTGTCTCTTTTTTTTTTTTTGGTGGTGGTGGTCATAGAATGCATAATGTGTCATGCTCACCATTGGTCGATTTAGAGTTATTGCAATGGCGACAAAGTTCTGAGAGTGTCAACTTATCTAAAGCCACCAAATAGTAGGGTGACTATACATCCTCTTTTCCCCGGACATGTCCTCTTTTTTGGGACCTAAAAAATGATGTCTCCAAAGCATTTCTTTGACCCTTCTCTTTACATCGGTCAAACTGCTTTTCAGTCATTATCCTCAGTATGTGTAGGAAAAGCCACACATCACGGAAACAGCCAAAGACAGAGCAGGAGCTTGTTTGAAAACAATAATTGAGCATGGCGCATAAACACAGCTTACAAATTGTCCAAACGCAAATGTAGACTCATAGATGAATTTCCTGTGTTTTCATTTCAGTCGTGATCCAGGGGAAGCAGAATGCATGACCTGCAAAAATGCACAAATGCAATTTAGAAACCCACATAAGCTTCACGAAACATAAAACTGCAGCTAAAGGAGAGAGTTTAATTTCATTTAGTCAGACAATGAAATGAATCACTGAATGTTTCTATACAATATAATTAAAATATAAACACATGTCTTGCAAAGACTTTCAATCCTTAAGGAAAGTATACTTGGGCTGAAAATAGTGTAGTAAAATAGTAGATTTTTAATGACAACTGGCTTTTCGTTTTATTTTATTTTATTATATGGCCATGAAAATAAACAATATTTTGTAAAAGCTGGTAAACTCAATTTTTAATTTTATTTGAACATGCAAAGATTTGAATTGAAAGGAGTAAGATCATTTGTCCATATAGGCTACTGAGGCATTAACAAAATACCTGCTAAGTATTCAAGCTTATTAACATAGTTGCATGGATTTGGAGGCATTGGTTAACTATCCCCCCCCCCCCCCCCCCCCCCCCCCCCCCCCCCCCCCCCCCCCCCCCCCCCCCCCCATCCCGCATACGCATTGCCACTTAGCCACAGTGCCAACGCTTATTTGATCTCTCCTGCCTCAACCCACCACCCACTGTGGGTACCTATCTGCCCCATGCCACCCTCCAACACCTGTCCTCTTTTTTTGAAAACCAAAATATGCTCACCGTACCAAATAGTAGTAGAGCACAGGATGACATGAAACTCATAGGACAGCCACAAATATGCAGTGTAAATGGCAAAACATAAACAAAACATAGATAGAAAAACTATCCTTATTACCTCAAGCACACTCTGAAGAATAATTCTCTGCTGTGAGGTTGCTGTGGATACCACATGGATATCCAAAGGATGCTTGAGAATGTTCTCACTTGGACAGTTGAACGATTGCGATTGCGAAAAACTACACTCAAGTCTCATTCATTATACAGTGGATGACTTCACCTGCTGGCAGAACAACATGCAGCTAGGCTTTGGATCTCCTCCCTGGAGGCCGACTCATCATTGTAGCTGATGTGACCTACCACCTTGCTGATGATGTTGGAGTTATGCAGAGGCACACAGTCATGGGTAAACAGGGAGTGGAGCAGTGGACTCAGCACACAACCCTGTGAGAGGCCAATGTTCAAGATGAGGGTAGAGATTGCGCAACCTAACAGACTGAGGCCTATTGGTTAGGAAGTCTAGAATCCAACTGCTTATGGAAGTGCTGATTGAGTGGTAATGAGTGGTCATTGACCTTGGTGTTCAGTTTAGTGGGGATGAGAGTGTTAAATGCAGAGCTAAAGTCAATGAACAACATCCTTATGTGCGTGTTGTTGTTGTCCAGATGGGTGAGGGCTGAATGAAGAGCAGTGGAAGTGGCATCCTCTGTCGACCTGTTCAGGTGGCAAGCAAACTGATGGGAGTTCAGTGTAGGTGGTACATCCACTATGAGGTGTCTCAGAACCAGTTTCTCAAAGCATTTCATTACAATGGGGGTGAGTGCAGCAGGTTGGAAGTCATTCAAGCACACTGCAGAAGAATGCTTAGGCATTCTTAGGTTGCTCAAGTTGTTGTCTTCAGGCATGTGGGGATAGTTACCTAGGCCAGTGACAGGTTGAAGATGTCAGTAAAGACCTGTGCCAGCTGTCTAGCACATGCCCTGGTATGCCATCAGGGCCAGTGGCCTTATGTGCATCTACTCTGCTCAGTGCTGAATCTACATCTGTTGTGGAAACTTAGAGGGGATGGTCAACAGTAGAAGGGTCATCATTTGTAGTGTGCTGCCTGTTGCCTTGGTCAAAGTGAATGTAGAAGTGATTGAGCTCATCAATCAGGAAAGCACTGCTGTTTGAGAGATTCCAGGTTGTTGGTTTGTGGTCAGTGATGGTCTGGGGTCCAAGTTGTTGTGGAAGTGCTCCTCAATGCAAAGTTTGTACGAATGTTTAGCTTTCATGTTTAATGCCCCTTTTCAGGTTGGCCCTGGCTCTGCTATAGGCCTATGCATCACTGGATTTAAAAGCAGCATCTCTTGCTTTCAGCAGTAGGCGAACCTCAGAGTTCATCCAAAGTTTCTAATTAGGAAAGATTTTCACATGTTTGGGGGATGTGACATTGTCTATACAAGTGTAAGTGTTCAGATCTGTGTGCGAGCCCCAGGTGGCCTGTGAGGCACATATGCCCTAGTTAGTATCTTGAAACTGGTGTTGTAGTGAAGAAACCGCCCCCTCTTGCCAAACCTTCACTGTCCTCACTGATGGTTTCACACGTTTGATGAGTGGCATGTACTTGGGTAGCATGAACAAAGAGAGCTGAACAGACTGGCCCACATGAGGAAGGGAATGGCCTTGTATATCTCAGCAATGTTTGTGTAAACACAGTCGAGTGTATTATTTGTTCTGGTAGAGCAGGAGACATTCTGGTGGAATTTTGGAAGTACAGTTCTCATATCTGAGTGATTGAAATCCCCAGCAACAATAAAAGATCCAAAGCCATGAAAATGATTTCAATACATTCTTCTTTTTTCAAAGGCATTCTTAAAGGCTATCTGAAGAAATAATATAAACTAAGTATGAAAAATTTTGGAAGACATTTTGGTAAAAAGTATTAATTTCCCCAATGTCTGGAGATTTTTGGGACACCCTGTAGAATTCGACCAAGATTTTATTGAGATTATCTCATACAGTGGGACAAGTAATATTATTAACGGACTGCAGTAATTACACCAAATTTTAAAATAAAAGGCTTTACTCTTACTCAAGCATTGTATTTCTCTTTATTTTTTTAGGTGGAATGGCTGAAGAACGATGAACCAGTCAGCACACTCGTCGACGTTAATTTTGACACACGAGCAAATCACAACCTGATTATTAATGAAGCACGACTCTCAGACTCGGGAAATTACACTTGTGTAGCCAGCAACATCGTGGCTAGAAGACGTAGCGCCTCAGCTACTGTTCTTGTTTACGGTGAGTTTTTTTTTTTTGCAAGGCTTGTACTTCCAAATCCAACTTTCCATTCAATTTCCGTTCAAATGTTTTACAAAAACGTTATCACAAGAACATGTGAATGGTCATGTTCTTCCATGAACTACTCTAACGAAGTGGAACAGTAAACACACACAGTAATAGACAGACCATAACATACACTCACTACATCAGTATATATTTTAACAGCCTGTTTCTCCTCATTGATCTATATGCCAATACTGGGTATAAATCTGGTTATAATCTGTGGCATGCTACACGGCACATCTTTCTCATTTTTCAAACAGCTAATGGTTTAGCCTGAAAGGCGTGATGGAGAAACAGGGGTATGTATCTATGAGAACTTGCTTCAGATTGGTTTTGAGCAGTTGTTCAAACAGTACATCTAATCAGTTAATGATCCATTCACCCACTGTATATCCACGCTTTACAGATTTCAAGCGCCATTAGACTAAGGCTTCCAGTGTATTTTTTGAAGCAGATGTTAGCTAAAGCAAGCCTGATTGAGTACAGTGATGGCTTCAGACATGAGCTGTCACAACTTGCTAGATTGAGCAGCACTAGCTCTTAGCGAGGTGCCGAGGCATCTTTTTCTTTTTTTCTCTATTATTTCCATCCATAAAGGGGTAATCTGACAATACATGGCAATACTGTTCTGCAAAAATGAATACTTTTGGCAATGTTCATGCTCTTATTGAGCCAGATGCTGATAATAGTGTAGCACTTATCAGCCTCAGCAATGGGCATGAAAACTTTTTACCTTGTTATTTTGTAAGCGTAACTACACCTTAAAGTATTTTTGCCAAAGAAAAAAAGAATGTTCATCTTTTATTTATAAAAAGATTCAGACCTTGGAATTAGATGGTTCTGAGTTAATGTTTTAAAATATGCTATATACACTGCCCTCCAAAAGTTTGGAAACGCCTGAACAAAATAGGGTTTTTGGGCAATATCAGCATAAATCCTCTTTAGTTAGTGACCATTTTGCATTGATAATAAGGGACAACACAAACGAAGAAAACATATTTTATTAAATAAAAAGTTTATGAACATAAACATGAACATAACATAGAAAAATACTCAAATTTTG
>CM040989.1:18082746-18096630 GCA_022985145.1 Pangasius djambal | reverse complement strand
AATCATCTTTGGGCAATCCTCCAGGAGGCTTGGAGTAATATATCAAGTCAATGTTTGAATAAACTGACTGCTCGGATGCCTAGTGTTGTCCCTTATTATCAATGCAAAATGATCACTAACTAAAGAGGATTTATGCTGATATTGCCCAAAAACCCTATTTTGTTCAGGCGTTTCCAAACTTTTGGAGGGCAGTGTATATGGCACTGAATATATGAGTTGCATATAGTTTTAAAACAAAATGTTGCATATATAAAAAAGATACTTTTTTTACAGTGGAGGCTCATCCAGCCAAAGGGGCGGATGGGGCAGAGCCCCACTGTTTATATCAGCCATTCAACAAATATTAATCTTCATAAAGCCCTAATTTACAACTTCATGCATTTTAAATTCTGTTGAAATACTAATTACCTCTTTTGAGTAACCAACCATTTAAAATATGTTAAATTTGGCAGATATAAGCCGATTTTCCAATGATTTCTTTGCGTTTCTAAATGTTGCACAATTGTTTAACTCCATAGAGTTATTATCGTTCTTTTTTTTTTTTAAAGAAATTTTCCTTTCCTTTTTATAACAAATTTTTTAGGTTTATTTTTGTGAGATCCATCAAATGAGAGCATAATTTCTTAGATGAAACCACAAGAGCACACATTTGGTTCCATTTTCTTCATTATGTCTTCAAAAAAACTGTCAGTAAACAAGTGCGTTTTTCAGTGCATGTGTCTGAGAGACAGGGCCTGCAATTCTCTGGCGATCAGCTAGTTCACTGTGTACAGGATATAATTATGTATCTTTCCTATGTCATCATAATCTCACTTGTCAATCTCTCCTTTTTTCTTCCTTCATCTGTTAGTGAATGGAGGGTGGTCATCATGGTCTGATTGGTCAGACTGTAGTGTGCAGTGTGGCCGGGGTTTTATGAAACGCACGCGCACATGCACCAACCCAGCGCCGCTGAATGGAGGAGCGTTCTGCGAAGGTATTTCAATACAGAAGAGCAGCTGCTCCTCGCCCTGTCCAGGTGAGCTGTGATGTCACTGTGTGTGTGTGTGTGTGTCTTTCCATCCAAAAGAGCACCGAAATTCACAGTCTCACATCACCATTTATATCTACTTCCTTTATGTCTGTCTAGGCAAACATAAACAGATATAAAATAGTACAGATAGATATAACAATTGCAAAATGAAAGAAATCAGCTAGAACAATCAAATTTTAATGTAAAAAAAAAAAAGCATTTCCATGTAGAGGGGATAATTGCAGAAGCCTGGCTATGTGATGACTTCACCTTGAACCACATCGAAAAAAACACACGTCTTAATTCTCATCAGAAATTGAATCTTCGAAACATCCTGTTAATCCAGCCAAGGCAGCCTGATCAATAAGCCCCACATTATTAATTTGTCTCAGTTGCCTGGAATGAACTCTGTCATGCTGTGTTTGTGCGTGTGTGTATTTTTTTGTGTGTTTGCCCAATGGCTAATTTATCTCTCTATTAGATAACGCTTTTGAAGGCGTAAGCTGGCGTTACTGAAGTAATTTTGTAGTGATTTGGGTCGTGTAGCACACTAGGTGCTTCATAATTTAGGTCCTATATCACTACATAATTTATATTAATAAGATGATTATTTATCAGCTAGAAGAGAAGAAAAAACATGGAATAAGATGTTACCCTGTGAGCTAAATATACAGTATGTAAATGTTGTGGGATTGAACATGGAGAGGCAAAGAAAGTGTTTGGAGAACTGAGCCAAAATTAGTAGTGTTTGTGTGAGTAATAATGGAGGCTTGTGTATGTCTGTGGTTTTGTGTGTGTGTGTGTGTGTGTGTAGTGGATGGTGGCTGGACCGGGTGGTCTCTCTGGTCTGTGTGCAGTTCAGAGTGTGAACGTTGGCGAGGTAGAGAGTGTGTAAACCCAGAGCCCAAACATGGAGGGAAGGTGTGTGACGGAAGTGCGCTGGACACAGAGAACTGCACTGGCGATCTGTGTACTCAAGGTAAGTCATCTTCATTTCCCTCCTCATTATAATCAAACAGTTTCACTTCTAAATAACATGCTTTAAAGAAATCCTAATAAATATACATTTGGCATGAAGCATTGCATCCTCTTATCAATTGTGTGTTGGTGTGTGTCTTTTTCTATTTGCAGATAAAAAGCTCCTGCATGATTTGAAGGTTCCTCAAGGTAAGACTTCATTTTGAAACATGTGGTTATTGAAGGCAGGACGTAAGTTCATGAACTCAATATGCGTTTTACTTCAGGCAATACAAGAAGCATCATTAAATTCTATAGCAAGGGTCAGAGCAGAGGTAGACAACAAAATACAAAAAAACTTGAGCAGTGTCAAATCCAAGAAGCAGAGAACAAGTCTTGGATTTAGTGGGCCAGAAAGCACAATAAGACTTTGCAGGGAGGAACAGAAATACAAATAATCAAGGTGAGACAAAGAAGAGGTGAACACATTAGGGTAACTGACCAATGACAGGACAGAGGTGGAGACAGGATTAGAAGAGCATGTAACATAACATAAACAAAAGATCAAAATAAAATGACACAAAAGCAGAACTTGTTGCACTGCAAAATACTATGAGGGGTATTTGTGACTTTTTTTTGTCATGTGTAATTTGACTTAAAAAAATTAAAGCATTTTCAGAAGATTCTGGAATTTCACCCTTACTGGTGCCAAAATGCTGTTGCAAGCTACTTGCTGAAGGACATTTCCAAACATGGGTTGTGCTTGTACAGCGTTATAATATGCAGTATTACAGAAGTGTTATGAGAATAAAACAACTTATTTATTATTGAACTTGTTTTCCTTTTTTTTGTTTTCTAGCCTTTCAAAAAAAAAAGGTTGGGCACAAACCAGATAAGCCCACAGTAGAGAATAAAAAGACACAGATCAGGTGAACAGAGGGCTCTATGCACTCACTCTCGCCAGATATAACCGTTTAAAATACAGAATTACGGAGAAACACGCCAACATCTCCGGTTGGTCACTCTTGGCAACCATGAGTTCTCTAGCTCAGCCTCATTATCAACAACAAGGAAAAATTGTCTGACTATCACTTTTTTTTCACTTACTAGCTTCCCATCAAAATGGGGAACAAATAGGTCCCTTACCTGTTCAGCAAGAAAAAGACTAAAACTACATCAGTACTGAATGCTTCTTCATGTAATAATGTAGTGTATTGAACTCTAACTCTCTCTCTCTCACACATACACACACTCTCTCTCTCTCTCCCCTAATTGGCTTCCATAGTGTAGTCAGACTTATTTCATGCCTGGAGTTGTTTCATATCTGAGCTGGTACACGACATATGCAAATTTCCTGTCAAATCCGACCCAATACCCCTGACACAGAGCTACCAGTGTTACTTTTACACTAAAAAACAATTACAATGCCAACTGTAGTTCAGAACTCTGATTAAACATATCTCAAAATCAGTAATTAGTATGTTTCTTTCTATCTATCTATCTATCTATTAGCGGAGGCAGAGGTCAGCAGTGATGTGGCTCTATACTCAGGCCTAGGAGGAGGTGCAGTTGCCGTGGTGATGCTGATCGTCATTGTGACACTCTATAGGCGGAGCCACAGTGAATGCGGTGCTGATGCTATTGACGCGTCTGTGCTCACTGGAGGGTTCCAGTCCTTCAGCTTTAAGAGCAACACACAGGGTGAGACCATGACTTATTAACTTTGTTTATTGATTATCTAATTGATTGATTAATTATTGATGAATTAATTTATGAAGAACTCTGCCTATCTATACATTCAAGCTATATAAAGCTACAGGATGTATGATTTTGGAAAAATGCTATTGAAAGCTACTCGGGGAAAAACATTACCTAACTTGGGCTATGCTACAGTGTTTCTCTAATATACGCATTAATCTCACAGCACACGTATAGACAGCATTCATGGTCAGGTTCCAAACCACACAATGCACACTAAGTAGTTAACCTAAATAGTAATGACACCAGTGGAATAGTGACATACTGTTTGGTAGGGTAGTATAAAGTTTGGGATGCAGCCAAAGTATACGAGCTATGTGATTGCTCAGTATTACAGGAGCATTATGAGAATAAAATAGCTTTATAGTGCACATCAATGTGATTGTCACAGTTACTGAGTTCACTCTTATAGTTATATATTGAATTCTTGAACTATTCACTATATTGAACTATTCACTGTAGTGAATATTGAATATATAACTCTCTCATTCATGCTTCCTTGTGCTCTTCTCTGTCTTCTGATTAGCTGTGGCTCCTGCCAGTCACTGTATTGACAGACTTGTTTCATGCCTGAAGCTGGGGCGTGATGACATTTGATATATATGAGCTGCCATATGATGTATGCATATAAATTTCTAGCCAAATACAACTTGACCCCCTGACACAATGTTTTACAGGACTGTCACATCAGAGCTATAAAGTAGTTTTTTTCTCCCCTCATTTTTTTTTTTTTACAGAAATCCTACAAATACAAGTTTAACTGACAAAATAAGGTGTATCAAAAAGTCCTAGATACTGTCAATGACAATATATTTCTGCAAGGGTCAGAAGTCTGTCAAATGTCTGAGAGTTTTATGTTTCATTAAACAGTATTATACTGATTATATGTAAACAAAAAAAAATGGAGCTAACAATGCATGAAAGCTGCTAACTATAACCAGTTAGCGTCATTTATGATGATTTACTAGCTTTTATTGGTTATTTGCCTTAACTTAATCAAGTGCTCATTTAAATTTGTAGCACCCAACACAATACAACAACACACCATCTTTTATATCTGTTAATTTTGTTTTAATATTGTTTGTGTCACTGCAGGATAATAGTGCCCCAAATGGCAGTTTTCAGAAACATAGCACTACTAAAGCTCTTCACTGTGTATCTGTACAGGCAAGCACACAGACACGCGCACACACACACACACACGCGCGCGCACACACACACACACACACACACTGCTCTCAGTTGCTCTATTCTTCTTTGTGTAAACACTCCCAGTAGGAGGGTATGATGGTAATGGAGTTCTGTAATGGAGTTTGTTTACTGAAGCAGCAGAAGAACATACAACACACACACGCTTAAAATCCACTGTCATGCACAAAACACTACTAAACTTTACTGCACACATCTGTAGACACACACACACACCATTAGATTCTTCTACAAACACTAAAATTCACTGCCACACACTAAACTGTGCCATCATAATACTCTCCCGCACCTCTAAAGTCTACCACCTGCTCTACGAAAATTTACGTATTGCCATCACGCAGATGCACCATAAATCTCTACCACCAACAAAACTACACTTTACTGCCATCAAACTGTTCATAATGCATGCGGACACAGAAATACACACACCCCTAAATCCCTTTGCCAACATCTTCTTTTCACATTTTACACAGTTCATCAAACCATTAAACTCTACTGCTATCACACACACAAACATAAACACACACGTGTCTTACTACCATTGTGAGAACCTTCTACTGACATAATGACGTAGCTAATGCTAAGCCTACACCTCATCCTACCCTTAACTTCAGTAACCAAAAGCAAATCTTCCTGCATTAAGAATTTCTTAATACATATTTTATTTATGAACATATTTTTAATGTCGGTAGAAAATAAAAACCCCATATGTGATGTACCACAAGCAGTAGATGTGAGTATTAAATCCGTTTATTTAAACTTATTTGTAAAATGTATATAATAAAATTCATAATGCAAGGTGAATGAAAGATAAAGTTATAGTAATAACTTATAGTTACACTCTATTATATTTCATCAAACACATTTATCAGTCTTTCAGTAAAGTTGTGTGCAAATATATTCGTAGGCCAAACCAGTCTACGAATTCCAAAAGTTTTGGTACCACTGATTTTCTTTGTGCATACGTTGATAGAAACAGTCACCTGTAAAGTGCCAAGCATGTTTATGGCACTGCTGATGTACATTTAGAGACACCCACAAAACTCCATAAAAGGCAAAGCTTACAGAGAGCTAAAAACAACAAAATGACAACTGAACATGAAAGAGCATGTCTTAAGGGCAGTATGCACTTAAACTTCCAGTAATGCAGCACAGTCATTGTAGTGTGTCGGCTACCATAGATGCACACTAACCCTGTCTCCTTTTAAAGGGCGTCATTATTTTTTCCCCTTAATTAAATGGCTAGATATATTTGTCTTAATTTACGGATTTGTTTTGGATTGCTTACTTCCAAGCTACAGTCATAAATATGAAAAGGGCTGAGTTTCACAAATTTGTGTGTAATTGAAATAAATTAGCTATTTAAACTTGATAGCATAATTTGTATATAACATTTGCAGTAACTCATTGCCGATTATATGATTTGAAGCTGGTCAGTCGAGATTTACAGTACATTAGGATGAATCTCCTTATGGCCAAATGCCGTAAATGTAAATGTAAATTAGGATGAATCTCCTTATATGTAAATTTACACAAACTCAGGAGCTCTCATACGATATGAATGTTTTTCTTTTACTAACTGGATTTTCATGAATACAGAATTTCATATGCTCTTATGTAAATGCTCTTGTGAGCAGTGTAATAGCATAGAAGAACAGAGAACAGAGGATATTACAGCAAAGGGAAGAATAACAATAATACCTCAACAATAACAGCAAAAATGGGTGTTAACCACTGGCATGCGTCAGACCTACAAAACAATGTGAACCAGATAAGTTCATAAGATAATCAACTCTCGCAGATGTCTCTCAGGCTGTGACGCTGAATATCTCTCTCTCTCTCTCTCTCACACACACACACACACACACATTAACCATGCCTCTCAGTGTGCTGTGCCCAGATTTCTGGCAAAACACTGAAGTGCCTGGCTGAGAAGATGTAGCTTGGGGATGATTTCTGTGATATTGCTGCTGTAGTACCAGAACATTTCTTCAGGGAACGTTATTGAGGGAATGTAGAATTGAATCTTCCCAGCTCATTTTATCCACCTCATACTGATCATAAACAATCTGGTGGAAGAATAAAGGAAAACTGCAAAAAAAAAAAAAAAATGATGCCAGGGCTTTGAAATGATCTTTTTATGTTAGGAGATCGACACACTGGTGTAAACTGAGCCAGATTGCAAATCTATATCGTATTCCTAAAGGAGCCATATCGCCACTTTCATGATGACATTTCTCACTTTTACAGTTTCCTTGTCTGGGAAAGTAAACACTGGTGCGATGAAGAGGTCAGATTTCTACAGAAGCAAGACATCACTCTTACTTACTCACATCACAATGAACAGGGTTCTATGTAAAATATTTTTACCTACCTATAGTTCATTGCATAATTCTTTGTTTGCTCGCAATTCACCTGATGAATTGCTGTTGTGCCAGGGATGGGTTGAAAATATGGAGTGTTCAGTTCAGAAACTTTTGTGATGCCGTCTTTGCTGGTTTTAAAGATCTTAAGCTGCTGTCCACATCATGCTACCCTTTGATTAACACATGTCACAGGAGCTCCCTTTCCATGTGACACGTCAGTAAAATTCTAGCTAGTATACTTAAATCGTCTCATGAAGGGGACCGTGAAGGTCAGGTAGAAATTGGTTCTGTTCTGAGCAAATTGGAGCAAAACAAAAAGGTTTTCCACACTACAGCAACTTTGATGTGTTTCAGGTAAGCCCATGCAGCCAGTGAATCATGTCTTCGCCACAGAGACATTAACGAAAGGGACTTGAACATTTCCTCAGATAAGAGGAGTCACAAAGTAAAAGGTTGAACAATTAAATTTATACCACAGCGCTGTGGAATTCTCAATTCTGATTGGTCAGAAGGTGTTGTTTAATTTTCTCTAACAGCACAGCTCTGACAGTAGCACTACGGCACTGATATGGTGAATATCTTGTGAGGCGATCTTTATTTCGCTTTTTTTTTTTTTTTTAAGGAATCAAGTGGTAAAGCTGTAACTTTAGGCTTTCTGCCACTGGAAAGTCCTCAGGGCAGGTTGCTTGGCTCGTTATGGTTTCTTTGTAACATGAGTTCCTTTTATTTTTTAATTATTATTAAATTCAAGAGAGAGAAAAACTGAGGCTGCAAGCGATAACAGGAACTACCTTGTTTCATGGACATTCCACAACATTAAACGTAACTATTAATGGATAAAAAGCTTAATTCTTTAATAAATAAATATTGTAATCACTTGCAAGTTGTGTGGTTATAAGATAAATAAAACACTTAAGGATGTGCTTTTATTGGAAAATAATCAGCTTAAGGGTGGTAAAGGATTATATTCCTGTAACAACTTACCCATTGTGTTTTATTCTGTCCATAGTCAACATTCCATATGGGCATTTCACATGGTACACAAATACATATTTACATAAAGCTTAAGTTAAAGAAAGGGGTTCAGCTCCTGAATTTTCTTTGAGAGATTTGACAGATGTCCGCCAGCTTCTCAACAGTAAAAATCTTGCTTTATAGTTCATAGTCCATTGGGTTTTTTAGGCATATGAGTGGTGTTTGGCCAATTTATTAGAGTATCTTTGTGCAAGGATCTGTACTAACCCAGAACAATTTCCCTTGTCAATTTCCATACTCTGCATTCATATATTTCATGCTTGCATTGTTCACACAGAATCTGAGACCAACTCGTGACAGCTTCTCGACAAAAATATTTCATGGAGCTTGCAAGAACGCATTTTTCTGTCATTTTTCTGTCTGATATGTTTTGACCTGGTCATCCAAAATGGCCATATCTATCAAAAATGAGCTGGAGAAACCCTGAGTCCTGGGTTTCTAGGCAGAAATATTAATGCAGACATCTAAAAATCTGTCATGCTTTTCAAAGGATGATGGAGTCAGGTTAAGAATATGTCATTCCTTTTCTTTTATGGTGGTACTTAGTTGAGCTGTACCTCAATTGTTGTCTTTTCTGACTAACATGTTTTGTGGTTGGCATGTTTGCCTTGCACCTCCGGGGTGGGGGTTCGATTCCCGCCTCTGCCCTGTGTGTGTGGAATGTGCATGTTCTCTCCATGCTTTGGGGGTTATCTCCAGGTACTCCGGTTTCCTCCCCCAGTCCAAAGACATGCATTATAGGCTGATTGTCTGTAGTGAGTGTGTGATGGATTGGCACCCTGCCCAGGGTGTCCCCTATCCTGTGCCTCAAGTCCCCTAGGATAGGCTACAGGCACCCTGAGATCCTGTGTAGGATAAGCGGTACAGAAAATGGATGGATGTTTTGTCTGCACACACACATACATTTGGGACTTCAGCTAAGCAACAGGAAGCATAGTAGGTTCTTCAGCCAGAGTTCAATAAAAGGGCTGTTAAATGTTTTATTCATCTTATAGCACAACAATTTGTCATCAATTTCTGGTCAACTGGTTTCTATTAGATTTGTTGTTGTTTGGTTGTTGTTAGTTGTAGTAGTAGTAGTAGTAGAAGTTGCAGTAGTAGTAACATAACAGGGTGTCCCTGTCCCAAGATAATTTCCTCTTCTATCTGTCAATACTGCTCCTCTCCAGGTAACCCATTACTGATGAATCCAGGTCGCTCTGTGTCATATTCAAGCCCAATGTGTTTTCCTGACTCGGCGGATAAAGAGCTCATTTTCCACCCACTACCTGATGTCAAAGTCAAAGTTCACAGCTCCTTCATGATGTCGCTGGGTGTGTCAGAGGGAACAGCCCCTCACTCAAAAGCGCCACACCTTACATTTCCCCATGATGGTATGTTTGAAGGGAGAAGCAGGAAAGCAGAGTTTCTGGTGGCTCCACCCACTAGCATGCCAATACTCAAGACCAGTGGGCACTTTGGGCACAATGGAGGTCGACTTGTGCTGCCACACACAGGTTTGTATGTGTGTGTGGTTCATCAGAGGAAAGTATGTATGCACATATACACTGCTCATGCCTGTACAAATGTCACAAGTGTGTGTGTGTGTGTGTGTGTGTGTGTGTGTGTGTGTGTGTGTGTGTGTGTGTGCACACGTGTTTGCAGGTGTGAGTTTGCTGATTCCTCACGGGGCAATTCCAGAGGACACAAGCTGGGAAATGTACATGAGCATCAATCAGGAAATCACCTGGTAGGAATACACACACACACACACACACACACACACACACACGATTTAACTGTTGTTTTATTGTTTAAATCCCATTATGCTAGCATCTGTCTATTAGTGTTTGTTTTGGGAGATAAACTCATCCGGGGATCTAGAGCAATCAAGTCTGGTAACTCTGTGCATGTGTGTGTGTTCAGAAATGGATGTTCAGTGATGAGGGGATTTGGCCATTCATTCATTAAACTTCAATAAGTGCTATATCCTGGGCAGGGTTGCGGTGGATCTGGAGCCTCTCACAAGAACGTTGGATGCAAAGCAGGAATAGATCCTGAATGAGACTCATTCAATCACAGGGCACCATGCACACACATTCACACACTCATTCACACCTAGGGTAAGCCAAGCCAATCCCCATACTGCCGTGTTTTGGGAGATGGGAGGAAAATCGAGAATACAGAGGAAACACACACATACATGGGGAGAACATGCAAGGCTGCAGGACTCAAGTCCAGTCTCAAGACATTTTCAGAATTGACTTGGATTTGTCTCAAGTGTATTGACATTTGTACTTGGACTTGCAAATACAGCCTTGGTCTTCACCAAGAGTTTGTTAAAAAAAATGTTGTGTTGTCTTTTTATTTCTCATGGACAAGTTTAACAAGACAAAATTCCTTCTTCTAGATGACACAGCCTAATCATTGGCACAATGAACAAATTCATAAACTGAATTTTTTGGCCTTGGGCTATGTTTTATTGGAAACCCAACACTTCTCATCACCCGGAGAATCCAATCACCACAGTGAAGCATGGTGACGGTAGCATCATGTTGTGGTTATGGGAAATTAGACAGGGTTGAGGACAAGATGGATGGAGTCAATACAAAGCAATACTAGAATACAACCTGTTCCAGTCTACAAGAGACCTGAGACTGATTATTACATCAAATTTACTCTGAATACAGTAAATTCATGCTGTTTTTTCATTCATCTTCATTAGCTACTTTATTCTGGTCAGGGTTAAATCCAGAGCCAATCCCAGGAACAATGGGTGCAAGGTGGGAGACATCACAAGTCCATCATAGGGCACCATGCAGACACTCACTAACACCTGTGAGTAATTTTGAATAGCCAGTCAAAATGCCTAAATGCATGTTTTTGGACAGTAGGAGGAAACCTACGAGAACAACTTGCAGAACACAGAGAATAACCCAAGTTCAGGACCGAACCCCTGACCCTGTGAGGCAGCAATGCTACCCAATGCCCCACCATGCCACTCTCTGTACTTGTTTCAGTGGATTTTTTTTTTTTCATTACTTAAAGCAAGTCCATAAATCTTTTTGACACGTCAAGACTTTGTACTCAAATCCACTGAGCTCAGACGCCCTAACACACCCAGCCAGCCACCTGTCGATCAAACTGTATCCATTCAGCATAGCCGTCATTCAAAAGTGTACCAGCTAAAGCGGCAGGATTGTGAATGATAGACAATTCAGAGAGGAATATGTCACTATAAAAGCAAAAGGGTTATAGAGAGAAAATGAGGAAAAACGAAAGTATTAAGAATAAAAGAGAGGGAGAGAATTTGGGGGGAAAAGAGAGAGCTTGAGAAAAATAGAATAAAAGGGACTTGGAAGGTGTAAAAGCAGCAGATGGTATGCAGTACTCTTGAGACTCAATTGCTTTGCCTGCATGTTTGTGTAGTAATTATATAATAGATTTGCATATTTGCATTCATTATCATAATTAACACTGTTCATATGCAATAATCCGTTAGATATTGCATACACACACTCACAGAGACAGAGAGAGAGAGAGAAAATAGGAGAGAGAGTAAATACTAGAGTTTAGATGTTAAATTATTGCCTGTCATCTAAATTGCATGATTATGTGAGGCCATATACTGTATTTGGGTGCATATTTTTTTGTAATATGCTGTATGTATGTGAACACAAAGAGCTAATTGTTGTCATCTCTTAGAGAGAGCTATATAAGACTCAGTAATTATTGCTTAGTTCATACTGGATTAACAAAACATTAATTTATTATAACTTACTGAGTAATTACCTAGTATTCTTTAGTAGTTAATTGTAGTGACTTGGTTGTTAATATAGTGTTATTCATTCATTCCTGCTTAGTCCTTGCATAGTTACCTATGAGTTATTGAACATTATTGTGAACTGTAGCACTGAATCAATTAGTATAGTCCTCTAAGACACCAAATTAATATGTTCAGTAATTATAAAGGAGTCAAAAGTAGAACGAATCTCTTTTCATGGTCTCCAATCGCACCAATAATAATTGCATCGCTGAAGTGGTTTCAGTTCAATTACTATCATAGAAATGGACATAACTGACCTTGGGCATTGTTTAGCAGTGCGTGCAAGGCTACTCTTTATCATAATGTAATATTTGTGTGTGTGTGGGGGGGGGGGGGGGGGGGGGGGGGGGGGGGGGGGGGGGGGGGTGTACATCTCTGAACAAGAGAGAATAAGAATTAGTGACAGTTGCAGTCCATTCTTCACATCGCAGTAATTAACAAACATTTCTTTATCTGACAAGCACAAGGACAATGCACACACACGCACACATACACATGCACACACACGCACACATACACATGCACACACACACACTTTGTAAATAGCAACTTGCAAATGTATTGACCTTCAAGCACAGTAATTAAGCTGAGTAACCTATTAAGGCTGCCTTTGTTCCACTCCTCAGCAAATGGAAAAACTAAAGACAAACCCAACAATTTCTGCAAGTAACCAAGCATCATCTTATCATATCTTGCTGATGATTACAATCAAACAGCTGTGCATTACTCGCACGCACTCATTTCTCTGAACAACAGCTTCTGTTTGTTCATCAAGATGATTGTCTTTGTACACAAAAAAATTACAAGCGCAGCGTCTTTGTTCAATGCCTCTGTAATTACTGATAATAAATGTATCAACAAACGATAAACAAACCAAAACATTGTGTGAGGGACCTGAAGTGGAAATTGTTAAATTGGGCAAGTGTTGAAGGACACTGCTTTATTTTTTTTTAAAGGCACCCTAAACGTTCTAAATTGGGGTTCTACTTCTTTTAATTCCAATTAACTACAATTATCATACCACTGCAGAATTAGGGGAAGAGCGACAAATAAAATCACAAAGTAGCACCTGCCAATGATGAAATTAGGTCCTCAAATCTAATCCTGTCTGAATAGGGCCTAAGACACAACAAATAACACTACTTTTCATTTATTCATCATTATCCAAGTCAGATTCACGATGAATATCCTGAGGACACTAGTCCATTGCAGCACAACTTGCGCACACACACTCAGACGCTCGTTCATACCTAGAGGCAATTTTAAGTAGCCAATGCACTGGTGTGTTTTTGGACAGTGGGAGGAAACCAAAGAACCCAGAGGAACTAGGGTTGTGAGGCAGAAATGCCACCTGCTGCGCCAGCATTCCACGTTGTCACTAATTTTGTAGTTTTCCAAAAACCCCATCTTAGTGGTCCGAGATATACTGATCCTTCAGAATGCAGCTGAAGCATCTCCATCTTTCTGCAGACACATCAGCAAGTACTTAAAAGTATCCATTGATCAGGAGATCTTACATCATCCCACCACACACACATGACCCTAATGACCCTAAACATACTGCGAAAGCAACTCAAGACTTTTTGAAGGCAAAGAAATGGAATATTCTTCAATGGCCAAGTCAGTCGCCTGATCTCAACCCAATAGAGCTGCTTTTCACTTACTGAAGACAAGACTGAAGGCAGAAAGACCCACAAACAAGCAGCAACTGAAGGTGGCTGCAGTGAAGGCCTGGCAAAGCA
>CM040989.1:18063518-18080313 GCA_022985145.1 Pangasius djambal | reverse complement strand
TGATGTCCGTAAGAAGTGTCCAACCAGTGTGAATCATCTTTGGGCAATCCTCCAGGAGGCTTGGAGTAATATATCAAGTCAATGTTTGAATAAACTGACTGCTCGGATGCCTAGTGTTGTCCCTTATTATCAATGCAAAATGGTCACTAACTAAAGAGGATTTATGCTGATATTGCCCCAAAACCCTATTTTGTTCAGGTGTTTCCAAACTTTTGGAGGGCAGTGTATATAATATATATATGTTTTGTCACCACTGACACACCTTCTCTGACTTCTCTTACCTTACCACTGTTGGCCCATGTGCATCTGTAACAATAGCTGTCAAATGTTGCTTATTTAAAGTCTGCTAATTTAGCATAGCTGTGCTTGTTTATGTTGTTGTGCATTATCAAGGTCAGTTCTAATTAATCTGTGAAATGAAGCTGTTGCATTGCATAACTATATAATAATTGCATCACCATCCACCATTGTGTCTGGTCCTGTAGTCACCCTGTAAACGTTGCTTCACTGAAATTTGGAGGATGGGAAAGTATGCAATTATAAGTACTGCATGTAAGAGTAGGGAACTGAGGCAAGGATTGAACAGGGGCCCGTCATTATGAACTAGTACTCCCTGTGAGTAAACGTGTGAGTATGACCTGTCAAATATAATTACCAAAAGATCAGTTACGGGCTGATGAGTCACACCGAGTTGCCTTTCAATCCACTTTCCATGTGTGTGCTTCTTTACTGGGCAGCACTTCTATTAAGATTTTTATCTATATTTATATTATTATACTGTTATTGAATTAAAAGTAAGTATACTATCTTTTAATGTGTGCCATTTGTCTACAAAACATGGCTTAATACCCCGTTGTTACTATTTAATATAATAATCCAACACTTTGGCATGTGCACCTGATATAATAATAACTATGTTTCCTGTAATGACCTGAATGTACAGCTGTGTTAATTGAAATAATTAAATAAATGATCATTTCTATAGTAACAGCACATTCACCGGGACCTGTATGGTAGAAATAATCAAAGGCTAAAAATAAACCAGTTTAAAACAAAAACATGTTAGTTAACAAAGAAAATTGTATAATCATTGCTAAAGTGAAGCTTTGTATAGCGAGAACTTATGGGTGTCAGTAAGTTTTCCACCATGGGAAAGTCTTCAGGACGGAGGAAATATGACGAGGTGCATTTTTGTTTGTTTTTGTCCCCTTATTAATTTCGAAAGAGAGGAAAAAGAGGCTAATGAGGAAACAACTTTCGACAACTGCTACAGTTTAAGAGAGAACACGAGCTAACTGTTTTTTGCAGATATTCTAAACAAGTCGATCACATTGGTAAATTGCTGCAAAATATCAGAAATAAAACATATTCGAGATATATAAGTATTAGTTCCTGTGTTTTATTCCATTCTTGATCATGACTGTTTAGATGTACTGTATGTTCTTGCAAGCGAAAGCATTAAACAACACATGCTCGTATGTGTGTTTTCGCAGGATGTGGTGTGGATGAAAGAGGAGAGCTCTTCATGTTACTGCATGCTGGAGTCACGCCGCTGCTTTGTGCTTGTGGATCAGCCGGGCCGTTATGCTCTGGTTGGAATGCCGACCAGTGAATCTGCAGTGAAAAGACTTCGTATTGCTGTGTTCGGAAGCTCAGAGGGCGATGTTTACACACTCCGCGTTTACTGCGTGGACGACACACCACAGGCCTTCCAGGTGATATGCAAAAACCCAAACACTTTCAGTCAACAAGCAACCTATTCTTACAGTATATAGGTGTATATATCAAGTTTTAATTCTGATTATGCTATGAATTGCATGAAAAAAGTTGGTGTTAAAAACAGAAGCAAGTTAAGTGGGCAGCCTGTCAATAACTGGCACAGCAGCTCTGTAGCCTAACATGAAAGCTAACACTTAACCGCAACACTGGCAAACTGAAACTGAAACATAAACTGAACAAACAAAGCACTCAGACATTTCAGCTGTGCCTTATTCTCGGCAAAGTCATTAATAATTTGTGCCAAATCCTAATCGCTGCATTGAGGGCTTTCAGTTGACAAAATTTCATCATCGCTGACCAAGAAAGGCTAGTAAACCTCCTCCTCTACTTCTAGCTCACCCTTCACATCCACAACAGCATGAGACAAAAATGATCGATCTTTGGCAGTATGTTTACAGCTTGTGTGTACAGGTTTGTTCTACTTGTGCTTGTACAGTCATGGAAAAAAGGAAGTACACCCTCCTTGAATTCTATGGGTTTTTTTTTTTTAAAAAAAACACACTTTTTTCCAGACTAGGGGGCCAATTTGCCTGGGAGTGGTCCATAGTGGTCTAATCCCTGGTCCTCTTGAAAACAGTGTTCTGGGGTTTGCTTCGACCGAACAGTGGTTCGGTCTGCACAAGGCATGGAAGCTATCTACTCTCATGAGTAGCACGATTGGTTCAACTAGTCTTCCTGTTTCAGGGGCTCCTGATGGTGGGAACAGGTTGTTATGGTCAGCTGGCAAGATGGAAATTCTTATCCACATATAAAACCACACTTTCATAAGGCTTGAGCAAGGTCACTGTAATTGACTCAAGTTTGTGGTGCAAGTGCTAGCACTGAGAACATAATGAAAAATGTACGACTCATGCTGGCCTGCATGGCCAAAAACCTTCTTATATGAGGACGGCTCCTTGTTTGGATGTATTCCTGCACAGTGACATGCCATGCATCCAAAACGTGCTGTTCTTCATCTCTTGAGATTTGATACCCAAGGGGAATCATTTTAAAAGTATTCTAAATGTCCTAACGCTGAATTGTTGGAACCATTTAAGCAAAGTAATATAATTTCTTTCTGTTCACTGAACTCCATAAGTTAGAAGTGTGTTGATTTATGGAGGCGTGAAGTAATCGATTTTATAAAGCTTTGCTTATTCATGTCATTCATCAATTGCTGCTGAGATTTCATATACAGGAAACCTGATTATGCTTGATATATTGATTGTGCAATATTTATTTAGAGGTTTTTGAAAACATTATCTTCATTCAAGTTCAGTAAGAGCTTTATCCTGGTTAGGGTTACGGAGGATCCAGAGTCTATCCCAGGAACACTAGGTGTGAGGTAGGAACACACATTGGATGGGATACCAATCCATTCTCATTGAAGCATTCCCTACAGACTGAATGTTTTTGACCTTGGATATTACACAATTTTATACTTTCCTTCTACCATGGAGAGAACTTTGTTATTGTAATTCCATTAATTCCATGTCTCTTTTAGACATGCAGATGTAGATGGGAACTCAGTGATAATTGAATTGGGACTTGTGTAATCATGAGTCAGAATTGAAATCCAGAGACAATTGTCACAGCAATCGAGAGAGCTCATGATACATTATCAGGAAAAATGACTATTGTATGATGAGTTAACAGCATTTGAAGCACCTAATTTTAAAAGTTACCACATTACCTACTGGCTATTCATGGCCTTCGACAAAACTCCACTAAATCCATTGTATGTGGCATTTGTCAAACATCATATCCTGTGTAATATGTGTATCTTCGAAGGCTACATGTTTGATTAACAGAAAGCTTGAATCAAAGGTAAAGGTATGCTTATTTTCAAGGCTGTGAGTGTGAAAAGGCTCAAAGCCAGTTGTACGTTGGGCCAGTTTTCAGGCGTAATTAAAACATTCTAGCACAAAAAAGCTCCAAGTAATTCTTTTTATTTTACACTTTTTAAAAAGACGTAGCTTGTTCTTTACACATCCGTCTTTTATTAAACCCAGGTAGCAGTCACATGGCAAATCAGACATATTCAATATGTGAATATATTTAATAAGAACTTCATTTATTTACATTCACAATGGCTACATTTACATGCACATCAAATTCCTTTTAAGGTCTATATTCGGGTTACAACCATATTCCGAGTATGATGTTTATATGAGTACAGGCATCGGAATATTCCTGTATACATGGTTGTTGTATGAATGCCTGAGCTGCCATTCCTATATACCTAGCCTACAGCTAAGCATCTGTTAACACCCACTGTTTGTGGACTGAGCATGCGCATATATCTCCTTTCAGTGGATTTTCTGAATAAGGTGTTTACGTGCAATAAATTTCTGATCAAAACAGACATATTACAGGTGTGGGAATTGGAATTTGGGGAATCAGAATATTGTCTTAATCTGAATCGGGCGATCAGATTGCCGCATTTACGTGACTCAGTACTAATTAGAATATTGCCAAATTCCAATTAATATCGGAATATTGATGTGCATGTAAACGTAGCCATTGTCATTTATTTATGTTATGTTCATGACTCTATCTGCGTTTCATATTTAGTCCTGAGATTTCTGACGGCTCTATCTATAGCTGAACTTTTCACTACTTCACAGAAGCTTTTAAACCGCAATTTGAACCTCATACAGAGGTAATGTAGTAGGCACTTCCAGGTGCAGTTTGCATGATGAGCTACAACTACGGAAAATTGAACATTAATTTCAGAAGTATTGCGAGCACCTTTTGCGGCTGCATCAAGCTGCTTTCTGCACTGCGCCTGATCACATACATACTGGCCCTCAGCCTCACCTCTTCCCTCAATCAACCTGTATTTCCTTGTTTCTCACCTCCGTGCTTTGGAACAAACTTCTCTCCTGACTTTTTTCTCCCCACACTCCCCTCTCTCATTCATTCGCTCACTCTTCCACATTCCTGCATACACTCTCCTTTTGCCTCCAATTAACCTTAAGTTCTCTCCCTCTATCGCTTTTCTCTTGTGCGTAGGAGGTGTTGTGGCTGGAGCGTGCTCAGTGCAGTTGTCTCCTGGGAGAGCCGTGCACCCTGTTCTTCAGTAGAAGTTCCTCTAACCTGCAGATCTCCATCCAGGATGTTTCACCTCACTTCGTTTGGAACATCAAACCCTTCACCACCTGCCAGGTCTTGCCTCAATCTATGCATATTCATTACGCCATGGAGTGTGCTCAGCATTAATATGCAAATTAGTATGTAAATATTCATGAGATTCTGGTAGTACGGGATGCTAGAGGGACAGTTGTTGATGTTGTTGTTTTTTTTTTAACTTTAAGTTAAAACTCACACACACACACACACACACACAAACACGTGATGGTGAACAATTAGGGAAACCCATCCGAGAGATTTAGCGGAGTCTGAACTTACACAGGAAATGAATGGACACCTTTTGCTTGGTCACTTGCTTGTAATGACACCCCAAACAAACAGGTTTTATTAATGCTTCAGGCTTCCTTATGCACAACAATAATAACAGCTGGTTAAATAGGTCTTATGGGAAAAGTGGAGGAGGAACAAATGGGGAGAAAACAGTACATGAGAGAAAAAGATATAAGAAAGAAGAAAAGACAGAGGAAATGAGTGAGGAGGGAAAGAGAAGCATTGTTTTACAAATAGCACTTCTTGTTGGGCTCACACACACATACACACACTAGCCATTTTAAAAGGTACACTTACAGTACATATAGATGCACACTGTAAGTGAACTCCATCCATCAGTGCAAAGGGACCACCATAGGACCACTGCTAGCCAGATATTATCTGGGTGGTGGACCATCCTCAGCACAGCAGTGATGCAAAACTAGTGTGTTTTGGCAAAGCAGTACAGAATTATTGGGTTTTTAAGAACTTTGTGTCCTTAAAAACTTACTGTCCCCATTATTACACAAACGTACCTTGTTCTTCCACGAACCTGTGGTTCATCTTTCCCATGCACAGTGTGTAAATTTCCGTCCATCAGTAGATCTAACCACAGGAAAGAACATCCACAGGCTGGATATTTTTGGTCAGTGAAGGGTTTCTCAACCCAGTAGCACACCTCTACCAGGTCCTCCACTTGTACCAGCGTCTCACACACACACTGCTATGCGAATACCATGACAATAACATTCTTGCACTGAGAATATCCGGTCAGCGGTCTGTCCATTTCCATGGATGAATGGGGCAGAAATAGTCTAAAGTAGTGTAATACTTAGTGGGGTAGGTGTATTTTATTAAATGGCCTTTCTCTCTCTCTCTCTCTCTCTCTCTCTCTCTCTCTGCAGGAATTCTCTTTCACTCGGGTCTGGTGCAGTACTGCATCTCCTTTGCATTGTGCCTTCTCTCTGCAGTGCCATAACCCAGCAGCCAATCAGCTCTCGTGTAAGATCAGCGTGCGGCAGGTCAAAGGTCATGAGCAGATCCTGCAGATCTGCACCACCGTGTCTGAGGTGTGCAGCATACATAGACACACACAGGGAAGCACAAACAAGAGTCTGGCATGGCAAGCAAATATTTCCACACACTCATACAAAGAGAAAAATACATGTCCATACAGGATACAGTGCTATATTCAGACTCGAGTTACACACACGTAATGAGGACTTGATGCAGAAATTGTGCACATCAGTATTCAAACCTCATACATAACTTGTTGAGCTGCAGAATAACAAGGGTGGAAGGTCCTTTTGTTCAATAAAACCAAATTTGAGTGATAAATAAATTATTAAATTAATGTGACAAATACACCCGGGACTATTCATGCAGTATATATTATTGTCAGGATTAAGGGCAGATGTTTCTGTTTAATGCCACTGAGATAGACACTACTGAAAAACCTGTTCCTGGAACCCTCTACTCAAGAAAAACTTGAGAAGTGCGAACTACATGCAGATCATTTTAATAATTTGAATGGGACATACCCGAAAATGTGTAAGCGACTCTAAATATGGAGAACTATCCATGTTAAATAGTCAGCTTTGAATGCATCCCATTCAGAAGCACTCACAAATATGGCACACCCCCTCGAAAAAAGCACCAAATATACTATAGGTACATGCATGACAAGACACCACTCTCACAAAAAAGACAAACACGTATACAGTTACTCACTTACAGAAACACTGGCCAATATTTATTCATAGTTGTATTCATTTTGTAAGTGTGTGTATGTAAACATTTGCATTAGTTTTTTTTTTTTTTTGGTAAAGAACATAGTAATTATCAATTGTGTCGTTCATCAAAGATGTTTTTTTCTTTCCAGAGCCAAAAGGAAGTGGTGCCATTTTGCTCTCAGTCAGATTCTACCATTTCCTCTCAGACGGGGGACAAAGCTTTTAAAATCCCCCTCTCCATACGGCAAAGGATCTGTGCCACCTTTGACACAGCCAATGCCAAAGGCAAAGACTGGCAGCTCCTAGCCCAGAAACTGCACATAAACAGGTGAGATATGCACACAGACACACACACACACACACACACGCACACCAAAATTGGCCACATTAAATTGTGAACGGCTGTGTCCTAATCACTTACTGTCATGTTCAGTGTCATGAAGAAAGCAAAACCAGATTAACATCACTGAAATATTAATGAAGAAACTGGGGTACACTTCCTATGACTTAATTTATTTAAAAAAATGTTTCCATTACCCATGGAAAGTTCTCACAAAGATATTTATTCCAGTCCTTAAGGAGTCCCGTGCTCTTTAAGGTGCAAATATTGCGGAAATGCTCTTTGCTCATATGCAGGGTATCGTTTGCTTTTTCTGATTGTCTTTGTGAAGCTTCCTTCATTAAGAAAAATAATGAGGTCTTTATTTGAATTAGTAATATATCTGCCAATTGCTCACAATATGGATGAAATAAAAAAAAAAAATCATACCAACTAGTACATAAATTAAAAAACAAAACTGCACCAACTGTTAATTTGTTCATCTTGCTGACAGTATACAGGAGTCCAAAAATCTATTTCAAAAGGAAAAACTGTCACCAGTGTACCAGGGGATTTTTCCATGCACTGTAACTTTTTGAGCCAATATAGGCTGTCAAATCAAAGCGGTTTAAGAGGGAAAAGTCTGCCTGTTTTTTTTTTTTTGTTGTTTTTTTTTGGAAAAACCACACACATCCACACACATGCTTTAAAGATTGGAGGATTTTGCTGGATTTTCCACCCGTCCAGCGCTGCAGGCAGCGTGTAATGAGACATGCTTCTTTTTAAGCGGATTTCAGCAATTAGCTCTCCAGGATGTGTGTGAAGTGATTTACCCAGAGAAAGGTCGTAATGCTGAGAATAGTGCAGCACTGTCTCCTGCTGGAGAGAGATACATATTACAAGCTTTTTTGCCCGCTGCTAGATTTTGTCTCGGATAATCCTCAGTAATGAGGAATTGAGTGTTTACAGTAAATTTAGCTATCAGATAATTTTACAGTATGGAAGGTGCCTAATGTTTAATAGGCAAATATTAGTAATTACTTGTCATTTCCTCATATTAAGTACTAGCTATTTACCAGACTGTAATCACAGAGAGTAAGAGAGCAACCCTGTGGAGGAACCTCATTTATACTGCCTGTACTTATCCTTTTGATCACTTCCCACAGCTCATGACCATAGGTGGCGTGTATTAACAAAAAGCTTCATCTGAAACTGAGCTACTGTTTCAGCTACATTTACATTTACATTTATGGCATTTGGCAGACGCCCTTATCCAGAGCTTTACAATAGTGCTTTGAAGTCTACAGATCAGTACAGTGACTGTAACACTGCTGCTGCTAACCCGATCAGTTTGTCAATCTCACACTCCTTTTTCGAACACTTGTGAATAAGGTACTTAAACTTTTCCACCACACCTGAAAAGGAACATCCCACACTTTTTGAGTAGAGAACCATGGCCTCAGACTTGGAGGTGCTGACTTTATCCTCAGCAGGAAAATGCCTGAGTGAATATCGGTGGCCTACAGCAGTTGGTGCCAAAAAACCAACTTCATTTGCAAATAAAAGGGATGCTACCTTAGCCACACACACCCCCATACAGGAAACCACTCCAGACTTGGCTGCATCTTGATATCCTGTTCATGAAAACCTTGATGGAGTTCCAGACCAGCATTAAACAGTTTCAACTTAATGCCAAGAATGTGGCACCACAATCATACAGAGACCAAATTGCACAAAGTGGCAACACTGTGCTGCTGCAGTGTCTCCCACAACACATGTCACACAATCTCAAAGCCTTGCCCACCATGTCTTCTCGGTTAAGGAGTTCCTTAGTACTCCTTCCATCACTCAGCAATATCCCCAATAGAAGTCATCACTCCCTCTGCAGTGTCCAAATGGTTTGCCAGAACATCTTTGAGTCCACCCTTTTTCTATGGCCTCTCAGAACTCCTCCCATGCCTGAGCTTTTGCTTCTGCAACTTATTTTGCTGCAGCCCTTCTGCTTCTCCTATAGCTTTCATCTGAATCAAGAGAGCATTATTCAGAAGGCCTCTTTAAAGCTGAGGGTTTCCCTGATCACAGGTGTCCACCAAAGCATTGTAAGTATCTTCCTAAAGTATCTGTCCTGACAGCCACTGACAGCCTTACAGCAATGGCTTCTTGCTGCTACCTCTATGATTGAAGACTTGAACATGGTCCTTTCAGACTCAATGTCTCTGACTTCACTCAGTAAAAAGGAGTCTTTTCAGAAGTGAGAGCTAATTTTTTCTCTCACCAAAGCTCCTGCCAGACACTCCCAAGCCACCCGGAAGGCTCTCTGTGGTTTAACAGATAAATCTGGCCAACACCCTATGCGAGGAATCTAACTCACCACTCACCAGAAGTGTCCAAAACATATGGCCTGAAGGCTGATGATACAATCAAGAAATTGATCAGTAACATTTGACCCAAAATGCTCTGGTACAAATTACGCCAATGAGCAACTTTTTGTTCAAACATAGTGTTTGTTATTGGCAATTAGCTAGTACAAAAGAAAGAGCAAAAAAAAAAATTGCTTCGGATCAGGGTGGCCATTCCTCCCAGTCCCATCCTTCCAAGCATCTCCATCATTCCCAACATGAGCAGTGTAATCTTGCAGTAGCACTATGGAGTCAGTAGGACATACCCCCTGAAGCACCTGGTCCACCTTCTCCAAAAGCTGAATACTCTGAACTGCTCTCTGGTGAATATGCACACTTTCTTGAGGAGTCAGAATCTCATAGGCAACCCTCTTGTACACTGAGACATACTCCAACTGCAAGGCTTTCGACTGAAGAGGATCCTCACACTCATCTACTGTGGGAACTCCAGAATAACAATCAAGAAGCTTGGTACCACAACCCATTTTGCTACCATAGAAGTGACATTTCACGTCCCCGAAGCCAGTTTCCATTCCATGAATCTAGACCATCTAAGAATATATATCCACTATGTACCCTGCCACTTGACTGCCATTGCACCTTTCCCCCCACACTTCATCTTGCAGTTCCATATGGCTGATCCTTTTCTGAGCCCAATCACCAAGGATTCAACTGAGGACACCACCCCAGGTCTGGTTTCAGGGGTGGCTCCTGATAACCCTAATATGGGCAGTGTACGCTTTGTCTTTTTTGTACCTTTCATGGGGGTCTTCAGAAGTGCTCTGGCCTCTGGCCTCAGGAAATAAGATAGCCATACTGGGAGCATTAAGCTCCCAGCAACAAAGCATCATGACAAGGTCATGATACATTCTGTTGCTGTTGTATTCTAATGTTTGTATTGCATGTCAGCTGTAAAATCAATTTATTAGCATAATTCATCAGTACATTTTAACATATTTATGAGTTTTGTTCCTGGTATCTTTCATCATACCATTTTGCGCTGCTGAATGCTGAAGTCTTAGTTTTTCTATAACTGGTTGGAGTACAATATGGTAATGAATATGATAATTAATTTGTTTATTAATTAGCAACTTTTGTTCATGCTGTCCAAACGTACATGTATAAATAATATACTAAAGAATTCATTTCTGTCTGCTGTTAAAAATCTTTATTAACGCAATCCACATTGTTTATTATAATTCTCATTCTACAGGAACCTGGGTTACTTTGCACGGCAATCAAGTCCCTCAGCTGCGATTCTGTGCTTGTGGGAAGTTCAACATCAGGAACGTGGAGATCTGGACTCTCTGGCCAGTGCCTTGGAGGAAATTGGACGTGTCCAGGTCAAACAGTCTGGCATTATATGTAATCAGGACCACCCCAAACAGCAGGGCATCATAGGTAACATGAACGAAACCAAACACCCGGCCAATTCCCTCACCCTCAACTACTCAAAAAACTCATCTAACATCACGAGCATGTTGGAAAAGTCTGAAAAAGTGGATGATATTCTTATCCTGGACCAGTCAAGACACAATACTGGCAAAACTCCAACCACTGACCCAACTATTGGTCTGTACAACAATGACTTAGACTCAGACCACACCTAGGAAATGTTATGCAGAAAACAAACAGCTAATAGCAAAGTCTACTGAAGAAAAGGGGTGGAGACTAGGAGCAGCTCCTCCCTCTGTGAAAAAAACAGGTTTTGAGAAAATCAAGGTTAAAGTGATACAGTGACACAGTGTTTGTGTTTGTCTGTGTGTGTGCGAGAGAGAGACACACACACGTGGAAATGTTGCAAATATGAAGTAACTTTTCACAATGGATTTATAGGTCTGGACGATACAGGAGCCTGAACTGTGGCAAAGAAATTACTCAACAAGTCACAACTGGATTTGTTGAGGACCCATAAAAAGGGGTGGGATCAAACTTTTTAACTCATGCCCCCTTAATCACCCATCTCTGACGCCCCCTAGTGGTATTCTAAATATTTACACACTCTGTGAGTCCCAGTCTTGTGTTTGAAACCATCTTGTTTTATTTTCTGTGCTTTCTTTCATTCACAAATGAGACAGAAACATAGAGAACAATTGAGCAGATGAAATGGATGGAGAGATGAACAGATTAGGCAAGAAGACACACTCACATGCATTCCTATAGAGCAAGCAGTGACTTTAACTTGCTGTGATGTCTGAAGATGGACACACACTTCTAAAAACTAGAGTGTGGAGTTTATTTATGGAGTATTATGGAGAGACAGAGAAATGGCACTATATGGTATTTTTAAAGAGATTAATAAACAGAGATTAAAAAGAAGAAATTCTCCTATGGCATTAAATAAGAATTGTGATACGAGACTACTAATCTAAATTATGAAGTCACACACTTCCTGTCCCTTTAAGACTAGTAAATGGTCAGTCTTTCCTGATTGGCAGGTCAGCTAGGACCTGGAGCACTTTATGACTTTAAGGTTCAAGGTTCAAGGCTCTTTATTTGTCACATACGTATTACATACATGTGATGTAGTGAAATGCTTTTCCTTAGTGCTTACGTGTGTATTTTGGTGCAAAGGGTATATGTTCTGGATCAGAGTTATGTCTGCATACCCAGGTCTCTTACTTTTTTTTCCGAAACAAATGCTCAGACCACACTAAAGAAAAAATTACTATGTTGAATAGAAATCCTGAAAACTAGCTGATAAATTGATCAATTTCTTAATCAGAGAGAATACATATATACATACCCATACATATATATACATATATAATATATATATATATATAATGCAGCTTCACAAAGGCTTCAAAATTATTCAGAAAGAAACTATTCAGAGAGCTATTCACAAAACAGAGCTTTTATCTGACGCAAAGACTCTCCACCCAACACAGCTAGTAGCATAAGCAAACTGTAAAAATATTCCTGACTTAAATAAGAATTCTATTTTTTTTTTTGCCAAATAAATAACAATAACAATATTTAAATTGTAATACTTAGATTTGTTGAATAATATCTAATCTAATTTTACCAGCTATTTTACAGAAAAGTTCCAATCTGCAGTACCACCACAGCCCACTGTGGGGCTGCAAAATCTTTGGTGTTGACTGCTGTACACTATTATAAGGACAAAGAAATGAATAAAGGAATAAATAAAATATTTTAATCAGAATATAGTATCAGATTATACAAAGAATATATATATATATATATATATATATATATATATATATATATATATATATATATATATATTATATGCAACAAACAAGAGAAATAAATGCAAAATAAATAAATTAGGAACAATTAAGAGCACATAAACCTAGATTTTTTTAAAAATAGAATAGAATTTTTTAACAAAGATTTCTTAATTATTACTTTGTCGATTAAGTTATTTACTATCTTCACTGTAAATCTGGTCCTCCATGCACGCATGCACACGTACGCACATACACACACACACACACACACACACAGTGAAGTGTCATTGTTATATTTATCTTATATTCTTTTATTTTTACCAACTTTATCTAAGAAATAAAATATATCACATTTTACTCCCATTAAAACTAATTAAACATGTGCCTATGTGTTTAACACACAGTCATTTACTTATACTAGTAATGGAGTCGTTAATAATTAATGATCAGATCACTATGATCAGTCTTGAAATGGAATTAAAAGAAGTGACGCTTACTACTGAAAAAAATATATAATCATGCTGGGATTTCAAAATAAATGCCAATACCTACTAATTATCTATGAAAACATCTATATGATGCTAATTGGGGCCTGTTAGCGTCCATGTCTGTTTTATCAGCGTTAACATTTTCCTCATGTTGCCTTTATGAAGTTAACCGTGCTAATGAGCCTGAATTATTTATTTGCAGGTGTTTTGTAAATACTACAGTTAAAACCGCGACAATAAAAGTACCAAACCATTTGTACAAAAAACAAATTAGCACTCCTTAACAATTAGCAGTACATAAAGGAAAATAGTGTGAAGTCAGCAAACAATGCGAACAGATCACTGATTTGTGTTTACATTATTAGGATGAAAACCTCTATGATTTGAATAATTAGTTTGGGAGTCTGTTTGGAAAATGTGCAAAAATGGTTTGTCATGGATGGAAAATGGCTTGTCCCCTAATGAGGGCAAAATATGGATTTTGAATACAACCAGTAAATTATGTAGGAGTTGATGTGTGTGAAGATGAAACCCATGCAGTTTTGACTGAAACAATGAAACACACCATGTATGCACAGAGTTTTTGTATGCAGTGTGCGCACGTGTATGTGTGTGTGTATGTGTGTGTGTATGTGTGTGTGTGTGTGCATGCGTACCTGGCTGCATGGCTGTCTGTCTGTCCATCTATGTGGTGAAAGAAAGCAGGCTAGAGCTGAATTGTGTTTAATTCAGGTAATAACAAGTGTGTGTGTGTGTTTGTGTGTGTGTGTGTGTGTGTGTGATGCCACATGTATTCTCTGTCATCTCTCCGTTCTCCTTGGGAAAGAAACTCTGTGTGGCTTCAATATGAATAAAGAAATATTTGTTTAACGACAGCAAGCTATTGGGTTTTTTGTTTATTTGTTTGTTTGCTTTTCGTTCTTCAAATTACTGTAAATTCAGAATATTCCATCTATCATGTAAGTTATATCACCATAATGGAGGAATTTAGACTTTATTTTATATTGTAAAGCTTTGGGAGAGACTTGCTATTGTAGAAAATTTCTTAATAAAATTTCTAAATAAGCGTCTTTGGTGACTTAGATTTTTTTTCATATATATATATATATATATACAGTTTTCTCGGATTTTATGCAAATTAGGCAATCCGGTTTGAAACTTCCTGATCCGTCATGACTAAAAGGTCATAACTGTTTCATGTTTCGTTATCTGTATATCCACAGTCCAAAGCATGTTACTGACTTTTATTTATTTATTCATTTATTTATCTTCAGTAACCACTTTATCCTGGTCTGCATTGCAGTGGATCCTGGGAAAACTGAGCCCAAGGCGGGAATGCAGCCTGGATGGGACGCCAGTCCATTGCCGGGCATCACACTCGCACATATTCACACACTTATTCATACCTTGGGGCAGTTTAGTGTAGATCATCACGCTGTTATCAAAACAGTGAAGCATGCTTAGACACTCTGTACACATGACAGCGGACAAGATTTTAAAATGTTTAAATGATCATCAAAGACATTTACGACAAGAAATGTAGCCAACAGAAGTGGCCGAGCGAATATGTGAATTTCTATTTCCACACTGATGTAAGCGTGAACAGAGATCCGTTGAATAAAGAGATGATGTTTAAATGCCAAAAGTGACTTTGACCTTAGGTGATGAGTCAGAGAGTGATATGGATGATGCTGATAATCAAAGCAAGAACTCAATACTCATATACATATATATATAGTAGAAAAAGTCCAAATCTGTCCATGTAAAGGGTTTTCCAAGGCCATATACATATCCCTCATTCAAATGAGCACTCCTCACACAGTTTTAATCATTGTGTGTCTTTTAACGACTAACTCCTGATTGTTAGTGTTATTATTATTATTTCTTTCAGCCAATAAAAACCTACTTACTCATGTTAGAAAATATTCGAAAAGAGCTGAACCATGCTGTCCTGCTGTTGCGATGACTGTGCTAACTCAATTAAATATGGCTCTTTCGTTCTCGTCTTTTTTCCCCCCTCTCCCTTCCTTTTCTCTCTCGCCTCCTTTTCTCTCTCTCTGCCAGATGAAAGGCTTCTCAGACACCCACTCCATTCGCATACCATTCAGTCCAGCACACACAAGACGCCTGTGTACTGCTGAGAGGGAGACAGAGAGAGAGATAGAGAGAGAGAGCGGTGTCAAGGAGTGTGAAACAGAAAGGTCACAGCTCAATGTGCAACAGCGGTTTTCAGAAAAAGACAGATGGAGAGAGAGAGAGAGAGAGAGAGAGAGAGAGAGAGAGAAAGAGCAGCATAACATCCAGACAGACACAGAGAAAGAGAGAGTGAGATGGAGTGAGAGATTGACAAAAAGAGAGAAAAAGCAGAGTCATGTGAGGCTCATGAGTGTCTGAAGAAAGGCCTGAATCCCTCACACACACACAGAGAGAGAGAGAGAGAGAGAGAGAGAGAGAGAGAGCACTGCTTTGGACATGTTTTGGAATTTACTTCCTCTGTAGCTTGGATACAAGTGCCTGCTTCACTTTCATCCGTTTTATCATTGATCTTCTACATGAAGAGTCTCTTCTTTTCCTTTCTTGTTGCTCTATTTTCAATTCAATGACATTCCTGCAGCAAATTTATACGCATTTTATAAAACTTGCCATTTTGACCTTTCATTCTTTCTCTTTTTCTCCTTCTTTGACTCTCTCCTGTTCATTTGATTTGTGGAATGCGTGCTCCCATGATCTCAGTGGAAATGTGACTCAGAATAAAGAAAGAGAGAGAAGAAAGAAAGAAAGAAAAAAAGAAAGAAAGAAAGAAAACCTGTGAGTAAGTATACTACACTGCATTAAAGTGTACACAGCAAACAAACTGCTGATAAACAAATTCAGTTCTTGGAGATGCTGAAACAGAGAGAGGAGAGAAAGAAGGAGAAAGAGAGAGGGAGAGAGAGAGAGAGAGAGAGAGAGAGAGAGTATTATCAAAGAGCCCGATCTGTTTTGAGCCCTTGTTTCAAAACTCAATTTGTCATAATTTGGTAAACATAAGAATGCTTCAGGGGAGTGAAGGAGAGGGAGAGAGAGAGAGAGAAAGATAGAAGGAGAGTCTCACAGTGTGTGTGTGTGCATATAGTGCACACATGTTCAATCTCTCTCTCTCTCACATACACACACACACACACACACACACACACACACACACACATACACACACACAGCGGGTCGCATGCTTTGAATTACTGTACATTTGTACCAAGTGCCAACTGCTACAGACCAGACCAGACGAGAGTCTCTCTCTCTCTCTCTCTCTCTCTCTCTCTCTCTCTCTCTCTCTCTCTCTCTGTCACACACACGTTCCATTGTAAGTTTAAAGTCACACACATGCACAAGTAATTATGTACGCATAGCGATCCAGCAGTCTCCGTCTCTCTCTTTCTCTCTCCTTATTTGTTCTCTGTCTATGTCTGTCTTCTTAGTTCATTACATTGGCACCTAGGAAACTAACTCTCACTCGCTC
>CM040989.1:18038518-18061018 GCA_022985145.1 Pangasius djambal | reverse complement strand
GCTGACTCTTTTCTTTTTTTTTTTTTTGGATGCTACTGATGAGTTGGCAGTTCAGCTCCCAGGTCATCGGCCTGGACAAAGCTCCCACAAGCACATGTAGACATTGCATCCTCCACCCAAGGATGCTTACTGAGCTATAAGGAGGAACCTGGTGATGGACATGAGCTTCCATGCTGCACACTCTCAGTTCCAGAATCAACTATTTCAGCTGAGCTTGTCCATATGAGTGCATTTTAAGAATTGGTACATCCTTGAATAATATAATATCACACACTTTTATCATTTAGCACATTTATCGGACTAATGTATTTTCTTTTTTTATTAATAGTGTAGCTGGAAATGTAATTTGTATCCTATGTGTGGCTGTTAATACCATAAAAATGGCAATCAGGTTTTGTTTTAACTTCGGAAAAGATGACACGTATATATGGTTTCTCAAGGATCACAAATCGAAGCAGCAACATTGCTTTAGCAGACCCAATTTGTTCTTCTGCACTGGTATGTCAGTGGTGTAGAGGGCAAAGGTCATGATGAAAGCTTAAAGCTTATCTGTATGGAAGCTCTATGTGGGCGTGCATTTGTCCTTGCATATGTTGGTCAAGATCGCTGTTTCACACGTCACGGCAAGTTTTCCTGCTTTGATTCTGAGATGAGCGTCTAGTTGTTCTTAGAATAGGTGACTGAATGGCACACAAACTTTCAATGCCCAGGAAACTACTATAATGGTGTTCAAAGGCATCTGCACCTGTAACATCATAGGAAAATCCGATGCAAATAATACGCAGATAGGAAACACTTCCCTGTCCTCTTGCCATCCAAACTTCTTACCATTACCTTGTTTACACTTTGCTAGTAGCTGCTGTTTAAAAAGGCAAGAAGACACGCTGGCGATTCAGAAGCACAACACAAGATATCCGTCCATCAGCATCCAGTAACTGTTGACATGCCTGAATCTGAATGGCATTTTCAGTTATCGAGTTGCTGTGTGTGTGTGTGTACTGTGTGTACTGTGAGTAACATTATCACAGAGCTAGCTTGGATTTGCTGAGGTAGACATGAAAGGGATTTGGCCGTCTAAGTCTTGTTTGGTCACATTAGTTTACAGTAGACAAATCTGTCCAGACAAATTATTTGTGGTGGCCTGGGAAAACCCTTCACATGGTCAGATTTTGACATCTTTCTACTATATGAAAACTAGGCTACAGGTTTCTCATTAGCATGTCCTTCAACCAGAGCTTAAGTTCTAGCATTTTAAAATGTGCTCAGTACAGAAGAAAACAACATTACTGCCAAATTTTAAAGAATTAGCATGAGTGTGATGGTTTTCATGTCTTATTAAAGCTGTACAGGGGCTTCGGGTGCATTCATCTACTTTTTACATACAAATGTATTCATTTAGTAAAGGCGTCTATTCTTATAAGTAACTTATCACTAGAAATGGATGTAACAAACGACATGTACCTTCGTTATACTACTTGTGTAGATGATTCGCTGTGATGGTATGGTAAATCATAGTATTTTTTGGATATTTTAAATAAACAATCAATTATTTTTGATCACCGGTACATAGTAAAACTATTAATAATGCATTTAACCCCATTACAATGCATTATTTTTTATTAATAGTAAAACTATTAATAATGCATTTATTTAAATTGTAAGCCAGTTAAAAGGACTGTACAGTATGTGCCAATTTTAAATACTTCCATGCTGAATGTCTACACTTTCAAGTGCGAAATCCTTAAACAGCTGCAGCAACGTCTGAGACAGTGGAGACGGATGAGCATCCCTGACCCTATTTATCAGGTCTCTTCAGTTTTTTAAACAGCATGATAATGATCTGCAAATTTTGCGAGCCAAAAACAGCTCAACATCCAACCTGTGGAAACATATACAGGTTAGCCATTCGCTAGCTGAGTGAGCGAGACTAGCTAGCCAGCTCTTTTGATGTTATAAAGCTCTGTATTAATCTTAAGATGTCACGTCAATGTTCAGTAGTACAGCCTGTAGGTAAAGCTAAAGGTAATGTGTAGGTAAAGGTAATGAGGAATCTTTGCTAGGTGTTAGATTTGGCTAAGTTAGCTAGCTAAGTTTCTCTTTGTTATATATTGTTAATTGATGTGGTGTAGGTACAGAACATGTTTGGATTAGCTGTGTCAATTACAGACAAGCAAAAAAGCAATTTGTAAAGTAATCACTGAAGTAGTTTTTCCACACGACGATCTTATTTTTCCACATGAGCAATTTTCTCGATCACTACTTTTACTTTTACTCAACTGAATGATTCCTAGAGTAGCAGTACATTTACTCAAGCCAGTTTGCATAACACACACCTGTCTGTGAAGTAAAATATTTATGGGGATTTTTTCTTTGACCCTGATGTATTCTTCCAGCTAAATTTTACTGGAGTGCGTTTTTCTATCTACGTGTTCTTATGTACATTTTGATCGCTGTATAAAACAACTTCAGTGAAAATGGCAAGGGGAAAAAAATACTTGGCTGAGGTGTAAAAGTTGTCATACGGATAAAGCGAAAATGTAATAAAGTGTGATGGAAAGAAACGAAGTGTGTATTCCTGTGTCTCCATAACGGTGTGAGCTTGGCTGCTGCTCATCTGATGACATCATCTTTTGCTCCTCTATAGAAGACTGAACATAATGTAGTTGATGGAAACACATGACCTTTCATGTTCCTTTTGCACACGGTTTTGGAAATTGTCTTAAAATTCACAAGATGTCTCGAAGGAAACATGCGCACGGTGAGAGACTGCCAGTGTTTAGGGATGATTATTAAATGAAATGTTGATGTTGACGTGCTCAGTTCAAGAATAACAGCTGAACAAACGACGTGACACAGGAAAAAACACGTATGAATCACCGGCAGCAGCTCAGGAATAACAATCCACTTGCTCTCGGAAAATGGCTTCCTCTTTTGGCCATGGCTTCTTCACTTTTCTGGATAGCCACCTGCTTTCACTAATAATAAACACACTCTGTTTCTTAGAAGGAAAAAGCAAATGAAAAATGAGTCCCCTAAAGAAGGGTCAATAGGGTTTTTTTTTTTTTTTTTTTGATAAATTAAACAGTTTTTTGTATATGTTCCCTAGTACAACTGGCTCAATTTTATGAAAGAATGATCCACTAATCCCATAAGAATAATCTATAAACGAACTCTAAAGTGTGTATCGTTTTAATAATGAGTTTGAATATTGACAATTATTTATATTTAGCTCACCATCTTTACAAAAAAAATACAATCAAAGTCACAATCAATTTCAGAAACCCAATTTATGGAGGACTGACTCCTGTTTCGTACAATCAAATAAAACGAATATAAACACTTTATGATAAAAATTGACTTTGGGTACAAGTTTAGGCGAAGTTCAAATAAAAAAAAAAAGCTTCATGATGCTAAAAACATTGATGTTAAGTATTGGCACATTCTGTAGTCTTGTGTACTATATTCTTTGTTTTTTTAGCATAATATTGGAATGAAGCTAGCTAGTTAGCTAGTTCTATCTATCTCTGCTAAGGTATGGCTATATATGATGGCATTGAAAAGAACATTCCAGGCAGTTATATTTCTGAGAAGCATTCTGAAGCCACCGAAAGTGTGCAACAGTGAGCCACATTTCTCACAATCTACATTTAACTTTCAGAACAGAGCTCATATTATCAAAGCTCATAATTTGATAACATGTTTTTGAAGAGTGAAGGATATTCTAGTGTATACTTTGTAGGGATGCTTTACAGTGATAAGATCTGTATCTGGATTTGGATTTGAACCAGAAGAGGGTGCGGAATGAACCTGAAGGTTTGTTTGTTTGTTTGTTTGTTTGTTTGTTTGTTCGAATTAAATTTGAACCCTACAACTATGGCCCCAGAAACACTAAGCAAAAACAGGGAAGAAGTCATTTTTTGTTTAATTTCCAAAATATAAAAACAAATAGAAATTTGCAATTTTTTTTTTTTTTGCGAAACATAACTTTTACAGTTCCTCAGCTACATCACCCGAGTTCATAATTGGTCTCAACCAGGCACCCTGTGGAACTTTCTGGCAAGCTTTATATTTAACATGACTGAATAAGCGAACTAGCTGTCATTTAAAACAAAAACGTGTGAATTTCCCAAATCAAAGAAAATGTTCATAGTTGACTGCAATAGCCATTTATTAATGTTTTATCAGATTTACTTCAGTTTGTTTGTTTGTTACATTCCAGAAAAGCTCGCTGGACACACTATCAGAATCTACTCTGAAGCTTGGACACAGTGCTGCCGCTAGTCAAAATGGAGTCCTTTAAGCTGCATTTCATAATGATTCACCTATGATTGTCCAAGAAGATTTCCAATGAAGAATTAACAATGAAAAATGACGGAAAACATGCAAAATGAATGTACAAGTTAATATTTTTTAAATTAATTCCTTTTTTTTTTGCAGACCCAAGCAGAGACATGCCACCCTGTGCACAGCGTGGGGTTATATGGACCAGGAGATGTATAAATAAAAGCCTTTCTTTTGTGAAATTCAGGATGTGGAAAAAATGGTAGAAGATGGTTTTATTTTGGAGCTCAGCTGAGGCTTCTGAGTGAGGCCACTGGAGCAGACCAAAAAAAAAAAAAAAAAAGACATGTGCCCCCTGAGTTTTCTCTTCTTTCCCAAAAAAAAACCCATGTAGCTTTTTTTGATATGCTCTTTTCGTATCAAAATAAGGTTTTAAAAATACAGACACATCAAGAAATTACTTCAGGTCCCTGTTAACTTATTTTCATGCTTAGCCTCTTACTATTAATATGCAATACCTTCTGTGATGAATTTGTCATCGACTGCAAATGTTTTTTTAGTTAAGAGATTTCTGGATTTTCTGTTTCTGCCCTTCACTTCTGGTCAGTTCGATTTGGCCGGGACTGTGTTTGGTAGAGGTGCCATCAGTTCTACCAATCAAATTTATCCATTTCCTTTATCCTTCCCTCAACCACAGAAACGAAAGGGACCCCTTTTGAGCTTTAGCCCAACTGCATCTAGTTGACTATTTGTAGGTAATAATTCTACTTCATGTAGGTGAACAGGATGAAAATGAGCAGGGTGGCTGCACTGTGATCGGGATAATCATATCTACATAAAGTATGCAAGCTGTAATTTTATCTGACATGATGTTTCACTAGAGATATATCTTTAGTGCAGTATTTGGCAATTAGTGATGTGTATTTTGGCTCAGCTTACAATACTCATATGAGCTTACTCTTTTGGCTCATTGCCTGCTGTTATTTTTTTTCCAAAATCAGCCAGAGCTGTAGGTCTTTGCCCATAAATTGTTTAAATTGGTTAGTGAAATCTCTTTGTGATTATCTAATCAGCATTATAATTTGCATTGTGCTTGTTATGAAACATGAAATGTGAAACCAGCAAGGTGCTACATATTTGCATTGCTAAAACACCTCTCACGCAGGGAAGAGACTCCAACACGTCTTCTCGTTGGAACTGGCTGTACAGTGTTATGCCACGTCAGAGATGTTGATAAGAGTTTGTTTTATTATTGCTGGATTGCTTTCTTAATCACAGTTTTTCTGTATGCCATTAATGGTATTAGTGAATCCTGAATACAGAATGTAAATGAATTTTCATTGAAAGCATCAAAGGATCTATTGTCTTGTCCTTATTACAAAATGGGTCTTTAAAAATGTGAGTTGACTCATAGTGTTTGCCTAAAAGATCTAGCTAGTTCACTTTATTAATCCCAGAGGGAAATTTGCAAAAAAGCAGTGTGTAACCCGACATGGACCTTTACCCGAGCAGAAGCTCGACCCTGGATTCTGATGTTGTGAAGTGGCCACACTGTCCATTACACCACCGAGCCACTGATTCAAAGAGTTGATTCCTTTGCAAAAGTTAAATGATTAGTGGGAATTCAGCAGGTTGTTGCTTCATAGGCCACCTAACCATGCGCCCTATCTCTCTCACAAACACACACACACACACACGCATTGGTCTTTCCATTCACATGATTATTAAACTTTTATGTTTTATTTATGTTATTATTTTTAACTTTTATATATGGGGACATTTGGTCTCCACCAAGATATAAAAATATGCCCGCCCACACACACACACACACACACACACACACACACACACACACACACACACAAACACATACATTAAACACAAGGGCCTCTATAGGAAAACTACTTTAGCCCAACCTCGAACTCCACTTCTTTTTTGTCTCTCTCAAACACTTGAGGAACAATGAAGTGCAGGCGTCACTAGATAAATCACTGACGCTCAGGAAGTCCTAGCTTCCGTTTATTTCCACTCCTTCTTCCTTAAACCCCCTCCTCTCTCCAACTCCAGTCCTCCATCCCTCCACCCCTCCCTCACTCCCTCCCTCTGTCACCACTATCTGTTTCCCCATCTGTTCTCAGAGGAAATGCGAATTGATGGGTTTGGAGCAATGGTATTGCTCCAGACCAAAATTAGCAACTTAATCAGCAGCCGGAAGAGGAGTCACTTTACTGATCATGTGTGTCTTATGTAATATGACTATAAGCACATATAACCACTGTTCTTTGTGTGCTTCCTTTTATTTCTTCTGTCATCATAATCTCACAAGTTTTGTAAATAAATTTGAATGAATGTATGCTTACGTTTAGGCTGGGGGTTAGGTTGGCACTCATACTTTTAATAATAATAATAGCATGAATTAATTTTCATAGCTTCAGTTGACGTTTTGTCTGTACAAGATGCAATGAAAACAATTGTTAGAATTCCTAAAAATATGCCTTTAAAAAAATGTAAAATTAGTTTATGTCGTTGCAATATTGATGAAAATTCAATTCCCTCGGGGCAAGAAAAGAACAGGCGATTTTTTTTTTTCTTCCAATCTTCAACTATCTAGTTTTGGGGGACCTATGCCCACTGTAGCCTCAGATGTCTCATTTTTAGCTGTTGGGAGTGGAACCTGATGTGGTATTCTGCTTTTGTAGTGCAAGGTTTGGCATGTTGTGCTTTTTGAGATGCTTTTCTGCTCACCACGGTTGTAAAGAGTGCTTATTTGAGTTACTATAGCCATCCTGTCAGCTGGAACCAGTCTGAGCATTCTCTTCTGACCCCTCTCATCAATAAGGCGTCGCCGCCCATAGAACTGCTACTCACTGGTTTGTTTGTTTGTTTGTTTGTTTGTTTGTTTGTTTGTCTGTTTTTCACACCATTCTTTGTAAACTTTATAGATTGTCATGCATGAAAATCTCAGAAGTTCAGCAATTTCTGAAATACTCTAACCAGTCCATCCGGCATCCACAACTATGCCACTGTCAAAGTCACTAAGATTACTAGATTTTTCCCATTCTGATGTTTGATGTGAACATTAACTGAAGCTTTTGACCTGTATCTGCATGTCTTTATGCATTGTGCTTCTGCCACATGATGGCTGATTGGATACTTATATGAATGAGCAGTGTTCCTATTAAACTGGCTGGTGAGTGTATGGAAGTATGTAATGTACAAATTACTATTTTATTTGCTTTTTCAAATGACACCAGCAAGTATGTCTGAAAATTATTGTTAAAAGTCCATGTTATACACTCACACTGTTGTAAATTAATTCATTCTTCCTCAGTAACCACTTTTCCCTGGTCAGGGTCATGGTGGATCCCGGGAACTCTGGGCCCAATGCGGAAACGCACCTTTTATGGGATGCCAGTCTATTGCAGGGCTTGTAGATGCAATAACTAGACAATTGTGTATGTGATTGTGCAATCACGGGCGAAAGTAAACCTGTAGGAGTGTGAGAGAGTATGTAGGTGAGTGAGTGACTCATTCCTTGATACTTTACAAAACAGGAAAAGACCAACCTTGTGCTTGCTAAAGCATGAATAAACACACACACACACACACACACACACACACACACACACACACACACACCTCAAAGTTTCCGTCCACATGTCCACATATGAATGTGCTATATATGATAGTTTCTCTGTTGACAAATGATTAAAAAGCTCTAATAAAATATATATATAGAGAGGTGTGAGATTAGATTTAGAATGAAGGATGAAAATTTTTAGGATAATTTGTCAGCAATTCGTCATATGAAAAATGGAAAAAAGGAAAATCCTAATGTCACTCTTAATACATGATTGTCTTCAGGCATTCATATCCCTAAGATAAGTTTCATAAGATGGCGTGTGTTGAAAAAAAAAGCTTGCTTTCTCCATGGACGGCGCTTGAGATGTCTTTCTGTGTTTTATGGCATGGTAATCTGGACTGTAGTAATGTCTATGTGTCTGTTCCTAGACTTGAGAGAGTGTGTCCAGGGCTGTATTCAGAAAGCGAATTAAAAGCTTGATAAATGTCAGTTTAGATAACCCTTTCCCACCAACATCCAACTATCACGTCTCCTCTTCCCTGTAAAAAGAAAAATATAGAAGAAGAATGTTCCTGTGTCCATTAAATCTTCATAAACCTACTAATGTGAAATGTCATGAACGAGAGGAGAATGTTAGCACCAGCTAAAGTAGAATAATAAAATAAAAATAAGAGCTGTAAACACTTAAACACTGGCCATTCCATGTTTTACACTGTAGTTAAACGTCAAACTGTGACCTTTTCGTGCTCACCAAAACCTGGAGTTTAAGAAAAGAATGTGTACTGTTTGTGGACTTAGCATTAAAAGAGATACCGAAGAACCATTAAAAGGTATGTTTAGAACTGAGCATGTCCTTATAAGAAAAGTTTCTGAGTAGAACGTCTTGTTTTACAAAGTTAAGTACCCCATAACTATCCAAAGATCCCCTGAAGAACCCTTCATAGGTTCTTTTTTTCTCTGAGTGCCCTGACGTTTAACTAAGACTACCATAAACAGGGAGAAATCCGATCATGGATAAGTTTACACTATTACAAAAGGGTTCCTCTGAGGTTCTCTGAATAGGTCAAACCCTGAAACCCCATCTGAAAAGGAAATCCTCTGTTGTAGGGTTCCCTTCGAGTGTCCTAGATGCAAGATTGCTTATACACACTTCAGAATGCGTGATACACATTCAAGCAAATGTTACATAAAGAGGATTGTAAAAGCCTGGAATCTAATCTAGATTTAAAGGGTAGCTCTACAAACAGCTAGCTGAGCTGGTTAGACGAGTACTTCGTGGTGCAAAGTTAAAACAGCAAGAGATAGAAAGATACAAGAGAATTTAGATAGTAATGTAATTTTTATTCCAGATGAGGAACTCATTAGAAAATATTGAAGAAAATTTAATCTAGGATTAGTTTTTGACCAAGGTAACCATAAACAAGAAGTACACATCTTATGATGCCCAGACACACGGCCTAATTAAATCTTAAGCGCATATACAAAGGGATCATGGTTCTCAGGATCTTAATTTTGTGGATATTTTTAGACCTGGCTTGCTCTAACACGCCAGATTCTGGTGATTATCAAATCCAGCAGTCAGGTGTAGGCTGAGTCAGGAGGGAAAATCCAGCATAAGTTACACACAAGGATTAGTTGATCATAAAACCTCATTAGCAGTAAGATCCGTTGACTGACATGTCCAGTTAAGGATATCACTGGAGAACGTTCTGAAATAGCTCTAAAGAGAGAGTAGGATGGAAGGAATGTGCTACATGAAGGTCTTTGGATCCATCTATGAAAGTCGTCCCACTCATTCTGAATTGTCTGGTAGTCAATTCTGTCTTGTGTTACGCCTGCAGATGTTTCAGTAATGCTTTCATAATGATGAATCAATGCATGCAGTAATCCAGAAATAATCAAGGAATACTGAATGATATTCATTAAGAACCAAATACATATCGTATGTGAAAAGCCATTAATAATGTTAATAATTCTAATAATTAAAGGTGCAGTAGTCATTTTTAAAAATGTCTTACTTGTAGTAACCTGAAAGATAAGTAAAACATGATAAAATATAAAGGTTTATGCCGTGGCCTCAGCCTAAGTGTATTATGTGGTTGAGAAAACCCATTTGGAAAACTGAATTGTGATCCGGAAAGCTTGTTTGTGTTTGGATGTGCCTCCTGTCAGTCATTTTTATAGACACTCTACTCCACAGGCTACTGTAGATTGTGGGACCGGAGCTTCGTGAACATGGGTGGGAATGGGTGGGAATGGGCGGGTGGGAATGGGTGGGAATGGGTGGGAATGGGCGGGTGGGCTCAAAGAGTAAATAAAATCATTCAAAAGTCAAATCCAGCTACTTAACTGTTAGAGAACTAATCTTACCTAACATTTAAGGATTGACATCTTGCTAACTCATTCTGTTCATTAATATCATGACGTGCAGTACTAATAATGATAATCCACATCATGAAGTGTGTGTTTGGGCATATTATAAGCTATAATGTAAGCTCCTAACACAGCATATATTATAAATGCAAATGAAATATACAATGTCTGGGTGTGCCAAGAAAGTTTGCACCCTCAAGTGAATATTTCTCTTCTTTTTTTTAACTTCAATATTGAATTCAAGCATATCAGAGTGGGATTTTTTTCTGCTCCTGTTGAAATGAATCTCTACAGAAATCAAAGTAGATAAAATATTTAGATGTCCTTACAATTTGAAAATAATAAAAAAAAATCTAAAAACTGCTTAATTGATAATATCCTTTTGCAGCAATTACAGAACTGAGTTGGCTTGGATGTGTCTCCAATGTGTCTGATTTTGTTCCTCAAAAACAAAGATTTCTCCTAATTTTTCCTGATTTCTCTCCAACTCTGTCAGATTAGATGGAGAATGTTGGTGGACAGCAATTTTCAGGTCAATGCCACAGGTTTTCAATTGGAATCAAGTCCGGGCTTTGACTTGGCCATTCCAAACCATAAACCTTCTTTTTTCAAGCCATTCCTTTGTAGTTTTTGCCCTATGCTTTGCCTTACTATCCTGTTGGAAGATATATTTTCACCCTAAATGCAGATGTCTGGCTGACTGGAACAGGTTCTCCTCAATAATTTGCTTATTTGGTTCCATCCATGTTGCCTGTGATGGCAACAAGCTTTCCAGTTCTTGCTGCTGAAAAGCAACCCTAGAGCATGATGCTACCACCAATATGCTTGATCATAGGAATAGTGTTACCTGGGTTTTGGACTGTGTTTTGTTTGAGTCAAACATTATGCTTTGGCTTTAGCCCAAATGGCTCAACTTTTGTCTCATCAGACCGACCACAAAATCTTTCTTTCAAAAGCTCTCATGTTTTCTAACTTGGCCTTTCTCACCCATAGAGGCCGAATCTGTGAAGAGCTGATGATATTGTTGAAGTCTGCACAGGTTCTCCTATTTCAGCCAGTGAGCTTTGTAATTCATTCGGCGTCATAGCTGGACTCTTGAGCACTTCTATGACAATTGCCCTTCTTTCCCGAGCACTTAGTCTTGGTAGTGTCTGGGTTGTGCCATATTTTTTCCACTTTGTTATAAGGGATTTCTTAGTGCTCCTAAGAAGGTTCAAAACTTTCTTCCCAACAACATCATGTCGAAGCTTCACAGGCAGTTCCTTGGTCTTCATGACAGCAGGACTGATCTGATCTGCCGTGTTAGCTGTGAGACAAACCAAAGTCAGTGATATCTATTGTGCAAGAACACAAATGAACACGTTTAAAATGAACACGTGTCTAGGGACTAGAATCTACATTCAATATTTTCATACAAATAAATGTAGTGATGTAGCATCAGGCCTTGACTTGGTCTCCATTAATATTTCTAACTATTCATTAACATATAAATGACAAAACCAGTGTGATTATATGAGCTGCTCTGACAATGGCCTTGGCCCAGAGAAAAAAGAAGGATATCTATGAACTTTATTTCATTTTATTTCTCACTTCTAAAAAAATCATTCTAGTATATTTATATTTGATGTTGCAATACAGCAAACAATAGAAATAAACAACGGGGGAGTGAATACTTGCTACAGGTACTGTACTTATTGTTAGTATTTTCATGTATGGTATGAAACTACATATCTACACACAAAATTAGCATTATTAGCATATTCCATTGTTCTTACAATGTGCTTGAATGGATCAACTGCAAATTGTCCCAAGTTACTTAGGTCACTTTCATACTTGCGTTGTTTTTTTTTTGTTCGTTTTTTTGTTTTTCCGACTTGGGTTCTCGGAAGTTTTGTGGACAAGATCCCAGTTCCTCTTGAAAATGGTGGTCTGGGATTCCCTTCAGCTGAATTGTGTTGTGGCCTGTATCAGGTGTGGAAACGATCTGTAACGTGATTGTTGAACTAATCTACTTATGTAACTTCCTGTTTCTACTTTCATAATGATGGGGAAAGGGATGTTATGTTTATTGAGATATAAAACCACATTAGAGGACTGTAATTAGCTCACCTTTGTGGTGCAACTGCTGGCACTGAGATTTAAAAAAAAAAAAAAGTCTTGTGCCAGCCTGTTCTTTGCCACTTGAATGCTGGTACCACAAGAAAATAATTTTTTAAAAAAACAGCAAATGGGTGAAATTAGAGTGTCCCAAAAGTCTCCATACACAGGGGGACTATGTTTGCCAGCACTAGGTCGGTTATGCCTTCGTCAGTGGATGCTCATGAACGTTCACTTCTTGGTTGGTCCGCAACACTTCTAGGGTTCGTCAGTGTATTAATTCTTCAGTGTGAACACAAACATACACATTAACATACACATTCACACCAACTGACAATCTAGCACAGCCAATCTGCCTCTCTGCATGTTTTTGGACAGTGGGAGGAAACTGGCTCAGGATCGAACACAGGACCTGTGAAGTGGCAATGCTACCCGCTGCACCACCGCGCTACCTCCGTTGGATTAGCGTGTGCATTAATTCATCATCATGATAGCATTGGTTCAGTATTGATATGTTGCTATTGCTATATTTGTGGACCTTATAGTAAAGTACAAAGATTTTAAGCACTGTTCAGAAAAGTTCCAGATCAAATCTTCTGTTTTTCATCTCTCTGTTGACCACACACTATCAGCAGCTGATCAGCTGCTGGAATAGACACAAGGAATATAGAGACTTTGTCGAGAAGCTTTTGGGGAAAGGATACTGCTCCCTGGTCAGAATTTTTCTCCATCAGATGTTTTGTCCCAGGAACAGCACTATAAATAGTGTTCACGTGGTGGAAATGTGAAGTGTCTGGTAGTAGTGGTAAATCAAAGAAAGACCTGAAGACCTTTTTTTCTGATTAGAATAAGTGATGAAGGCCATGTCGTTATATGGGTATAGAAGGAACCACACCTTGGTTGCTGGAACAAAGTGAAATAATAAAGAATAAAGCTATATGTTTCTCAGTGTTTTAGCTACTGTGCGACAAATATATTTTATCTATTTAGAGTTACCTTTAATGTTGTGGAATGTCCAGCCTCTATTTTTTCCCTCAAAAAATGCAGCCTGTAATGTTACTGAGAAACCTGAAGACCTTCGCATGTTATTGAATTTGATGTCACAGCTTCACGTGTCACTTCACTGTTCTGCCACTAGAGATTCCTTCCTAAATAATTTAAATAAAGACCTTCTCACAGAAAATTTCACCATACACAGTAAATAATTACATACGTTTTTTAATCCGTTTATGCAGAGTGTCTGCTATAGAAGTCCCTGTGTAAGTTGTTTCTATAGAAATGATAGAGTTGATGCGGTAGAAAGTTAATCAACACCTTCTCACTAAGCGAGAATTCAACAGTGCTGTGGAATAAATTATTTCGGATCTTGGCTATATTGGCTTATCTAACTACAAAGGCTAGATTTATGTTTTAAAATTTGCATAGTGTTTTCCCCCTTTTTTTGGCAGCAGTATGTCAAAATTTTGACTTATTATCTCAAAATTCTGACATATTATCTCAAAATTCTGACATATTATCTCAAAATTCTAACATATTATCTCAAAATTCTGCCCTCTGAGACAATGAGTCAAAATTTTGACATACAGCTGCTGATGAAAAATAAAGAAGTAATGTTATTTGTAGAAGTTTTTCTGAACTGACACCATTACATGTAACCCCTGAAATGTCTTCATGATTGTAATAAAACTCTGATTGTGGATCATCTCCTCTCCTCCATGAAGCTGGACTATTATTTTCATAAAGATAAATAGTGATGTAGCAACAGGCCTTGACTCGGCCTCCATTACTATTTCTAACTATTCATTAACATGTAAATGGCAAAACCAGTGTGATTTATATGAGCTGCTCTGACAATGGCCTTGGCCCAGAGAAAAAAAGAAGGATCTCCCTTTCAGAGAAAAAAATGAAGACAAGGAAAGAATGAAGAAAATATGGAAGGAATCTCCTCCCGGGTCAAACCACATTGGTGGGAAAATTTTTGACTTACTCCAAACGAGAGAGATTTGTCTAAAAAGTTAGCGTTCTTCCTTTTCTTCTTTATCCGAATCTAATTGCTTTTCTCTGTTGGAAACAAACAAAGCTGCTTTTGTGTAAAGCGAACACTTCAAAATAACCTTAGGGATATGTGTGTGTGTGTGTGTGTGTGTGTGTGTGTGTGTGTGTGCGTTGGCTAACAAGAAGCAGCTCAGTGTGAAATGTAACAGCTGGATACACATAAAACTACAAAGCTAGGCTAAATCAGAGATAGTACCATTTCTGGAGGGAAACATCAAAATTTGATCTTCCTGATGAAAACCAGCTATGTGCGGTGGTGGAAAGTACTTAAGTACCAGTACTTTATTACTCAGCTTAAGTACCATTTTAGGCCATTTGTACAAAAATACTAACTAACTAACTCAATAGTCGAGTTATATCTTTGGTGACATGCTACTCAAGGAGCTTACTTTTCTACTCGAGTTGAAGTTTTAACTGCGATTAAGCATCAAAATTAAAAGTACCGAGTTATTTCATTTTGATGATGCGTTTCTAAAGACCTTTCTGACTGCAGACCAAAACCAAAACGGTACTTTTCCATCACATGCCGTGCGAATATCTCCTTCAGCTACCTTTGCTAGTGCCTCGCCACTTGAGGGGCGTGTCAGTCTCCAGTGTAGGATGTGAATGTACCCGTCAATCATGAAACTGTGCATTTCGAATAAATGATCTTCTTATTTGAATTGACTACTCTTATAAACGTAGTTGTAAAAAGGCATTCTAAGCGAAATATTTAAATATTTGCGAGGCAATGGAATGTATTTGTTCTCCTCTTCTTCTGATAGCGATGTGCACGCTCTGCTCCTAGGAGGTCCTAGAAATTAAGGCCATTTGGTAACAATGAACTTGTTTTTCTCATGTCAGGTTGCCCTTCACGCATAGGCCTCAATTCAGTGTTCCTTTTCCTTTCCTGTTCCTTTTTCATAAAAATGGATTATATGCAGCATAAAATAGGTAATATGAAAACATAAAATGTATTTTCTGATTATTTTCCACACTTGTGTGAAACATTCCTTATTTATTTATTTACAGTAACATCCAATGAGACATTTCTGCTGAAATGCGCTATTTAAAAATAAAAACAGTACTTATCTATTAATATAGCCATGATGCTCAAACTTAGCTGCAACATGCATTGGGAAACAGTGCAGTCTATCATCCAGATGTTACTATATGTATTTCACTTTACTCAAAAAAGAACATTTGAGCAGGAATGTGTTTCATTGGATGCCACTGTTAAATAGACAGCTAGCTTTCTTGGTCAATTAAACGGTTTGCTGAGTTATATTTGTTTTGCATCTGAAAATGTCATGTTCAGATATTTTAGCCAATCGAGTTTCTCCTTTCAGAGTGGAAAGTAACGACTGAAATGCTGCAAAAAGCAATGGAGCGAAAGTAGGATATTTTGCTTTGAAATCTAGTGGACAAAAAGGATAGCGTCTGAAAAAAACAGAAATACTTTAATAAAGTACGGATACTTAAAAAAGTACAAATTACACGTACTTCCTAACTGTCCATCACCGTCTGAGTGTAACTGAAAACTAATATTTGTACAATAACTCAATTCAAGTTGCAGGGGAAAAAAACTACACAGTGTTTACTCTTTACATTTTTCATTTTCCAAGTACTCATTACAAATCGCAGAGATATCAACTCATTTTTTTCCCCTTTTTGCACAGCTACCAATTCAATAAATCACATTTCTGCACATTTTACAACATTTAAAACAATTATATCCATACCAATGTGTTTGTATACCAAAATGTAATACAAATAACTTTTATTGTCTGTTTTGACCTATGACCCTTCTCTTTATAGATCTATTATTATTATTATTATTATTATTATACATCTACTCTATATTGTGTTTCAAGCCTAACAGTGAATTCCCATAACCGGCATCCTACAATAAAGTAAGCAGCCAAACAGCTCTTCTTTTTTAAAGTTATTTAAGAACTTTGCATATGTACGTGTTTAAAAGCCTTCCATCTTTTTTAAAAAAATTTTAACAAATGTGTTTCTATTTTAATCCTACATTTGGTCTGTCATCTGGCTTAACCTTGATGAACCAAACCCAGCTGCATCCAGCACTGTTTTCACTCCTGAATGTGGGAAAGTTTTCACATACTGATGGCAAAAATTTAGACACAACAGATATATATGTGTGTGTGTGTGTGTGTGTGTGTGTGTGTGTGTGTGTGTGTGTGTAACATACATACAAACTGTATACATATGTGTGTGTGTGTGTGTGTGTGTGTGTAACATACATACAAACTGTATACATATGTGTGTGTATATATATATATATATAAATTCATTCATTACATTTAGTTATGAATCACAATTTGTAAAAATGTATTTTTAATAAATAGTTTTTACATTTACATTTACATTTATGGCATTTGGCAGAGGCCCTTATCCAGAGCGACTTACAATAGTGCTTTGAAGTCTATCAAAAATACATTCTGATACCGGCTCACTAGGTCACAAACTAGGAATAACATCAGCCCAAGAACCCAAAAGTTTTTTTATTTTTTTTATTTTTTTTTTTTGTGTGTGTGTGTGTGTGTGCGTGCAAATGCTAACTTAAGTACTTAATGAAGAGGTAAGTCTTTAGACGTCGTTTGAAGACTGCCAGTGACTCAGCTGTTCGGACATCTAAGGGAAGTTCATTCCACCACCTTGGTGCCAGAACCGAGAAGAGTCTCGACGCATGTCTTCCTTGTGCCCTGAGAGATGGTGGGACCAGTCGAGCAGTGCTAGTTTTTATTCCAAGGCATTCAAATGAAATGATTTTTTTTTTTCCGCAAAAAGTGTTTATTTAGAATTTGGGTGAAGCAGTGAAGAACTCGGCCTATTTGAGAACTTGGGTGAAGATCCGTCATGAAGCTGGTTGAGAACATCTCAAGAGTGTGCAAAGTACTGTAGAACATAAAACACTAAAGAGTTTTAATTTTTTAAATACTTTTCTTGATCACTGCGTAAGGTCTTGACCAGCATGCAATTATCAAGAAAATACTTTTGTAGCATTCTTACTACAATGTTAGCCAATTAAAAAAAAAAAAAAAAAAAAGTCCCAAATGCAATAACACTATAACAAGAGCTATAATTATTGCCATTTTGGAGCATTCACGTTGTGCTATAATCAATAGCCTAGTGATCTTGTACTGCGTATTACCCATAACACACTTAGAAATATCTTTGAGCAACAAGTATGTAAGTAAATCATGTTTAAGGTTAGCTACGTTATCTGTTATATAGCTAGAGCTCGTATGACTTGGGTGGTTTGATTAATGTAACAGTCTCATATACTATTAATTAGCTGATATGCTAGCAGGCTTTAACCAGCTATCAAATAAATTGCAATGTTATGTTTTTTTTTATTTTCAAGTACTTCTTATCTGAAACAGATTTATGTACACTTTCCTGATGACATGTTTCGTAAGTCTTATTGACAACGGTTACTTGTCACAAACAAGTATGCCATATTAGCATATATGATACAGCTATTAAGGTGTCAAAGGGCAGGTCAAACTGGTTAAGCATCTACCCTGATTATTTGATTATAGAGCATTAGCTTCTTTTGTTTTTATCATGGTGTGTCGCCAGAGGCGGCTGTAAAATACGTCACCTTGCTCAGGCGTGCCAACACGTCTTTGTTATGATATTAATGCCTCCTTGTTCTCTAAGCGTCCAAACCCATTTCACCCCAAAAGGCTTCAGTAACATCACTCAGTGATGAGGCAAAGTTTCTGGGTGTGCAAGATGAAGTCAGTTTTTTTTTTATCTGGACTAGACAGCACCAATAATATTTTATTGCCAATTATAGTACAATGGAAGACATTACATCCCTTGGTTATAAAACACAAGCCACATCAGTGTTGTTAGATGCAGTGGACTGTAGTATTCAGATGAATGCACGACCTCCAGTGAAACATTTTGGTAAATCTAGATGGGTTTACGTTAGTATTTGAAATGAGCAGCATGTATGCTAGTAGTAGTAAAGGTTACATATTCCACTCAAATATGCAGTATGTATAAATAGAAACTTATGTTAGAAATCATCATACTTAACACAGAAAATCTTCGAAACTATCCAGCTTAGTTGAGTCTGTGCCCCCTGTAAGGTTCGCTGTGCATTCTGAGATGCTTTTCTGCTCACCATGGTTGGAAAGAGTGGTTATTTGAGTTACTGTAGCCTTCCGTTCAGCTCATACTAGCCTGGCCAGTCTCTTCTGACCCCCCTTATCAAAAAAGCATTTCCGCTCACTGGATGTATTTGTTTTTTTGCACATTTGTGTAAACTCTAGAGGCTGTGTGGCATGAGAATGCCAGGAGATCAGCACTTTCTGAAATACTCAAACCAGCCTGTCTGGTATGAGCAACCATACCACAGTCAGAGTCACGAAGATCACATTAGAAGAAGATTGTATTTGTCACATTTACATTACATTACAGTGAAATACTTTTCTTCTCATAACAGGTTGTTAGGAAGTTGAGGTCAGAGTGCAGGGTCAGCCATGATATGGTGCCCCTGGAGCAGAGATGGTTAAGGGCCTTGCTCAAAGGCCCAACTGTGGCAGCTTGGCAGTGCTGGGGTTTAAACCCCCAGCCTTCAGATCAGAAACCCAGAGTCTTTTAAACACTGAGCCACCACTGCCACCAAAAGTTTCCCTTACTCTGATGTTTGATGTGAATTTTGACTGAATATCTTGGCGTGTATCTGCATTGAGCTGGAGTCACATGAATGGCTGATTGGATAATTGCATGAATGTACAGGTGTTGCTAATAAAATAGACGATGTTCAAACGCTTTCCTTAGTTGGAATACACTTGCTGCTTGCAGCCATTTCTCAGTGCACTTGTCCTGACAATGATTCATGGGTAATATACAATATCACTTGTTGAAAGACCTATAGCAAAATTACAGAAGGTTTCTGGAAATTTTTTTGTTTCGGTGTTTTGTTTTGTGTTTGGTGTTTGCTAGAAAAAGTATGGTGAAGTTGGTGAACTTTCCAAATGTATGTGAATTCGGGAATACATTATTCAGAATCAAGAGATAATGTGTTCTAAATGAATACGAATACCGATAAGAACAGGAAGTACTCTTGTTTTTTTCCACAAGGTATTTCGCTGAGACTAGAGATGTGCATCAAGACTGGAATCTCACAGGACATGCCAAAGGTGGCGAGGTTTTTACTGCTATGTGTACAAGAGAGAGCAGTCAGATATGAAGCTCGCACAGGACAAAGAAAGAACATGGTCGTTAATGTGAAAGCGAGGTGCTGATGCATTTACAGCATCCTTAGTAACTGCCTGATCAGGGACATGGTGGTTTAAATAGGGCTAAAACTTGCTTATATTTTGGCCAGTAGAGCCAACTAAATTCATTAGAAAATATTGTGGGCAGGTACAGATAATAATAACTGCACAAACAGGAGTAAAAAAAAAAAAAAAAAAAAACAGTTCTGCACATATTTCTAGTTGAGACCAATCATGAATTGCTTTTTGCCAGAGGCAGATTTTCCAGTTTGGCGACACCCAACAGACATGTTGCATCATATCTGATTGGTGGTTTAGATGATGATGATGATGATGATGATTTTCCACTGACACCATATATTTAGCTATATAGCAGCACTGACATTCCAATGACAGATTGATTGTGTCCCTTAATGCTAGAATTCATGCACACTATTGTTACTACAACGCCAGCCAATTTAAGAAATGGTCCAAATGCTAGAAATCTGTTCTAATCTGTACATTTCATAATTGCAGTGGTATTCTTGGTAGCCAGGTGTGTACTCTGTGTATTACCCATGAAGCACTGGGAGTATATGTGAGTTTGGAAATGGCTGTTAAAATGATTTCATGACTAGCAATTCTGCGTCGTGACTATGTATTAACGCTGCTTCAAATTAAATAGTCTTTCAAGCCTTTTTAACGACTGTGACTTGGCAGAGTGAATAACTATGACACACTGGCATTTGAAATGCCACTGTGATGTGAGAGATCGGGTCGAGCAAGTTAAACTTGTATTTTTTTTTTCTATTTCGCATATGTACTTGCATAAGTAGGTCTACACACCTTCAGAGATGAGCAAAAGGGTCACACAAATTTGAGTTCACAACATCAGCTGTGTTGCATCAGACTTTAGGCAGAAAGGGTGGAATAGACATGTGATTTTCATATAATGATAAATGTCTTACCATGTGTTATTGCAAAGGTGTATTTTTATTTAATTGACTGCATGTTTACTTTATAAGAATTTTACCAGTATATGATCATTGATATTTATAATTAACATTGATAATTAACTCTGGACAAAATGATATGGTCGCCTTTCCTGAGATGGACACATGAGATGCTCCATCACTCAGATTTGCCCAAATTAAGGAAAAATAGAAGACACGTGTCTTATGCTGCTTTCTGAATGGGAGGGACTTCTCTCAGGAGCGAATGATGATCCCTCCTACAACACCCAAAATCTCTGCAGGTATTATAATATAATAAAATCATTCAGTAAGAGGTTGAATTGCTTGCATCATAGTTGTTTGCTAAGGAAAGCAATGCTACGTCAATTTTAAAAACTCACTTTGTTATTGAGAGAAAGGCCCAGAGGTCTAAATAAGATTCAAGTTGATTAAATTATACTAATACGTATAATAACCAGGGTAAGGTTTGCTAAAGTAATTACAGTGGCGTACAGACCACTGCAGAGCTTGAAAAAAACCAGAACCATTTTCTCATGGAAAGAAAAAGTAAAAAGAAGCGCAGAGGGGTGTAGAGATGATGTAGATGAAAGCCATTTTTCCGTTTTGAAATGGTGTGAAAGCACTGGGAAAATGCATGAATCATCAAAACCTGGGAGATGACAAAGATTATTATCGTTAATGGTAAAAAAAATTCCCATTTTTGAACATTTAAGCCATATTATTTGCTGTACATTTCCGTAATTAGCTATTGGTGTTACTGCTCATGATTACATATGCTTCTGACGATGTAGCATACATTTACAGCCATATACATAGGCACATGGAAACATCACTATTATAGGGCCAATAATATTAACGGCCTATTGCTGTGTGTATAAATCTATTAATTAGTCAAATAATCTTAGGTTATTGATTTGACACTGAATAATTGGGTAATTTGGGATATGGAATGTTTGGAATGCTTCACTAACAATGTAACTCAGTATGGCCGAGCCAATAAAACTAGTGTCTGAGACGAAAGACAGATGGAGACACAGGAGAAAGGGAAAGTGCCTTGTGGAAAATATTTACTTCCCAGAACTTTGTGTACGCAAAAACAGTACAGTATACACAGGGCATGAGAAGTGAACCCAATGGCTTGATGAGTATGAAAATTATGGGAATCGTTTCGACCCAATTTGGAGTCACGTGTTAGACTGCGCTTTCTGTCACCGTCAGAGAAAGCACCAACACCATCACACGCAAACTTTCGTTTCCACCTACTCAAATAACCATAAATGGTTCGTAAACATTAATGGATCTTTTCTGTTTATTCATAGTTTTGCACGCATATACTGTAAATAGAGCCGAAGTGATATATAGAGCATGTGATTTCTCCATGATGATCTGTCCAGTATCAATGCTATCTCTAATGCCAACTCTAATTCCTGCTAGTTTTGTTTACTAATGATTCTTTAACATACATTACTGAGACTGATGAATGTATGGAAGGACCAGATTTGGCTGAGACTGGGCATATAGCCACATACTGATAAATTATTCCCCCGATAACGCCCCCCAACCTCAGACTGTCAAAAACAATAATATAATAGCCATTTAATACACTGCTTCATTTATGCTCCACTGTACTTGAGAAAAAAGTTGCGATACGTTTTGGTTGTATCTTTGGAAGCAGCTCTGCTAACATGTTACCTAGCTAGCAAGCAGAGTCTGCTATGTATGTACACTGCCCTCCAAAAGTTTGGAAACGCCTGAACAAAATAGGGTTTTGGGGCAATATCAGCATAAATCCTCTTTAGTTAGTGACCATTTTGCATTGATAATAAGGGACAACACTAGGCATCCGAGCAGTCAGTTTATTCAAACATTGACTTGATATATTACTCCAAGCCTCCTGGAGGATTGCCCAAAGATGATT
>CM040989.1:18035716-18038418 GCA_022985145.1 Pangasius djambal | reverse complement strand
AGTATTTTTCTATGTTATGTTCATGTTTATGTTCATAAACTTTTTATTTAATAAAATATGTTTTCATAGTTTGTGTTGTCCCTTATTATCAATGCAAAATGGTCACTAACTAAAGAGGATTTATGCTGATATTGCCCAAAAACCCTATTTTGTTCAGGCGTTTCCAAACTTTTGGAGGGCAGTGTATAATGTTAAGTAAAGAATAAAACATGATGAGGTATTCTATTACAGGAAAATAATCAGTGACAGGGTAGTGTTTTGCAAACTGAGTGCCATTACCATTCCATGTTAATTATTTTCCAATGCCAGCACACCCCAAAGTGTTTTATTCATCTTACAGCACAGGAATTTGTCATTTTTTTTAATTTAGTGAAGAACTAGTAGTTTTTTTAAAAGCATTTAAAAAAAAATCTGTTTATAGTTACATTTAATGTTGTGGAACATTCATGAAACAAGTTAGTTCCTGTTATCACCTACTTCTTGTCATGTTACCAAGAAACCACAAATTCATCCATCCTGAAGACTTTCCTATGTTGAAAAACTTTAAGGAACAGTTTTACCTTTGACTGTTAGAAAGCGGTGACACTGGAGACTCCTTCCAAAAATGCCGAATAAGCTTCATCATATCAACAGTAAAGAAAGCAGCATAATACATTAGAGACCACTTTTCAGCCAAAAAAAAAAAACGTAATGAAGGCTGCAGGGTTTTGCTGCAAAAATAAGACACAAGTGTGACAGTCAAAGTCTCCAGAAGAACTGTGGCTGCTTCTGCTGCGAGGTGAGGCCTCCATGGATCTGACTTGCTTGTCCAGCACATCCCACAGATGTTCGATTGGATTGAGATCTGGGGAATTTGGAGGCCAAGTCAACACCTTGAACTCTTTGTCATGTTCCTCGAACCATTCCTGAACAATGTTTACAGTGTGGCCGAGAGCATTATCCTGCCGAAAGAGGCCACTACCATTAGGGAATACCGTTGCCATGAAGGGGTGTACTTGGTCTGCAACAATGTTTAGGTAGTTGGTACGTGTCTAAATAGCATCCACATGAATGCCAGGACCCAAAGTTTCCCAGCAGAACATTGGCCAGAGCATCACACTGCCTATGCCAGCTTGCATTCTTCCCATTTTGCATGCCGGTGCCATCTCTTCCCCAGGTAAGCAACGCTCATGCACCCGGCCGTCCACATGATGTAAAAGAAAATGTGATTTATCAGACCAGGCCACCTTCTTCCATTGCTCCATGGTCCAGTTCTGATGCTCATCTGTCCATTGTAGGCACTTTTGGCAGTGGACAGGGGTCAGCATGGGCACTCTGACAGGTCTGTGGCTACACAGCCCCATACACAGCAAGCTGCGATGCACTGTGTGTCCTGACACCTTTCTATCATAGCTAGTATTAACTTTTCAGCTTGTGCTACAATGGCTCTTCTATGGGATCAGACCAGACAGACTAGCCTTCACTCCCCACACGCATCAGTGAGCCTTGGGTGCCCATGACCCTGTCCCAAGTTCACCGGTTGTCCTTCCTTGGACCACTTTTGTTAGGTACTAACCGCTGCATACCGGGAACACCCCACAAGGCCTGCCGTTTTAAAGATGCTCTGACCCAGTCGTCTAGCCATCACAATTTGGCCATTGTCAAAGTCTCTCTAATCCTTACGCTTGCCCATTTTTCCTGTTTCCAACACATCAACTTCGAGAACCGACTGGTCACTTGCTGCCTCAAACCTTGACAGGTGCTATTGTAACGAGATAATCCATATTATTCGCTTCACCTGTCATTGGTCATAATGTTATGGCTGATCGGTATATATATATATATATATATATATATATATATATATATATATATATGCTATATTCATACTCTTTCTACAATTGTTATTTGAGTGACTATTTATACCACAGGATCATGTTTTATAAGACACAGTACATTTACTTTACATAAAATACTATTTAGTGCTGTACTATTCGGCTTCTTGGACAAACACCAACTGTGTAAATAACAACCAAAAAAACATGCACTTCTAAATGGCGGCCCCGCCCCTAGGCCTGAGAAATCCCTGCACGCGCTCAGTGCCGCTCCGCGATTGGCCGAGAACCCGGCGCGCGACGTGGGTATGACGTCAACGGACGCAAAGCCCAAACTTTTCGGCTAAAGTTTCTCAGCTGCTGAACGGCGGACGCTTCGGTTACACGCAGATGCGGCTCTGAATTTTCAGTTTCGCTCGCTAAACATGACAAAACGCGGATAGTCGGCTCCGATACGGATTTCGGTTGAGTTACGGAACGGAATTTTTTGTTCTGAGCGTGATTTTCAAAGGGAAAACTTTTGGGAAAAGTTGGGGGAAAAAAACATACAGACCCTCCGTCACGGAGCAGGATGGGAGAGCTCAGTATGGAACACACGGTAGGAACACACACACACACACACACACACACACACACACACACACACACACACACACACACGCGCGCGCGCGCTGTGACGGTAACATTAGTATCTACTTAATTTCTTTTGTTTATTTGTACATTCATAACACAGCTATAATGTAACCAAATATTTCCACATTATATCGCAGATTGTGTAAACAAGGACTGCGTAATATACATGTATATACATACTGAATTTTTGTTTATGTATATATATATATATATTTCATATAAGCACTCAACCATTCCCTGTGTGTGTGTGTGTGT